>JAVSCE010008200.1:0-35056 GCA_032199065.1 Smutsia gigantea | reverse complement strand
CAGAGATGGTCATAGTTTTCTTTGTCTCTGTTATGTCATTTATCATAGGGAGAAAAACCAGAGGGTAGAGCACAGGTGAGCCTGCTGTTCAACCTGGCCTCACAATGGTGAGTTTAGTTTTCACCAGACTCAGTCTCTTTTGACAAACTTTGTTGTGAGTAAATATGTACATGAGGTAAAGGCTGTTGCTAAGGGACATCTTGGAAGCCAAAGCTGCAAAACTGGTGGGCACAAGTTGAGCACCTCAGAGCTATTACAGTACTTGCCACCTAACCCAAAGATCCCATGTTAGGATAAGTTTGTCCTGGAATGGGTTGGACTGGCACTGGGTCACTAACTTGAAGAAAATTTCCACACAATGAAGTACTGTGTTAAACATCACATAGGCCCCAACCCCACTTAGGTATTAGTTTGGTTCCAAGAGACCAAAGGCTTATTAGCTAAAGCTGTTAATGTGAATATAAGAAAAACCAGATGAGATTTCCCTTTAATTTTGTTCTATATCTTGAGAGCTTGGCTTTACGACCAATGAGAATATTCTCTCGGGTCTCTGCCAATTGGAGGATGCATGTACTGTTCTGTATCTGGCAGACAGCCAAACAGGCTGTGGATCTGAAAAACAATGTTCTCTTTGTCTGACTGCCAGTATTTAGGGGAATTTGCATAAGGGGTCCTGGTCCTAAGAGGCCTTTGTTGTCTAGTCACTAATCTGGTTGGACAGAAATGTAAGTTGTGCCCCATTAGGCTAACTTTAGGACTGAACTTTCGGGATCTTGGGAAAGACTGCATTTTTTTGTACTCTCCTTTGGGGACATCTCTTACATTCATGGTTAAGCCATAAAAAGACTTAAGGATTTGAGTTCCTATTGAGATGAACGTAAGATCCTGCCCATCAATAGCCAGATGATGGATCCTGTGAAATGGCCATATTTGACAGAAAAAAAAATTTGAGAAAGCACTCACCCAACACAGTTGTCTCACTTGTACCTATAGAAAGACCAAATTAAAAAGAGGACACAAAGAAATAAAATGGCTACCCTTAGGGACACACTTAACAAGAGGAAAGAACAGAAATTAGAACAAACATTAAAACCAACATACATTTCCCTTCTCAAAATCTGGCCCCATCTGACTGTTTTAAGTTTCCTTTCCCTACAAGATTCATAGACAACACTCCAGCCTGATCTCCAGGCCCAGGGGTTTACAGGTTATTCATTTAAATGCTGTCATAAGGGGCCCTGGTCTGTAAGAGGCTTTTGCTGTCTAGTCACTAATTTGGTTAGACAGAAATGTGGGTTGTGCTAGTTTAAGTTTGTCAGTTTAATTAAAATAGGCATGTCTTTAGAGTTAACACTGAACATAATGTAGACATACAACTTTTGTTCTGCATTTATTAGCCAAATAAGTTCAAATTATATTTCTTACAAAATTTGTCAGCCAGAAAAACAGCTTCAGATGATGGTTGACTTTGTCTAGTCGTTCATGAAGTTTTTGTGAATACACTAAACGTAATTGTTGGGAGCAAGTGATTTAGATAGGTTTAAGTGGAATAAGAGTTTCTTAGGTAAACTTTTTATCAATAATTCTATTTTATGGTATGTGTACTTAAAAGTAGTTCTCAAAACCTATTTGACAATTTGAAACTTTAGAGTTTTCTAAGTTAAGTTAAATGATGGAATTTATTGACTATCTAAATCATTTCCAAGTAAGATAAAAGCAAAACATTACTAATTGAACATACGTTTCTCTATTTTTGGCTTCCTATTGCAGAGAAACTAAAGATAACTTGGTCTATTAGTAAACATGTCTCATGCCACATTAAAAGATCATACTATAAAAAAGCATATGTTTCTAGAAATTATGAAATGCATTCATAAATTTGCCAATCTAAAAGAATACTAGAGTAACACAAAGTTCACAACTACTTACTACTTAGTTTTCACTAGAAATTAAAGTTTCTAAGGGTTAAGAATTCTAATTAACAGATATAATTAAAATAACTCTGCAAGAAAAGTCTTACTTTCCTTAAATGGGGGTGACTGTAGACAGAAAAATTATGTTTCAGTAGAAAGTAAATACACACTTGTGTGTATTAGATTCCTGTCTTGTTAGTTGTCTCTCAGGTTTTGTTGTCTATCTTATAAACTAGACTGGATCATGAATTCTTCTAGTTTACTCCAATATTTGGCTACAACTCTGTAAACTAACATTTACAATTTTCTCCTACCCTTCTGACCTGAAATCATTGAGAACAAAGCTGCTCTTTTTCTAAAACCATGCAAGCTAAAGTTGCACAATTTGATATAAACTTCAGAGAAATCACCACAATAGCATGGACAATCTTCATGCCTGTTGCTGTATGGATGACTCAGAAAAATCACCCAAGATATTCAAACTACAAACCAGGACAATCAGATTGCCACTACCTGCCTTCACTCCATCTAAAGATAACTTGGAGCCGTACATCTAGAAATATTCTCAACTAGCTGACTTCATAATGCAGGACTAAGATTATAGTCTGACCCAATCATTAGCCATTGCTTTTCTTTACTTTCCATAGAAATGCCTCTTATTAAATACCTGATTGCTTGCACCACAGGCTTATCTTATGAGAGCCCACCTGCATCACTGCCTCTTGAAACGAGACACAACTATTGAACTGAAGTGACCTATTCTCAGGATTAAGAGATTGGTTCAATGAGATGAAGCAATCTACCAACTTAATTTCTGCACTGTGAAATTTACTGGGTAAGTTTCAAAGGTGGGACTGAAGTGTGAGGGCAAAATACATGATGCTAAAATATGCTCCTTTGGCATGTGGATTATTTTCAGTTGAAGGCAATCAAGACCCAGCAGATTCAAGAAAAACTTATTTCTCCCTTAACTACCTAAAAGAATTTATATAGGGGACCTGACCCAGAAAGAGAGCTATTACCAGAGATAACTTTTTATCTGAATGACCTAATTGTACAGCAGGGCAAACACCTAATTCCCAAACATCTGCTCTTTTATTGTCCTGTGACTCACCCTCCTCCCCTTTGGAGCCCCAGACCCCTATCCCATTCCTTAGCTTAGGAAAGCATACAAGTTTCAACTGCCTGACTTGTTCTCAGGTCTCATATTCTTATGGGGCTGCCATGGGTACATAATTAAATTTGTTTTTCTCCTGCTAATTTTTTTTATGTCAACTTAATTTATAGACCAGCCAAAGAACCTAGAAGGACAGAAGAAAATTTTTTTTCCTACACTTTCAACTTATATCTAATTGAAATTGGAGAGAATGGATCACAAGTTTTAATCTTGTTATCTCAAGATGCTGTTGACTTCAACTTATTAACAGTCTTCCATGCCTTGAGTAGGAGAGATACGGTATATACATCACCAACTATTGGATTGAAGATGGCGGTGTGAGAGGTGGGACAGAGACCTCCTCCTAAAACCACATATAATACGAAAATATAATTAATACAACTAATCCTGAAAGAGGAACAGGAAAGAAGACTGCACCAGACTGCATACACCTAGAGAAAAGAGCAGACCTCACTGACCAAGGTAACGTACCAAAGCTGTGACCGGGCAGGAACCAAGCCCTTCCCCCACCCCAGCTCACTGGTGGGAAGAAGAGAAACAGAGTGGGGAGGGAGCGGAGGCCTGGGACTGCTGAACACCTAGCCCTGGAGATCTTCTCTGGGATCATGAACCTACATTGCATGGTGCTCTGGTGATTTAATGGGGTTGGAAAGCTAAGACAGGCAGAATACCTGGAGAGATGGAGATTCCAGCTGCTTGTGGAAAACAGGGACTCATATCTGGCTGATCTGGGTGGGCAGTCTTAGAGACTTCCTAAAAGTGAGAGGGCTGCTAAAGGGGCAAGGATAGCACAGACCTTATTGCTCAGGAGAAAGGACAGGTTGAAAAAATTGTGCAGGTGCACTCTGCCCAGCAGGTTGGGAGCTTAAACGATCTTCAGGCGCTCCATCCCCCTGGGTGGCTATGCAGCATCAAGGCCCCCACCATGATACAGAGCCTGCTGTGTCTTCCTCCCGGCTAGCCTGCATCTGGCTTAGGCTCGCAAACTGGAAACCCCTGCCCTGGCGTCAGGCCAGCCAGAGGGAAGACCCCACTACGGCAGCTACAAACACAAAGCACAGAGGCTTGCACCTGTGTGTTCTGCCACTGGTTCTGGCAGTAGAGACAGGCATAGCAGCCGGGAAGCAGGAAATAGCTCTTTCCTCCCGACAAGCACCAACACTGCTCCCCTGCAACCCCCGACACTGCTCCAGGGCCTGAGCAGCTCTAGAGAGTAAAGCTTCTGGGCACTAGAGGGCACCACAGGCAAATTATGAAACGTCAAAGGAACCTGGTTCAAAGCAAAATTATGAATACACCTGAGAAAGATTCAAATGAAATTGACTTCATGAATCTTCCTGAAAGAGATTTCAAAATAAAAATCATTAACATGCTCATGGAGGTACAGAAAAATATTCAAGAACTCAGGAATGAATTTAAGACAGATATCCAATCATTGAAGAGCACAATGGACAGTATTAAAAGCAGATTAGACACAGAGGAGGAGACAAAAAAATGAAACAGAAATTAGAGAAGAGGAATACAAAGAAGCTGAGGCACAGAGAGAAAAAAGGATCTCTAAGAATTAAAGAATATTGAGAGAACTGTGTGACCAATCCAAACAGAACAATATTCATATTATAGGGGTACCAGAAGAAGAAGAAGAGAGAGAAAAAGAGACAGAAAGTGTCTTTGAGGAGGTAATTGCTAAAAACTTCCCGAATCTGGGAAAGGAGATAGGCTCTCAGGCAATGGAGGTGCACAGATCTCCCAACACAAGGGACCCAAGGAGGACAACACCAAGACATATAATAATTAAAATGGCAAACATCAAGGATAAAGACAGACTATTAAAAGCAGCCAGAGAGAGAAATAAGATCACATACAAAGGAAAACCCATCAGACTTCTCAGCAGAAACCTTACAGGCCAGAAGGGAGTGGCATGATGTATTTATTGCAATGAAGCAGAAGGGCCTTGAACAAAGAATACTTTATCCAGCAAGGTTATCATTTAAATTTCAAGGAGGGATTAAACAATTTCCAAATAAGCAAAAGCTGAGAGAATTTAGCTCCCACAAACGATCTCTACAGAGTATTTTGGACAGACTACCATAGATGGAAGTGTTCCTAAGGTTAAATAGTTGTCACCAGAGGAAATAAAAAGGGATAGTCAAAGAGTACAGAATACAATACCTAATATATAAAGAATGGAGGAGGAAGAAAAGGAGGGGAAAAAAAGAACCTTTAGGTCGTGTTTCTAATAGCATACTAAGTGAGTTAAGTTAGACTCTTAGGTAGTAAGGAAGTTACCCTTGAACCTTTGGTAATCACGAATCTACAGCCTGCAATGGCAATAAATACATACCTATCAATAATAAATCTAAATGTAAATGGTCTGAAGGCACCTATCAAAAGAATTAGAGTCACTGAATGGATAAAAAAACAAAACCCAACTATATGATGCCTATAAAAAACTCACTTAAAACCCAGATACATACACAGATTAAAGTGAAGGGATGGAAAAGATATTGCATGCAACTAATAGGGAGAAAAAAGCAGGTGTTGCAGTACTTGTATCAGACAAAATACACTTCAAAACAAAGAAAGTCACAAGAGACAAAGAGGGACATTACATAATGATAAAGGGGTCAATCCAACAAGAAGATATAACCATTATAAATATCTATGCACCCAACACAGGAGCACCTACATATGTGAAACAAATACTAACAGAATTAAAAGGGGAAATAGAATGCAATGCATTCATTCTAGGAGACTTCAACACTTCACTCACACAAAAGAAGAGTTCAACCAGACAGAAAATAAGGACACAGAGGCATTGAACAACACATTAGAACAGATGGAACTAACAGATATCTACAGAACTCTCCACCCAAAGCAGCAGCATACACATTCTTCTCAAGTGCACACAGAACATTTTCCAGAATAGACCACATACTAGGCCACAAAGAGAGCCTCAGTAAATTCAAAAAGATTGAAACTGTATCAACCAACTTCTCAGATAACAAGGGTATAAAACCAGAAATAAATTGGTCAAAGAAAACAAAAAGGCTCACAAACACATGGAGGCTTAACAACATGCTACTAAATAATCAGTGGATCAATGACCAAATTAAAACAGAGATCAAGCAATATATGGAGACAAATGAAAACAACAGCACAATGCCCCAACTTCTGTGGGATGTAGCGAAGGCAGTTCTAGGAGGAAAGTATATAGCAATCCAGGCCTATTTAAAAAAGGAAGAACAATCCCAAATGGAGAGTCTAAATTCACAATTATTGAAACTGGAAAAAGGAGAACAAATGAAGCCCAAAGTCAACAGATGGAGTGACATAATAAAGATCATAGATGAAATAAAATTGAGAAGAAAAAAGCAACATAAAAAATTAATGAAACCAAGAGCTGGTTCTTTGAGAAAATAAACATAATAGATAAACCCCTAGCCATACTTATTAAGAAAAAAAGAGAATCTATTCACATAAACAGAATCAGAAATGAGAACAGAAAAATCACGACATTCAACACAGAAATACAAACAATTATTAGAGAATATTATGAAAATATATGTGCTAACAAACTGGATAACCCAGAAGAAATGGACAGCTTTCTAGAAAAATACAACCTTCCAAGACTGACCCAGGAAGAAACAGAAAATCTAAACAGACCAATTACCAGCAATGAAATTGAATTGGTAATCAAAAAACTACACAAGACAAAATACTTGGACCAGATGGATTCACTGCTGAATTTTATCAGACATTTAGAGAATACATGATACCCATTGTCCTTAAAGTTTTCCAAAAAATAGAAGAGGAGGGAATACTTCCAAACTCATTCTATGAAGCCAGCATAGACATACACCAAAACCAGGCAAAGAAACCACAAAAAAAGAAAACTACAGACCAATATCCCTGATGAACATAGATGCAAAAATACTCAACAAAATATTAGCAAACCAGATTAAAAAGTACATCAAAAGGATCATACACCATGATCAAGTGGGATTCATCCCAGGGATGCAAGGATGGTACATTTGAAAATCCATCAACATCATCCAACACATCAACAAAAAGAAGGACAAAAACTACATGCTTATCTCCATAGATGCTGAAAAAAAGAATTTGACAAAATTCAACATCCATTCATGATTAAAACACTCAACAAAATGGGTACAGAGGGCAAGTACCTCAACACAATAAAGGCTATATATGACAAACCCACAGCCAACATCATACTTAACAGCAAGATGCTGAAAGCTTTTCCCATAAGATTGGGAAAAAGACAAGGAAGTCCACTCTCCCCACTTTTATTCAACATAGTACTGGAGGTCCTAGCCACGGCAATCGGACAACACAAAGAAATAAAAGGCACCCAGATTAGTAAGAAAGAAGCCAAACTGTCACTGTTTGCAGATGACATGATATCATACATAAAAAACCCTAAAGAATCCACTCCAAAACAACTAGAACTAATATCTAAATTCAGCAAAGTTGCAGGGTACAAATTTATACACAGAAATCTGCTGCATTCCCACACACTAACAATGAATTAGTAGAAAGAGAAATCAGGAAAACAATTCTATTCACAACTGCATCAAAAAGAACAAAATACCTAGGAATAAACCTAACCAAGGAAGTGAAAGACCTATACCCTGAAAACTACAAGACACTCCTAAGAGAAATTAAAGAGGATACTAATAAATGGAAATTCATCCAATGCTCTTGGGTAGGAAGAATTAATATTGTTAAAATGGCCATCCTGCCTAAAGCAATCTACAGATTCAATGCAATCCCTATCAAAATACCGACAGCATTCTTCAATGAACTGGAACAAATAGTTCTAAAATTCATATGGAACCACAAAAGACCCGAATAGCCACAGCAGTCCTGAGATGGAAGAATTAAGCTGGGGGGATCTCACTTCCCAACTTCAAGCTCTACTACAAAGCCACAGTAATCAAGACAATTTGGTATTGGCACAAGAATAGACCCATAGACCAGTGGAACTGAATAGAGTCCAGATATTAACCCAAACATATGTGGTCAATTAATATACAATAAAGGAGCCATGGATATACAATGGGGAAATAACAGCTTCTTCAACAGCTGGTGTTGGCAAAACTGGACAGCTACATGTAAGAGAATGAAAATGGATTACTGTCTAACTCCATACACAAAAGTAAACTCGAAATGGATCAAAGACCTGAATGTGAGTCATGAAATCATAAAACTCTTAGAGGAAAATATAGGAAAAACATTCTTGAATATAAATAAACATGAGCAACTTCTTCATGAACATATCTCCATGGGCAAGGGAAACAAAAGCAAAAATGAACAAGTGGGATTATATCAAAATAAAAACCTACTGTATAGCAAAGGACACCATCAGTAGAACAAAAAGGCATCCTACAGTATGGAAGAATATATTCATAAATGACATATCTGATAAGGGGTTGACATCCAAAATGTACAAAGAGATCATGCACCTGTACAAACAAAAAGCAAATAACCCAATTAAAAAATGGGCAGAGGATCTGAACAGACACTTCTCCAAAGATGAAACTCAGATGGCCAACAGGCACATGAAAAGATGCCCCACATCATTAGTCATCAGAGAAATGCAAATTAAAACCACAATGAGGTATCACCTCACACCATTTAGGATGGCCAACATAGAAAAGAATAGGTAAAACTAATGCTGGCGAGGATGCGGAGAAAGGGGAACCCTACTACACTGCTGATGGGAATGTAAATTAGCTCAACCATTGTAGAAAGCAGTATGGAGGTTCCTCAAAAAACTCAAAATAGAAATACCATTTGACCCAGGAATTCCACTCCTAGGAATTTACCCTAAGAATGCAGCAGCCCAGTTTGAAAAAGAAATATGCACCCCTATGTTTAGTGCAGCACTATTTATAATAGCCAAGAAATGGGAGCAACCTAAGTGTCCATCTGTAGATGAATGGATAAAGAAGAAGTGGTACATATACATGATGGAATATTATTTAGCCATAAGAAGAAAACAAATCCTACCATTTGCAACAACATGGATGGAGCTAGAGGGTATTATGCTCAGTGGAACAGCCAGGTAGAGAAAGACAAATATCAAATTATTTCCCTCATCTGTGGAGTATAAGAACAAAGAAAAAACTGAAGGAACAAAACAACAGCAGAGGCACAGAACCCAAGAATGGATTAACAGTTACCAAAGGGAAAGGGACTGGGGAGGATGGGTGGCAAGGGAGGGATAAGGGGAAAAAGGGGCATTATGATTAGCACACACAATACAGGGGAGCACGGGGAAGGCAGTATAGCACAGAGAAGACAAGTAGTTATTCTATTGCATCTTACTTTGCTGGTGGACAGTGACTGTAATGGGGTATGTGGTGTGGAATTAATAATGGGGGGAATCTAGTAACCACAATATTGCTCATGTAAGTGTATATTAGTGATACCAAAAATACATAAATAAATAAAAAATATCACCAATTAAAGATTCACATTGATTATAATGTTGTTTCCAAAATAGAAAAGTTAAAATGCACAAAAACGCAACATGTATGAACCCTACCAACATTTTCTATTTTGGGTACATTCTGAGGTTAATATGAAAATACTCATAGTCTGTTAGTTTTGGAAGGCTACTTTTCGCTAAGAATAATACAGCAAAAAATAATCAGCAATATCTGTAACTGCTGTAATTGGTCTCTTGACATGTACCAGTAATTTTTCTTGGTGTCTCCTATTTACTTTCTCATTTAATCTATGATCATGTGAGGTACGGATTATTTTTTCCCTAATACGCAAGTTAGGAATCATGAACTTTAAAGGGTAGTGAGCAGAGGATCCAGAAAGTAAAAGTAAAAAGATGTAACTCCAGAGACTCTTGTTAGCCACTATTCACTATTTCCTTACATTATCAGCAAGGTAGTACCTACAATCATAAGACAACACACACACACATTGGCTAAATAGGCAAGGACTGGCATGATATGAGAAAACCATCACAAAAGAATATGACAAACAAGCATTTATGTTTTTCCGGCATTTTCTGAAAAGTTTTAAACATATGGAAGATTTGAAAGAATCATACAATGAACAGTCATATATACACCATCTAAATTCTACAAATAACATTTTGTTATATTTCCTTTATCATACTTCTATCTACCCATCACTTCATCAATCCATCTTATTTTTAATCCATTTTAGAGTAAGTTCAGGTCAGTGATTTTGTTACTGTAGTAGTGCAGAAAAAATGGAAGCCCTGTTCAAAGAGGATGTTAGAAAACTAATTTGTTACAATTTTTAAACATAGCACAAATTGGGCTCTTGTTTTTAATTACCTATTAAATATTAGTCACTTATCTTCTAAATCTATATTCTGCCTCCAAATATGCAGTTGTGAGGATTTAATGAGAAAAAAAGATATACAAAACTTACTACTCTACCTCGCACAGAGTAAGTGGGTATTTAATAAAGCAGGGCCAGAATAATAAAGCCAATGAGAAAATGCAAAAACAGATAAGCTTATACGGTACTGGATCAGTTAAGGTACTGGAGGGCTTAGGATAAGATAAGAAAAGACAATCGTCAAGCCAGGGAGAAGAGTATTGACTAGATATTTTACATCTGTATCTAGAAAGTTTGAAAAGTTTAGGCTATTAGAATTAATCAAGTAAAATGCAGATGAAAATAAAAATTAGAATCTATTTAGACTAAAGAGAGATGATGGTACCAGGGAATGCAGAAATATTGTCAGATGAATGTTTACCTAGTTCTGTATGAACACAAAAGCATTTCTTTAAGCAGCTGATTTAATATATCCAAGTACATTGCTCTTTGGGAATCTAAACCGGAGCACCTAGAATACCCAATTATCTCTTAAACTGTCATTATAATGTGGATTTTGTGAACAGTACTTTTCCCAGGTCCTTAAGGACATCATGTGAAAGCTATATGTGTGCCTAAAATGCAAATACAATTATTTACTGTAAATATTTTAGCTCTCCAAATAAGCAGGTAATAAATTTAACTTTCTCTTTTGAAAACTGAGTTACTTTACACATTTCCGATTCCAAAATGTATTACATCGTTACACAGAAAAATGTCACAAATATAATTATAGGCAAAGTCAACAGTATTCTTAACAGTAAATTTGGATTTCTATCCATCATAGATGTACGTAATGAGCCACAATACCACAGCATAAAACAGAAGGAAAAGACAAGAAAAAGTCAATTTAGCCTGAATAACTTTAAAACACAAGTGAATAAATTCACCTAACTGAGAATAAAACAATAGAAAATCAAAAACATCTGACCTGGTGTTAGGTGGTAGAAAAGGAAAGAATATTGTCCTTAATATGGGTCTATCAGAATGAACTGGTGGCTAACTACACCCCTAAACACCTGTTATGATGGAATGGTTTACAATCTTCATTTCAATGCTTCAGAAGTTTGGCCAATGCATTGGCTTTAATATAAGCATAGTTATTGTTGAGATATTATTTTGGAACAAACTTAATATATGTAGTCACAGATAGTTTGTTTTTATACTTTTGTCCATTAATGATTAATAACTTATGTGTGAGAAAGGCTAATCATAACTGTATACATAATATTAACTTGATATTTTTCCCATGAATAAAATTCCAAATAAATGGAATGGAATACAATTATTCCTTTGAAATGGAATATAACTATGAAATGCAATATAATTAAACTTGCCTCTGATAACTTTAAACATGTATTTATACTAATCCCAATCTAAAAAATTTGTTACCTATTCCCATATCTGCCTGCTTTTCATTAGGATATAGAGAGTATACAACTGTCCTGAAAAATATTCTAAATTACTGATAAATATCATAGATGCATTTGTAAATCTAGCAATGTTCCATTTTGAAGTATTTTATATTATAAGAAACAAAATATTGAAATATATTTTGCTTCTACACTTACATACATTAAAAAGATGGTCTTTAAAAATATTTATTTTGTGAGGCTACAGGAGGAAAAAACCTTTATCTCCAAATATTGAAATTACATGCTTTGACCAACAATCCTCTACTATTATATTGATCTTATCAGAAAATACATCTAATCTAAAACTTAATGAAAATATGTAGGACACCGAGAAAATCTAATCTCTCTTTTTGCTGAATTCAGCCTCTGTTATGTACCTCTTTTCAGACAGAAGTAAATTCACAGTATTACAAAGACTCTACTGAGAACATCTTCTTGAATACATTTAAATTTGGAGAATATTTCCAGAAATTTCCAGATGGCTTCAATAATGATGGAAGTTTCTCTAACTACATTGTGAAAGAGAGAGCGAGTGAGAGAAAACACATGAGAAACATAAGCTAATATAGCTAGAACAAGTATAAGAATAATAATGGACTTTAACTATAGAAATTAAAACAAAAATTTTGGTTTTTCCAAATCATCCATCAGAACTGAATAAACATACTAAGAGGCCTAGGAGCCAGAGACTTTATCAAGCTATAGGAAACATGGTCTGAGAAGTTTCTGGTCATTAATAATAAGTCTGGACTGCTTAGTCAAGTGTTAGGAGAATTCGCCAGTAGGCAGTAGCAGAAAGATAGGCAAGCAGGCAGCTTGCCCATGTAATCAGCAATGTCTACTGGAGGGCAGCCAGTGGATGTTTTGGCAGGAAAACGGTGTTAGAGAAATCTATTGACTGGTAATCAATAAAATTACTAAAAGGCAATGCTCAACATGCTGGAGGCTTGGCTTAAGGAACTACCAAGGTAGTTGAAGAGACTGAGTACTAAGATGTCTGCTCAGAGATGCGGAAATAACAAGGATCTTGTGAATTAACTAGAGTAAGAAGGAAAAGCCTTCACCAAGAATATAGCCTAGAGCCAGTTGTTAGAAATAACATCAGAATCAGCATCAAAGGTGAACTTGAAGCTGATCAATAGAATTCTCAACTGAGACAGTAAGAAACCCTCCAATAGAAAAGAGATTACTCTAGAGGGTGATAATGGTTTGGGTCTGAATTTTAAAATTAGGCAGCCTCAGATGAGGGACCTTGATGGATAAAATCAAGAAACCAGGCAATTTATTACCATCATCTGAAAAATTAAGATGAAGTATCCTGATTCTTAGAATAAGGCTGTAATGTAAGCCACCGTGTATTACAAACAATAGTGTCATTAGATATACTGCACACAATAATATTTTCTTACTGAATTGCCTACTGAAGACTTTTCCTGCTGCATAATAAGAAAAATCTCCATTATTCAGCACCTAGGAGTCTATTTCACTCACAGTTCTTTTTTCTTTAAAGCAACAGAAGCTGACTCCAAGTAACTTTAGCTGAATGTAAATTTATTGGAAGACTAGCTATAGCTTACAAAATCAGTAGGAAGGCTTAAGGACAAAGCTCAGGAGATGAGTAGAGAACAAAGGGATCCTGGGCAATGTAGACACAACCATGTTACAGAAACTGCCAGGATATGGTATTGATTTGGCATCATTTTGCTGGACTTAGATGCTGTCAGCATGTCATCAGCAGGCATGACTAAATTCTCCCTTCCATCACCAAACCATTTTTGTTAGATTCAAATATCTGATGGAGAGAATGTGACTGGCTAAACGTAAAAGCAGGCTTACACTTGAGCTTCCAGATGGTGGTTTTCCTCCCACTCACTCTCAGCCTCAGACAACCACTGGTCTGTTCTTGGTCATTATAGATCATTTTTATATTTTCCAGAATTTCATATAAATGGAATCATATGTGTACTTTTCTGTCTGGTTCCTTTTGCACAGCATCTTTTACATTTTTTCCATGTTATCACATGTATCAGTAATTTGTTACCTTTATTTTCTGAGTAGAATTCCTAGAAATACCAAAATCTGATTACCTATTCACCTATTGACGGGCTTTGAGTTTTTTCCAAATTTTTGCCAATATGAAAAAAGTCTCTAAAAACATTCTACAAATAAATATTTGTGTGGACATATGTCTTAATTTCTCTTAGGTAAACAATATGGAGTGCAATTGCTGGATTATTTGGTAAGGGTATTTTTGACTTTGTAGGAAATTGCCAAACTGTTTTCCAAAGTAGTTATACTCTTTGCATTCCCACTGGCAATGTATGAGTGTTCCAGTTGCTCCACATACTAACACTAGGTACATTATATCTTTTTAATTAGCCATTCCAGTGAATGTGGAGTAGTAATTTCTTGTGGTTTTCATTTGCACATCCCTGATGACTAATCATGCTGATGGTCTTTCCTTCTGTTTACTGGTCCATTAGGATATCATCTTTGGCAAAATGTCTGTTCAATCTCCCTGTGCCAGACTGCATTTTCCATATAGCCACTCCAGTTTCTCTTGTTCCACATCCTTTTCTTAACAATGTAACTGTAACACACCAACCACCAAGAGAGAGGGCCTATGTCCCTCATCTTTGAATATGGAAAATCCTGTAACTTCTAAGGATATGTGATTAAAGGCCATAAAAGGTGATACAGTTTCCACCTAGTTCTCTCAGGATGCTTGTTCTTGGAATTCAGCCACCATGCAGTGAGGAAACACAAAGAGCCACATGGAGAATCCATGTATAGGTGTTCCGGCCAAGAGCCTCTTCTAAGATCCCAGACAAAAGCCAGCATTAACCACCAAACTTATGAATGAATAAACTTTTAGATGATTCCAGCATCAAGCTGTGGATTCATCTTGCAAGCTGAGACCTCCAATTTTACAGAACAGAGATATGCTGCCCCTGATGTGCCTTTTCCAAATTCCTCCACCATGAAATCCATGAGCATAAAAAAATAGCTGTGACTTTGCACTGTTTAGGATGACTTTTTTTGCTATGCAGTAACACCTAAATAAAACAGGCTTTGTGATGCAATCAAGTAGTTAAAGACTCCTTGAATGGAAACACAATGTAGATTGATTTTTTTATACTTTAAATGGTCATTTTCTGCTTCATAGTATTAATTATCATATAGTAATATATATATACATACATATATATATACACACACACACACACACACATGCATATATATATACACACATAACGTTTTTTGTAGAACTCTTCAAGTGTTGTTGGACATTATTCTGTCATTATCACTTTTTTCATTGACTTTCAGGAGGCTGATAAAGTTCAAGTACGTACCTATGATGGGGTGAAGAAACTGGTAAATGTCACCAGTACTTATTGACTTATCGTAAATGTTTTTGCAGTTCTGAATAAGATTTTCCTTTGGTTAGATTTGAAGGTGTCCAAGGGCAAAACAAGAAAACCAAACCAAACAAATAAGGAACATGTTGAATTTTATTTTCATTAACTCAGAACAGATGCCAAGGTAGTGGGAGCCCAAAATCACTATTCATCTAGCCAGGTCAGTGCATGATCATAATTACATCAGTAATTCAAGGTTACAAATGGGCTTGTATTCAAATTATCCAGAACAATAAGGTAAAGAAGATATATATTTGGATATATTTAGGTTGGCTTAAAATATCCTGATGATTGTGGATTAATGGATAAGTTCAGTTAGCATCTCTAAACTTAACGAGAGATATCTTACCTAGTTCTTATACTTTTCCACTAAATTTTTATGAACTAAATGTACACAACACATAGTGGATATCTTCTGTGTATCTGCACAGGATAAAGTGCGGGAGATAATAAGAGAAGCTTGCATCCTTCAAGGATCTCAAAATAGTGTAATAATATGTTTTTCTTTGTTTAAATTTTATTTTCAATCACTAAGAGGTTTTCCATGCTTTCACAGTGAAAATGTTTTTTTGGAAAAGTCAATTTATGTGATGCACATTAAAATCATAATGTTACAAATGAATAAATATTTTTACAATTACTTGGTTAAACATGGAATGTACTATCCATTTCAGAACTTTATAAATCAACTATTATATAATAAGACAATTTAATTATGCATTTACATATCTATCTTCTTTTTCCAGAATTCATCAACTACAATTATTTTTAATGAGATGACAACCTTTTTCTCAATGACCTTGCAAGATGAAAATCCTGATAATACATTGGAAAGATATATAATATACAAGCTAAAATTGATACTTGAGTTAGGATGAAATATTTGAAATAGAAAAATAGTTTTAATTGGAGTTAAAAAAAGAGTGTCTCATTATGTATAAGAATATATGTATAATTGGAAAATTACAATAGTTTCTAATGAGACTGTGTGTCCATTTTATTCTTTTATTAATAGTAGTGGACACCCTTATAGAGCTCGTCTATTTTTTTTTTAAATAGGACTGAGTGCCAGCTTACACAAGAGACAAACTAAATGTGTGGAGCAACAGAAAAAAACACCAATTTAAGTTAGTGTTTTCTTAAGAATTTTCAATGAAGACTCAAAAAAAGATGGTGGAGTGAGAAGGGAGGCAGAAACCTTCACCCACAATCACAAAAAACATGCAAGTACAGCAAATAAACCTAATCCTGAAAAAGCAACCTGAAGACTGCAAAACAAAATGCCTACATCTGGGGAAGAAGAGAAGGCCTCACAGAAAAGGGTAAAGTAGAAAAGTCACATCCAGCAGGAACCAAACCCTCCCCCAACCCCAGCCCACAGGCTGGAGAAAGAGGAATGGAGTGGAGGGAGTACAAGCCCAGGACCAATGAACACACAGCCCTGGAGATCTGCTCTGAGAGCAGGAACCCACATTACATGGTGCTCTGGAGATTACTAGTGTTGGAAAGTAAAGAAGGTCAGAATACTTGGAGAAACTGAAATTCCAGTGCTTGTGGAGAACAGGTATGCACAACTGGCTCCCTGGGACAAAAGAAACGTGGGCAGTTTGAAGGATTTCCAAGCAGTAAGAGGGGTGCTAAAGGGGCAAAGACTACACAGAGATCTCTGCTCAGGAAGAAGAGCAAGTGACAAAACCTTCCTGGCACATTCTGCCCAGCAGGCTGGGAACTCACAGGAGTTTCAGAAGCTCCACTCCCTGGGTGGCAATGCAGCCCAGAGACCCCCACTGTGGTACACAGCCTGCCACACCTACCTTCTGGCAGGCACAGGTCCCATTCACCTGCTGCCCTGCCATCCAGTCAGGTCTGCCAGAAGGTGGACTGCTCACAGCAGCTACATGGACATAGCACAGAGGCTCCTCTCTGTGTGCAGTGTCCACTTGACCTGGCAGTGGAGGCCGGCGTCACAGCCAGGAAGGCAGGAAACCCTCCAAGCCAAGATGTTTCCTCATGGGAGGTGCTGGTTCTGCTCGCCTGTGACCCCCACCATTGCTTCAGGCATATGGCAGCTGCAGAGAGTAATTTCCCTGCTCTTATAATCAGTTGATGGCCCACACAGCTCACTACAAACAAGGCAGAAATGTATATACCCACTGCTGACTAACAACTGGGGTTCTGCACAGGAAATTGACCTTTGGGGGCCAGAGTGCACTGTCTACACAAAGTTATTATTACACAGGAAACACTAAAAAAATGAAGCAGCAAAGGAATTTAGTCTAAACAAAATTACAAAAAAAAAATGGCAGAAAGAGGGCATAGTGAAACTGAAATCACCAATCTTCTTGATAAAAATTTTGAAATAACAGTTATAAACATGCTTATGGATGTGGAGAAAAATATTCAAGATCTCAGGGAGGACTTCAACAAAGATATAAAAACTTTGGAAAACAGTATCTGAAATGAAACACAAAGCAGGAATTTAAAAGTAGATTAGATGAGGTAGAGGAGGTGGTAAATGAAATAGAAATTAGACAACAGGAAAACAAAGAAGCTGAGGCAAAGACAGAAAAAAGGAACTCTAGGAATGAAAGAATAATAAGATAACTGTGTGACAAATTCAAACAAAACAGTATTCACATTATATGGGTAGCAAAGAAGAGAGGGACAAAGGGATAGAAAATCTCTTTGAGTAAACAATTGTTGAAAACTTCCCCAATCAGGGGAAGGAAATGGTCACTCAGGTCATGGAAGTGCACAGATCTCCCAACACAAGGAACCCTAGGAAGACAACACCAAGACATATAATAATTAAAATGGCAAATATCAAGGACAAAAAGAAAGTATTGTAAGCAGCCAGAGAGAGAAAAAAGAACACATATAAAGGAAAGCTCATAAGGCTAACAACAGACTTTTCAGGAGAAACCTTACAGGCCAGAAGGGAGTGGCATGATATATTTCACACAATGAAACAGAGGGCCTCCAACCAAGAATCCTCTACCTGGCAAGATTATCATTTAAATTTGAGGCAGGGATTAAACAATTTCCAGATAATCAAAACTTGAGGGAATTTACCTCCCATAAACCATCTGTACAGAGTATTTTAAAGGGACTGCTCTAGATGGAAGTGCACCTAAGGCTGAATAGCTGTCACCAGAGAAAAAAAACCACAGTAAAGGAAGTAGACTAATTACTAAGCAAATACAAAATTAAATCAGTGACTCACAAAGTTAGTCAAGGAATACACAAAAATTAAATCAGTGACTCACAAAGTTAGTCAAGGAATACACAAAGTGTACAGAATTAGACACCTAATATATAAAGAATGGAGGAAGAAAAGAGGAGGAAGGGGAGAAAAAAAGAACCTTTAGGTTGTGTTTGAAGTAGCGTAATAAGTGAGTTAAGATAGACAGTCAGATAGTAGGGACGCTGTCTTAGAACCTTTGGTAACCACAAATCTAAAGCCTACAATGGAAATAAGTACATACTGATTGATAATCACCCTAAATGTAAATGGACTGAAGGCACCAATCAAAAGACATAGAGTTACAGAATGGATAAAAAAATAAGACTCATCTATATGCTGCCTGACTAACTTAAAAAACAAAGACATTCACAGACTAAAGTGAAGGGATTGAAAAATACCTTTCAGGCAAATAATAGGGAGAAAAAAGCAGGACTAGCAGAACTTATTCAGATAAAATAGATTTAAAAATAAACAAAGTAACAAGAGACAAAGAAGGACATTACATAATGATGAAAGGGTCAATCAAAAAAGAATATAACCATTATAAATATCTATGCACCCAATATAGGAGCACATAAATATGTGAAACAAATATTAACAGAATTAAAGGAGGGAATAGAATGCAACAAATTCATTTTAGGAGACTTCAACACACAGGCCACACCAAAAGGCAGATCAAGCAGACAGAAAATAAGTAAGGAGACAGAGGCACCGAACAATGCATTAGAATAGATGGGCCTAACAGACATCTTCAGAACACTCCACTGAAAAGTAGCAGGCTACACATACTTCTCAGGCATACATGGATCGTCATCCAGAATAGATCACCTACTAGGCCACAAAAAGAGTCTCAGTAAATTCAAGAAGACTGAAATTGTTCCAAGCAGATTCTCAGACCACAAAGGTATGAAACTAGAAATAAATGATGCAGAAACAAAAAAGCCCACAAACACATGGAGGCTTAACAACATGCTCCTAAATAATCAATGAATCACATAGAGATCAAGCAATATAGGGAGACAAGTGAAAACAACAACTCAATAGCTCAGAACCCGTGGATACAACGGAGGCAGTTCTAAGAGGAAAGTATGCAGCAGTAAAGGCTTCCCTCAAGAAAGAAGAACAATCCCAAACAAACAGTCTAAACTCACAATTAATGAAACTAGAAAAAGAAGAACAAATGCGGCTCAAAGTCAGGAGAAGGAGGGACTTAAAAATGATCAGAGAAGAAATAAAATTGAGAAGAATAAGACAATAGAATCATTTAAACCATCAGCTGGTTCTTTGAGAAAATAAACAAAATAAACCCCTAGCCAGACTTATCAAGAAAAAAAGTGAATGTATTCACATAAACAGAATCAGAAGTTAGAAAGGAAAAATCATTATGTACACCATGGAAATACATAGAATTATTAGACAATACTATGACAAACTATGTAAACAAATTGGACAACCTATAAAAAATGGACAACTTTCTAGAAAAATACAATCTTCCACGACTGATGCAGGAAGAAACAGAAATTCTGAACAGAACAGTTAGCAGTAATGAAATCAAACTGGTAAGCAAAGAACCACCTAAGAAAAAAAAACCTGGTTCAGATGGCTTCACAGCTGAATTTTATCAAACATTTGAGGGGAGCTAATAACCATCCTTAAACTTTTCCAAAAAGTAGAAGAGGACAGAATACTTCAAAACTCATTTTATGATGCCAGCATCACTCTAATACCAAAACTGGACAAAGACACTACAGAAAAAGAAATTACAGACCAATATCCCTGATGGGCATAGATGCAAAAATCCTCAACAAAATACTAGCAAACCAAACTAAAAAAATATATCAAAAAATCACCCATCATGACCAAGGGGGATTTATTCCAGGGATGCAGGGATGGTACAATATTCAAAAATCAATCACCATCATATGCCACATCAACAAAAAGAAGGAAAAAAATCACATGATCATCTCAATAGGTGCTGAAAAGAATTTGACAAAATTCAACATCCATTCATGATAAAATCTCTCAACAAAATGCTTATAAAGAGGGCAAGTACCTCAAAGTAGTAAAGGCCATATATGAAAAACCCACAGCCAACATCATACTTAACAGTGAGAAGCTGAAAGCTTTTCCTTAAGATTGGGAAGAAGACAAGGATGTCCACTCTCATCACTTTTATTCAACATAATACTGGAGGTTCTAGCCATGGTAATCAGACAACACAAAGAAAGAAAAGGCATCCAGATTGATAAGGAAGAAGTTAAACTGTCACTGTTTGCAGATGACATGATATTGTACACAAAAGACCCTAAAGAATCCACCAAAAACCTACTAGAACTAGTAACTGAATTCAGAAAACCTTAAGGATACAAAATTAATTAATTCACAGAAATCCATTCCATTCTTATCTACTAACGATCAACTAGCAGAAAGATAAATCAGGAAAACAACTCCATTTACACTTGCATCCAAAAGAACAAAATACCACAGAATAAACCTAAACAAGGAGGTGAAAGATCTATACACTGAAAACTACAAGACCCTCACAAGAGAAAATTAAAGAAGACACTGATAAACAGAAATATATCCCATGCTCATGGAAAGGAAGAATTAATATTGTCAAAGTAGACATACAGCCTAAAGAATTTACAGATTTGATGCAATCCCTATCAAAATATCAACAGCATTCTTCAACAAACTAGAACAAATCGTTCTAAAATTCACATGGAATCACAAAAGACCTTGAATAGCCAAAGCAACCCCGAGAAGGAAGAACAAAGTTGGGAGGAGCATGCTCCCTAACTTCAAGCTCTAATACAAAGCCACAGTAATCAAGATAATTTGGTAATAGCACAAGAACAGACCCATAGAGCAATGGAAAAAAATAGAGGGCCCATATACATAAACACTTAGATGGCCAATTAATATATGATATAGAAGCCATGCATATACAATGGGGAATGACAGCCACTTCAACAAATGGTGCTGGCAACACTGGACAGCTACATGTAAGAGAATGAAAATGAATTACTGAATAACTCCATACACAAAATTAGCTTGAAATGGATCAAAGACCTGACTGTAAGTCATGAAACCATGAAACTCATAGACAAAAACATAGGCAAATGTCTCTTGACTATAAACACGAGCAACATTTTCCTGATTGCATCTCCTCAGGCAAGGGAAACAAAGGCAAAAGTGAACAAAAAGGACTAAATCAAATTAATGCGCTTCTGTACAGCAAAGGACACCATCAGCAGAAGAAAAAGGCATCCCAAATATGGGAGAATATGTCCATCAGTGACTTACCCCATCAGGGGTTAATGTCCAAAAGATATAAAAAACTCACACACCTCAATCCCTCAGAAGCAAATAACGTGATTAAAACAGATGATCTGAATTGACTCTTCTCCAAAGAAGAAATTCAAATGGCCAACACACACGTGAAAAGATGTTCCATGTTGCTAATCATCAGGCAAATGCAAATTAAAACCACAATGCTATATCACCTCACACCAGTTAGGATGGCTAACAACAAAACGACAAGAAACAGCAAATGCTGGTGAGGATGAGGAGAAAGAGGGACCCTCCTACACTGTCGGTGGGAATGTAAATTAGTTCAACCATTGTGGAAAGCAACATGGAGGTTCCTCAAAAAACTAAAAATAGAAATACCATTTGACCCACGAATTCCACTCCTAGGAAATTACTCAAAGAAAACAAGGTCTAAGATGAAAAAAGACATATGCACCCCTATGTTTATCGCAGCATTATTTACAATAGCCAAGATGTGGAAGCAACCTAAGTGTCCATCAGTAGATGAATGGATAAAGAAGATGTGGTATATATACACAATGGAATATTATCCAGCCATAAAAGGAAAACCAATCCTACAATTTGCCACAACATGGATGGAGCCAGAGGGCATTACGCTCAGTGAAAAGGCCAGGGGGAGAAAGACACGTACCGAATGATGTAACTCATTTGTGGAGTGTAACAAAGCAAAACTGAAGGAACAAAACAGCAGCAGCATCACACACTCCAAGAAGAGACTAGCAGCAATCAAAGGGAACGGGCTGGCATGGATGTGTGGGGAGGGAGGGAGAAGGGGATTAATGGGCACTGTAATTAGCAATCACAATAGTGGTAGGTCACGGGGAAGGCAGTACAGCATGGAGAAGACAAGTAATGAGTCTACAGCATCTTACTATGCTGATAGACAGTGACTGCAATGGGGTGGGGGGGGGACTTGATAATATGGGTGAATGTTGAAACCACAATGTTGTTCATTTGAAACCTTCATAACATTGTCTATCAATGATACATTAAATTAAGTAATTAATTAATATATAAACAAACAAGCTGGCAAGAAAAAGCAATACCAGGATTAATGATGGGCATTACATAATGACAGAGTGGTCAACTCTCAAAGAAAACATAATTTGTATGGACCACACAACTTGGTGTTCAAACACAGGAGGCAAACACTGATGAGACAAAATTACTTTTAGAGATGGATACTTCAACACCCCTTTATTAAATAATAATGGACGTTTCTAGAAGGCAGAAAATCAGGAAGGTACAGTTGAATTGAACAACACCATCAATTAACTAGATGTACATGGTATTGGGAATTACACACACTTAAGACAACAGCAGGAAACACATTCTGTTCAAGCCCCCAGGGAATGTACACCAAGAAAGAACCCATTCTGTGCCCTAAAACTTCCGACAAAATGTCAAAGAATACAAGTCATCCAAAGAATGCTTCCAGACCACGATAGAATTAATTACACGAGAACCAGATACCACAAAGACAGCAGGAAAATCAAAAGTATTTGGCGATGAAACAATATACTTCTGAGTAACACATAGGCCAAAGAGGAAATCTGATGAGACATTTAAAAACACTTTGAACTAAAACAGGAAAACCATAGCTAGTACAGAGCCAGATGTAATGCCCGAAGACCAAAGAAATAAGAGGTATGAAGAGTGAAAAGCAAAAGATAATAACAGGAACAGTTTCATCCTCTAATTATAAAATCTAAGGCAACAGGCACAGAAAATACTGAAACGTACAAGGGATTCAGAAACCTGGTACATAAAAGATCACCAGAGAAAAATCTGGAGACTGATCTGAAGGAAAATCAACAATTACTTAGGTCATGTAATGCCAAATATACCACATACAGCAGCAATGATATAAAAAAAAAACATTCCTAGAAAGACACCTCACAAACACACACTCACTGTTTAAGGAAGCGAGTCTAAACATTTCCTGACCCACTCAGGAAAAAGAAGCATCAGCCAAAACTGAAGGCCATGTGCGTTCACGAGGAGCACACGTCCTAAACATATCGGCCACCCTTAACTCCTTTGTAGACTTAGGGCCTCCCCCACAGCAGCGGAGATGACAGCCACACTCAGGACACGGTTCCCCATACCCAAAATCAACCCTGGAAAAATTAAAGGCGTGATTAAAAACCAGTGTGAACAAAAGCAGAAAGTCACAGCAAAGGAAGCCCTGAGGGACACCGAGTCTCCACCCACCTAGAAGCTCGGTGGGCAGAAGGGACCAGGCCCCGGAGTGGAGACAGGTCTGTAGGCGCAATAAGGGGAGCTGACAGGTTGGGAGGAAGGATGTGGAAGTTCAGCCCGTGTTTCTTCCTGAGTGCCCGGGGACACTGAGTTTCTACTGCTTCACTGGAGAGAGCGGAGGCGGAAACTCAGGAGCACATGCACCAGAAGCATGGGTAACAGTCAGACGTCGGAGTTGGTGGTGGCAGTGTGAGTCCACCGGCTGTGCTAAAGCACCTGAAACTTCAGCAGTGGGTGAGGACTGGCCTTCGTTAACGGTCATCGTAAGAGAATATAAAACATGAACTAAAATAGAACAGCAAGAACCACAGTAAATTAACAGGAGGCCAGTAAATTCATTCCGAAAACTTCTGGGCAACGACCCTCATGTCCACAAAGAGAGACCACACACTGTGAGAGCGCACAGGCTACTGGGCCCCTCACTCTGCCCTTTGGGATTTGGTGCACCAAGGTAGAGGACAGGGATGGAGTCACATCAGAGAAGGGAGAGACCCCAGGCTCTCTGCCCGCAGTCACTGTGAGGATCTGAGGGAGGACGCGGAGCTACACACCCTAGGGGATATGGGATCCCACACGATCCCCTCCGTCCCCTCACCACACGGTACCTGCAGCAGCCAACCTCGGGAGGCCACAGGCAGCTGGGGCCAGGCGAGGTGTACATGCATTTCAAAGCCAGGCTCCGAGAACTGACATCTTTCGGGTGAGGAGTTGGCCTCGTGTCACGAGAGAGGAGGTAGCTCAGCACCTGCAAGGAGTCAAGGGAAGACACAGAAAGGGCTGAGAGGGACACCCACCAACATGACTGTCAGACCTTGGGGAGACCCTGTCACGGTACTAGGCGCAGGCCCCCAAATACTCCCTCCTGGGGGTGCTGAGGGGAATGAGAGCCTTAGCGGGAGGCCAGCTGACTCAGCTTAGCAGAGCCTCGAGTCGCAGGACCCGCCCTGTGGAACTCTCAGCAGAACCAAGCCCGTCCCTGCCCCCGAATTCGCCCTCTACCTAAAATTCCCCTTCCCGCCCACCGTCGCCACCCCCACCCTGCGTGGGAGGCCCTGTACGCAGGACCGGAAGTAGCCCCTCCTAACGCCTACCTATCCACGCGGTGGGCGGGGCAGAGCTCTCCTGTGACAACTGCTGTCCCAGCCGAGCACAGGGACAAGCCCCACGTCTTGTCAGGTGCCGAGGTACCAGGCGTGTGGAGTAAGAACTGTGAGGACGTGCCCCCGATGACGCCAAACCCCTTACCACAGAAAAGAGGCGGCCACACAGGCCCTGCCCCACCCTGCCCCAACTCGCAGTCCTGGGAGCCCCGACGGGGCGTGAGGTGCCAAGTCCAACCGCATGGGGGCCTCAGGGAGCAAGGCTTGTCCTGAGGCTGGTGGCCTCTGGCCCAGCTCGGCACAGGGACAAATACCAGGTCCTGTGGCAGGAAGAGGGGCCCTCTGGGAGGACTCAGGGACTCCAGGCCCCAGAACAGGGGCCCCACAGAACCCGCTCTTGATGGCAGCCTGGGAGGGTGCGGGCAGGCCTGACGAACCAGGTGCTTCCTCTCTTTGTCCTCAGTAGAGTCACGGAGGAGGGGCCTTGGCGGTTGTGTGTGTGTGTGTGTGTGTGTGTGTGTGTGTGTGTTTTCCTTGCAGGTGGCGGGGGTGGGGCTGCAGGTCAGCAGAAGGAGGATTTCCAGATCGGGCCAGGAGTCGGGGTGAGTGTGTGGCCCGTCCTGTCCTGTCCTGTCAACCCTTAAAATACCACAAAGCTCCTCCAGGCTGAGACGTCACATCATTTCCCATAGCAGACCTGGGGGAGCTCAGAGCTTGGTTCTTAAGGTGCAGCGGCGCATCAGTCACAGGGAGGAGGTTCCCAGGATCACCATGGGGCCAACGTGAGGATTCGGTGTCATTCTGAACAGCCACGGAACCCGGGCCACGGACGCCCTGGCATGAGTTCCTCCCTGGGTTCTCATGGCTGAGGACAGGCTGACTGGGAGCCCAGGGGCCCTGGAGGCACCCTGCAGAGGCAGCTTTGGCTAGCGCCCAGGTGGCGGCATTGGGCATCTCGAGGCCGAGTGCACTCACGCCCTCTGCTTCTCTCCCCTCCGCTTCTTTCCCCTCCAGGTGTCTGCATGACCTGCCCTCCTACCCACGACTGTGCGTGTTGTAGCTGCCGGGTATCACAATGTCTCTAGAGCCCAAGAGTAAGCACCACATCCAGGAGAATAGCCTCCAGGCCAAGCGGGACCCCCGGGGTCCAGAAGGTGCCGGGCCAGCTGCGGCAGCAGATGATGCCCCAGAGCTGCCCTCCTCACCCTCCACTCCCGTGTTTGCTTCTGTGTCTGGGTCCAGTGGCTCTGCCCCAAGTTCCCCTGCGACGGGCACAGGTGCGGTCCTGGTCCAGGAGCCTTGCTGTTCCCCCGCAGGAGCCTCCCGCCCAGGAGCCCAGGAAGGTGCCACCAGCCAAGACGAGCAGGGCACAGGCTGCTCCCAGGCTGCAGCGCCTACACGGAGAGCTTGCAAGGATGTGATCACCAGAAAGGTAAACAAACTGGAGAAGTATAAGACCAAGGAGCAGGTCACACTGGCCTTGCTGCCCAAGATCGTCAGGAGGAAGTACAGACACCTCTTCTCCAAGATCTTAAGGAGAACCACTGAGCTCATGGAGCTGGTCTTTGGCCTGGAATTGAAGAAAGTCAGACCCAGAAGTCGCACCTACACCCTGGGCAGAAGCTGGGCCTCCCTGATGATGCAATTCTGAGCAGCTATAGTGGGCTGCCTTGCAAGCTCTCCGTGTAGGCGCTGCAGCCTGGGAGCGGCCTGTGCCCTGCTCGTCTTGGCTGGTGGCACCTTCCTGGGCTCCTGGGCGGGAGGCTCCTGCCAGGGAACAGCAAGGCTCCTGGACCAGGACCTCATTATGTTGTTGCTGGGTGTGATCTTCATGAAGGGCAACCACGCCACCGAGGAAGAGGTCTGGGAGGTTCTCAACATGCTGGGGGTCAATGCCGGTAGGAGGCACCTCATCTTCGGGGAGCCCCGAAGGCTCATCACCAAAGAGCTGGTGCAGCAGAAATACCTGGAGTACCGCCAGGTGCCCGACAGCGACCCTCCCCACTATGAGTTCCTGCGGGGCGCCAGGGCCCACGCCGAAACCAGCAAGATGAAGGTTCTCGAGGTCCTGGCCAAGATCAACAACAGGGTTCCGAGTTCCTTCTCCAACCTGTACAATGAGGCTTTGAGGGATGAGAAGGAGTTTTTGGAAGCCCGAGCTGCAGCCAGGGACGCTGCCAGGGCCGCTGCCAAGATCGCTGCCAAGAAGGCCGCCAAGGCTGCCAGGAAGGCTGCTAAGGCCGCTGCCGGGGCCGCCTCTGCTGCCAAGGCCTCTGAGCCTTTGGGGGCCAAGTCCCGCAGCTCTTCCCAGGTCTAGGCAGTGCTGGGTCAGCTCTGTCATTTTGTGGGGGGAAGAGAGTGGCAAGCCTCATAGTCAGTTTAAAGTAGTAGGTCTGGAGGGGAGCAAAACATGTATTTTGCTTGTCTTCCTGTTGCTTAGAAGTTACTTGTAGGTCTTTTTTTTTTAATCTTTCAAGTATTGCTCCTTTAAATTGAAGTTTTATTTTGTTTAATAGTCTAAGGTTTTTAATGCCATGGATGTCATATATATTACTATTTAGGTTGGAGATTAAGAGTTTTGTTATTTGTAAAGAAATTGAATAGCCTCCAATATTTTCTTTATGCTACAGAACAAAGTAACATGGCACTGGAATAGGATTTTTCATGGAAATGGGAAAGAAACCTGTAGGAAAACATTTGGGATCACAAAATGATGAAAGAAAAGTAAAAGCTGGTTAATTCTCAGTTTGCCTTATATTCTTTTTGCTCTTTGCTTGTAAAATTAAATAATTTATATCTGGGCTTGCACAGCTTATTCTATAAGGAATTAAATGGTAACAAGTTCGACGTTGGGCCCATTCCTTTCCCCCCCCCTTCCCCCACTCTAGCATTAACTGAGCATCCAGTCTTTGGAAGGCTCCCTTATAGTAGTACAGATGGTAAAATAAAGAATATCAAGCCATGGCCCACAGATTTGTAGAGTCGAGCAGCAGCTATCATGAAAGGAACAGAGTGAGATACACACTATGAAATAAATGAATGACAGTTCAAGAAATGGGTTCAGAAAGAGAGCTTCCAGCTTAGAGAAGACCAGTGTAAATTACCTGATCAAGGTAGTGTTTGGCCTTGAGAAAGTGACAGTCCTATGGGAGGAAGTCATTTTCAGCCACACTGCATGTGTGTAGATGAAGCTGTGGGAGTGGTGGGCAGGGGCCAGGCCTTTGATTGGTGGTTCTGAGTTGAGAGACTAAACCTGGAATGGAAAACTCAAGTTAACAGTTACTTTGGGATTTGGGGAAAACCAGAGACGGTGTCCACCTGGGGCTTGAGTGGACAAGGTCCTGTGTGCTTGCCCCTGTGCAGCTGAGCACAGTGCCCCAACTAGATGTTTTAGGCATAAGTCACCTAGGGAGTTGCTGAGAAATAAGGGTGATGCTATCCTGAAGTGATATGCCAAGAAGTCACTGGAGAGGCTGGTAGAGCCAGAGCTCATTCCATTGAAAGGGCATTTTAATTCAGCTCTTTTCAGTGTAATTTTTCAAATTCAAAGGGAGGGCTCCATATTTGGTGGCAATGAAAATAGGGGTGGTTTGGATGCAAAGGGGAGGGAAGTCAGTCTTTGAGACAAATCAGTATGTTTAGTTGCGTCCTGCCGGAGAAGACAATCCCAAACCCGTATTAAATAACAGATGCACCAATGGGGAAACACTACTTAGTTTCACCTGCTCGGCAGCACTTTGGCTGATACCGACTTCCATATTGGTTGGAGTTGCATATTCTCTACTACAGGCTGGACATCAAATTCTGTGTGGGAAGGTCATTATCATCTGTGGTCAAAACCATGTTAGTAATAACCATCATTCATTAAAACCACCGGAATTTTCCTAACACTGTGTCAGGTAGTTAACCTACATCACATATATGCCTATAGTACTACATGATAGACGTCATCAGACTCACTTTGCAGATAAAGAAGCTGGAATATCTCAAACTCAAGGCTGTAAGCGGTAGAGATGGCCTAGCCCTGGCTCTGAATTCTTCTGGAGCTCACTCTGCCATTTCTCCCAGTCTGAGGCACACTGTGTTTCACTTCACTTTTCGGCTCACTACAATATGTATTTCAGTGTTAAGAAGCAGGACTTCTACCTGAAATACTCTTTTGGAATACATAGTCCAAGGAATAAGAAAGAAAAATAGCAATACATGGGAGACATCAATAAAGAAAGCAAGCTCTTCAGTGACACTGTCCACAAAGCAAGCACTGTCCACAAAGGACGCGTCAGTAAACTGGGAAAGATCAGGGGCTCACAAAACCATTTGGGTCAGCCCTTGCCCTGGAGAAAACAAACCTATTAGAAGTGAAGTCACGTAAGAGGCTAAGTCTGGCTAGTGAAGAGAAGGAAGATGATAATGTGTTTTCTCTGACGGCACACCACCTGCCCCCGGCCTCCTGCCTTTGGGGCAGCTTCCCTATCTCACGTCTCTCAGCACTCCTGGGACTCAGTGCACTCTCTGGGAGGTGGGCAGTGGGGCGACTGATCAGGAGTTTGGAGGAATGAGGCATTTTCCAGGACGCCTTTCATAGAAGAAATAAGAGTCAAGATGAGGACCCTGATGAAGGAGGACTGAGGAGACAAGCATCCTGTAATTACTGGAGTCACTGAAAGACTGGCCTGTGTGCACTCTCACACCTAGAAGGCCAAGGAATCCCCTCTTATTTTCAGAGGTCTCAGGGACATGAGCGCTTTGGGTTACCTTAAGTCGAAAGAAAGTGGAACCCCATGCCCTGCCAGCAGCCAAGGTGCGAATCCAGGATGAGAACTGAGGGCACATCCGGGCCCGAAGCAGCCTGAATCCTGCCATCCTCGCTGAAGGGCAAAGACAGGAGGACACTAATGTAGCACTCCTCGATTTTCCCCCTCTGGCACCTCAGAGAGTGAGGCCTTGATCTGTGGCTTTGAGAACTAGGGCAGTAGAAGGAGGCAGCCCAGGTCCTGCCAGGAATCAAGAGATGAACCCTGAGTGACAATCGAGGGGAGCACAGACCCCAGAACAGTGAGGTGGCACAGAGAATCCCTCTGCCATCAACCCTGGGACACCTCGGGTAGGGCTGTAAGGATGTGAGGGCCTTGGCCTGAGGAGAGGAGCCTCTAGTCAGCAAAGGAGGGAGTCCTTGGCCCTGCCAGCAGTCAAGGTGAGACCCTGAGTGAAGACGTAGGGAACTGAGCGAAGAACTAAGAGAACCATACACACCCACACCCTTGCTGGCAGCGCTGGGATACCTGGGCATCGTTGACACAACGTGACATACTTCCTCGTATGGTGTCACCAGGGCATGAGGGACTTATGGTCTAAGGTCAACAATGGCAGGATTTCCAGCTTTTTCCAGAGGCCACAGTGAGTACCCTGAGGACAAAGAGAACCAAATACCCCATAACGGAGGGAACACCATATCATTCATTCCTTATTCAGCCTCAGGAGACCAAGGACAGGTATATGGTCAGACGAGGGGATCCTCACTTCCCCCTTGCTCCTTTCTCCTAGGGGTCCTTAGTGGCACTGGCCTTAGTATTCAGGCCTAAGGGCAAGGGAGGGAGGAATTCCAGGCCATGACGGGCGTCATACCAAGGCCCACGGGACTACCCACCACTACCCACAACAGAAGGGATAACAAAAAAAGCTGGGGCTGCCCTTGGTTTCAGGCCTTGAAGAACCAGGGCAGGGCTCTCAAGCCAAAACTCCCCCAACACCTAGTGATATCAGGTCTTTGGGAGGTGAAACCCTTAGTTTGAAGGTGCAGCCACCATTCACTGCAAGGGGGTGGGGGTACTAGGCCCTATGTGGAGCCAGAGTAAGGATTCTTAATGAGGGCTGAGGACCCCAAGGAGACCAGGACAGAAAACACGTCACTGAGCAGTCAGCACTGAGGGCACGTGGGCAGGGGTGATTAGCTGACGACCCCGTTCACTCCCTTTGTGTGGGTCCCGGGAAGCTTTGTGATGTCAACCTCAGAGCAGCAGAGGGAACAGGTCCCATGACCTCCCACCAGCTGAATGATGGTCTTGAGTGGGAAATAAGAGACTCCTCAACCTAGAAGACTGCCAGCCCCTGCTGTCACCCCAGAATGCCTGAGGCAGGGCTGGCAGGATGTAGCCTAAAGCTCATTCCAATTTCCTTCACAGGTTTCCCAAGGCGCAGGCTCATGAGAAGAAGAGAAGTCCCATCAGGTTTTACAGCAGTGGCCCCAGGAAACCTGCAAATGTAGCCTTCCTTATACACAGCAGCTGAAATGGTGTTTCCACTCTGAAGGAGCACACATCTTTCCAACCTTTCCCCTCCAGTGGGCTCTCATCACCTGTCCTCCTCGTCACACTCATGCCTGCTGTCCCTGACTACACAGTCAGAAGAGTAAGCTGCACACTCCTGGGAAATGCCACCGTGCCCGAGGTTCTCCCAGAGTCACGGAATTGAGGCCCTGGCAGCAAAGGAAGAGTCTCCTTCCTCTTCTGTTTTGGAGGGGAGTCCCCAGCTCTCATCATCTACTGTCTCAGGCGGTGCTTCCCAGGGGGCCTAGGAAGTCCCGTGTACCACCATTACTTCTTTGGGCATTTTTGGCATCAGATCTAATGAAGGCGATAACATCCAGGATGAGGAACAGTCATGTTCCTCTGAGGTCTCCCTTTCCACTGAGTGATCACAGGGTGGTGCTCTAAACATGAAAGTGTGCTTGTTGGGGCGGCTCCTTCTACACAAGTATAAAATGAAGCCGCCCATTATGAAGGAAGACATGCTGAAGATTGCCGATGAAAAGCACCCAGTCCGATTTGCTGAAATCCTCAAGAGAGCCTCTGAGCACATTGAGATCTTCCCAGCTGACTTTAAGGAAATCTGCTCAACCAGCCACTCATAGGACCTTGTCAGCAAACTGAAGGCCCCCTACAATGGGAGGGTGTGTGCTGGCAGGGGGTTGCTGAAGCCCACCCAGTCTCCTGATGACAGTCCTGGATGTGATCTTCATGAAGGTCAGCCGTGCCTCTGAGGAAGACATCTGGAAATTCCTGAACATGGTGCAAGTACATGCTGGGAGGAAGCACTTCATCTACAGGGAACCCAGGAAGCTCCTCACCCAAGATCTGGAGTCCCTGGAGTACTGCCAGGTGCCTGCCCGTGATCCTCCGTGCTGTGCGTTCCTGTGGGGCCCAGTGGCCCATGCTGAAAACAGCAAGATGAAAGTGCTAGAATTTCGGCGAAGGTCAACAAAACGGTCCCCAGTGTCTTTTCATCGCGATATGAGGAAGAGAGGGCCTGAGCCAGAGCTGCAGCTGGGGCTGGCACTCTGCCGCAGCCGGTATGAATTCCAAGGCCTTACCCAGCAGCTTCTGCAACCCCTACTGAAGTGTGAGACTGTTTTAGTCATCCTGCAAGAAAATGGACACCACAACAGGGATTTTCAGGGAATGAATCCCACAGTAAAATAGTTGGGATGACAGAAAAGAAAAACAAAAACAGATCAACTTTGAGTTTCCTTATTCCTTTCAGTCTTTCGCTTTACAAAACTAAATGATTTACACCTTGGTATGCTTAGCATGTTAAAGAATGTAGGAGATGTTAAATCTTAACAAGTTAGACTTTCTCTTTTATTCCCCAAACATCAGTTGACCATCTGCTCTTTGGAAGCCTGCGGATTAGTGCTGGGATGGTAAGATCAAGACCGAGCCTCTGCCTATAGGACTTCAGAAGCTAGGAGATGCAATCATAGACGGAAGATGTGGAGATATCCTCTATGACTTATGGGAATGGGTGGGACTCAAGGTGTCACAGGTGAGAGTAGTAAATTGTAAATTCCATAGGCAGGGTAGTTTAAGTTTTGGGAAGCTTCAAGTCAGTACACGCAGTGTAATTACAATTAAGCTGCCTTATGGACTAGATGTGACTGTGGGAGTGACGAGTAGAGGCCAGACCCTCAGAGGATGTGTCTCAGGGCTGAGAGGAAAAAATCTTTGAATGGGAAACTGCACTGTGGCGTAAAGTCTAAAATTAAGATCCAATGGCATGTGCTCTTTGATATTTGGAGAACCCAGCACGGCTTTGAACTGCCTAACTGCAAGTTCTCCTGCACACTGTGCACATGCAGGAAAGGTCCGGCGACAACCAACCATCTTTATCAAGGGAACGAGGCACAGACAGATCTTGCTTATTCTTAAGTTGCAAGTTTCTGTTGCCTACCAGTCGGTGAAATTTTTCAGACAAACCAATTACTTACTCCCATGGGGGCAAGGGATGACCTCATCCTCTGATACTGCAAACCCTGCCTTCCACAGGCCCTGTTTATTTTCTTTGTTCCTGAGTGCAACCCCATGTTGTGCTTGGTGGCACGTGGTGTTCCTCCTGAATCTGTGCATATACTTGATTCATAAACAGCTGTGTATCTCATCTCTACAGTGTCCAGTGTGTTTGGACACCACACAACCATAGTAGGGAAAATCCTTCCTCACCTCATGGGGTGACTAGGAGGCCATGAAAACATGCTACTGTGAATTACTTTGGCATCATAGATAAGCCAGTAAGAAATCCTCATGCGGGGCAGTGTATTCATTAGCTTTGCTAGGGCTGCCATGATAAAATGCCACAGACTGGGAGGCTTAAACAGTTGAAAGTAATTTTTTCCTAGTTCTGGAGGCTAGAAGTCCAAGATCAAAGAGCTGGCATTGTTGTTTTCTCTGACGCTCCTCTCCTTGGCTTGCAGGCCCCTACAGTTGGCTGTCCCTTTGTGTGCATGCACCTCTCGGGTCCCCTTGTGTGTCCTAATCTCTATTTATAAGGATGCCGCTCAAATTGGACTTTGACCTACCCTAATGGCCTCATTTTAACTCAACCATCTCTTTAAAGGCCTCATCTCCAACAACTACAGCCACATTCTGAGGCACTGTGGATTATGACTTCAACATGAGTTTTGCGGAGGAACACAATTCAGCCCCTAACAGGCAGGACTTGAAGGTGTCCTTGCTCTCATCTCTATGCAGGAGAATACAGTGCACAAATAGGTGTTGTAGGCATATTGTCTCCGGGGGCTTTTTGAGAAACGGCTGAACTCCCTTGAGATAAGATGCACAGAAGCTACTGTGTCAACACTTTTTGCTTTGTAATGGTAGAGCCAGATCCACCTGCATTAAAAGGGAATTTTAACTAGGTTATTTTGAGTGTAAACTGGCAAATTCTAAGAGAGGGCTAGATTTTGGTGGGAAAGAAACAAATGAAAATACAGGTGGTTTGGATGCAAGGACAGGTGAGAAGGCCTGGCCCTTGACAAAATCCTAGGAGCTTTGAGTTGCAATCCTGCTGGGGGAAATGAAAAAAACCACATCAGAATTAAGTAATAAATGTTCTAATGGGGAAAAGGTATTTAATTTTACTTGCTGATGTGAATTTTTGGCTGATTTGGTGTTCTTTTGACTGAGAACATTGCACTTTCTCCTTCATAACACGAATTAAAAAAAAAAACATTCCGACGTAGGACGGTCATACTGTCTGGATAAAAATCATAAGAGCCATTCATTAAATACCCAATATTTGTCATTCAGCATTTGCCAGATGCTTTATATACAGTGCATATAATTGCACAGTATTACAAGATAGGGTTTATCAAATTCAGTCGGCACATGAAGACCTTGCAATATTCTGATTTTCACAAAGCAGTAAATGACAGCGCTAGACTGGTCTGAACCCGTGGTCTGAATTCATCTAGGCACACACTGTTCCACCATTCCCATCCAGAAGCAGACCTTTATTCACTTTTCCCTG
>JAVSCE010008199.1:0-24818 GCA_032199065.1 Smutsia gigantea | reverse complement strand
ATGAGCAGACAAGAGCAGCATGTGGCTAGAGGTTTAAAAAGGAAAGTGCAATAAAATGACATGAAGAGACAGGCAGAAGGGAAGATCATTCACGGCCTTTTAAAATGTTTTTGTGAAAGTACTAAGGGAAGTCACTGTAGAATCTCAAGCAGAAGGAAGTGATTTTATTTGCCGTGTTTAAGATGGATGATAAGGGCTTCTGACACTGATAGCGTCCATTGTCTTCACTGAATATAGATCCCTTTGGAGTGGGTTCGGGGGAGATGTGCCCCAAGGAGGGCCTCTTTCAGGGGTCATTTTGGAGAGGGGGATAAAACGACCTGTGAGAGCCATGCCGGGCAGTGCTGAAGCCTGGGAAACTGTGGGTAGGAATTTGAAGCAAGGGCCGTCAGTGCAGTTTTGTGTGTCTCCCCAGCAGCAATCCTTCCTGACATGTGGACCTAAAATAAGTAGCTAGAGAGTAACCCCAGCCTGGTTCCATGGCACAGGGAGCAGGAGGGGCAGGGGACTGGCTCCAGGCCCCGATGAGGCAGAGGGTCTGGAGGGGGTGCGGGGGGCACCGGGAGCAGGGCCGGCACTGGGCTCGCAGCCGAGTTCTGGGGCCGAGGACAGCTCCTGGTTGCGATAAGGTGGGACCCCCGGAGGTTGGGAAGGGGAGAAGATGACGTGCAAGGCCAGCACCTCGGGGGCACCCACCCACCTCAGGCCGAGACAGATACAGATCCGTGTGAGAGGGTCTTCCTGGAGAGCGGCTGGGGAGGGCAGCCCAGCGCTGGGCCGCGGGCTCCGTGAGGGCAAGCGTGGGCAGGAGACCCAGTGCGAGTGGGCCCGCGGGAGGATGGGGGCTGATGGTGGGGTGGGGCCGTGGGGAATTAGAGGACAGGAGCAGGCCAACGGGGAGGGGACATAACATTAGTCCAGAGAGAAGGGAGGTCCACTCTGTGTCCCCTTCAGCTGTGCTTTGGGGGCCAAGGGAGTGCAAAGTTCTACTCCCCAGGGGGCCAGAAGGCAGCTCAGGGGCTTGTGCTCTGCTGGAGCTGGGGGGGGGGGACGGCCAGCTCCCCTGGAGCCCCGGGGTGAGGACCCAGTCACCCCGTGGGCTTCCTTCCCGAGGGGTAGCCCGACACGGGTGCTGGCTGAGGGGTCCTGTGCGGAGGCACTTGCAAGCAGAACTCCCCCCAGTTCATCACCACCTGCTTTGACACCTTCTGCTTGTGGGCCCAGTTGTCACAGTTCTTTGTGGTCTCTCCATTCCAGGCACATCCACACCCACCTTTGCTCAGAACACCCCTGCCCCTGGGGTGGGTGCATCGGGCAGCGGCCTCTCCTCTTGGGCACCCTCAGCACCTGCCCTGGGCTCTGCTGGAGCTGGAACCTTTGGTAAGCTGCATGTCTCTGTAGTCAGGGTGACCTGCATATTCCTTGAAGATGGGTGGGCTTGTTGGGGGAGCGTTGTGTATTTTCCTTGGTCCTTGTCCCACCACAACAAAGAATTGAAAGGTAGAGACACAGTACTGAAGCAGAGGAAAAGTTTTATTTAAAGTTACTCAGAGAAAAAGTGCAGGTGTCCTCAGAGAGAGGGCAGCACCCTGAAAGGTTGAAAAGAGAGAGTTTAAAGTGAAAAGGTTACACACTTAGAAAGTACGGATGACCTCAGGGAGAGGAGCACCCCGAAAGGTTGGGGTTCCCCCTTGTAAGTATTCTTCAGGAATGTGACTAAGGGCTGGGGGTGCAGACCTGTTAGGTGGGCTTTGGATCCTTAGAACTAACTGAACAGAAGGAGCTTCCTGCTCTGGGTTCTCCCTGGGAGCCAGGTGCTCCTTGCTCTGGGAGCAGATCCAACAGGACTGCCTGCCCGGCCCCCAACGTGGGCTGAGTTATTGTCTGTTTGTTAAAGAGTAAGTGAAGAATCTTACTTCTTATCGTCCTGGGTGTTAAAACGCAATCTTATTTTTAAGATGGAGTCCTTCCTGCCTGTCGCTATGTTGTTTATGCTGGGCCTGCTTGCCATTATTAATTGCCCACATTGCAAACTGCTTGTTTAGGGCCAAAGGAGAAAAAAAAAGCACATAGGGAAAATTAAAAAACTAAGCTGGGCCTGCATGATTAACACAATAAAGCCCTGGACTATGGTGAGGCGCCCTCCTTCCTCTGGGGAATATTCACACATTCCAGGCCAAGGTGCTCCTGGCATTTTGAGCTTTAACTGATTAACTCTGGGTCTTCTTTAGTGGGCCTTCTCCTGACCTCATTCTCTTTCCATCCCACTCACATGTATTTTCCGGCCCAACAGGGAAAGGACAGGCTCATAACCACCAGAAACCTGTGACCTGGCTGGCAATCAGGCACAGCCGAGGTTTGCAGATAGGCAGCAGAGCTCAGAGAGGAGCTGTTTCTGGCAGAACTTGTCGCAAACCACGGAAAAGACAGGTAAAAATATCTTCCTGGGCCTCCTGCCTCCCAAGGAACTCAGCCTGGGAAGCCCTGTTGAAGCACCCAGTGGTCTGTGGGCCTGGCCCTCCGCAGGTTAGGGCCCCGAGAGAAGCAGTTTCTGGGAGTAGCCACCCTGATGAGGTCCTTTTCCATTGGTACAGGATCCAGGAACCCAGGAGCCCCCCATAAAACGCAGGCGTAAAGTATAAAGATAAGCACATCGGCAAGAAGTAGCCTATGTCTCTTGCCCCCACCCGGACCCCTTACCTGGATGCAGACTTCACCTCCTGCTGCAAAGAGCCTCTGACCTGTTCCATAAAGCAAACTGACTGCAGCAGATCTCTGGCTTCAGCCTGCAGGGAGGGAGGGGCAGCCCTGGAGGCCATTGCCCTCTCCTGGAGGAAGCAGAGCCTCAGGCTTTTTGCAGGAGGGGAGGCAGGACATGGCAGAGCAGAAGCCTGATTGACACCTTTCTTTACTTGAACGGTTCCACTGGTGAGGCTGGACACAATCAAGAAACATCTGGACCACCAGCTGAAAAGATGGTGGCATGAGAGGTGAGAGAGAGTCTTCCTCCTCGAACCACATATAATACAAAAATATAACTAATACAACGAATCCTGAAAAGGCAACCGGAAAGAGGACTGCGCCAAACTGCATATACCTGGAGAAAAGAATAAACTTCACGGAACAGGATAACATACCAAAGTCGTGACCTGGCAGGACCCAAGGCCTTCCCTGACCCCAGCTCTCTGGGGAGAGGAAGAGAAATGGAGCAGGGAGGGAGTGGAAGCCTGGGACTGCAGAATACCCAACTCCGGAGATCTGCTCTGGGAGCACAAACCTACATTTCATGGTGTTTGCATGGTACACTATTGAATAGGGGCTTGGAAAGCTAAGACAGGCAGAATTCCTGGAGAGACTGAGACTCCAGCTATCGTGCAAAGCAGGGATCCATATCTGACTGCTCTCAGAGAAAAGAAAGGCAGGGAGTCTGAGAGACTTCCTAACAGCAAGAGGGCTGCCAAAGGGGCAAGGATTGCACAGAGCTTGCTGCCCAGGAGAAAGGACAGGTAGACAAAATTGTCCAGGTGTGCTCTTCCCAGCAGGTTGGGAACTTTCATGATGTTCAGGAACTCCAGCTCCCTGGCTGGCAACACCGCTCGAAGGACTCCCTCGGTGATAGGCAGCCTACTGCACCTTTCTCCCAGTCAGCCCCACCTGGCTTGCAAACCAGAAAACCCTACCCTGGCGTTAGGCCAGCCAGAGGGAAGCCCTGTCTACAGCAACTACAAACTCAAAGCACAGAAGCTTATACCTGTGTGCTCGGCCCACTGGTTCTGGCAGTGGAGACAGGTATAGCAGCCTGGAAGCAGGAAACAGCTCTTTCCTAACCGCAGGCACCAATACCACTCCCCTGGGACCCCTGACACTGCTCCAGGGGCTGAGCAGCTCCAGGCAGTAGAGCTTCGGGGCACTAGAGGGCACCATATACAAATATGAAATGCCAAAGGCACCTGGATCAAAGTAAAATTATGAATATGAATACACCCCTGAGAAAGATTCAAATGAAATATACCTCATGAAGCTGCCTGAAAGGCATTTCAAACTAAAAATCCTTAACATGCTCATGGAGGTACAGAAAAATATTCAAGAACTCAGGGAGGAATTCTGGTCAGAGATCCAATCATTACAGAACACAGCATCAGAAATGAAACATATGATGGAAAGTTTTAAAAGCATATTAGCTATGGTGGAGGAGACGATAAATGAAATCGAAATTAGAGAAGAGGAATACAAAGAAGCTGAGGGACAGAAAGAAAAAAGAATCTCTGAGAATGAAAGAATATTGAGTGAACTGTGTGACCAATCCAAATGAAAAATATTCACATTAGAGGGGTACCAGAAGAAGAAGAAGAGAGAAAAAGGGATAGAAAGTGCCTTTGAGGAGGTAACTGCTGAAAACTTCCCCAATCTGGGGGAGGAGATAGTCTCTCAGGCCATGGACATGCACAGATCTCCCAACACAAGGGACCCAAGGAAGACAACACCAACACATACAGTAATTAAAATGGCAAAGATCAAGGATAAGGACAGACTATTAAAAGCAGCCAGAGAGAGAAATAAGATCACATGCAAAGGAAAGCCCATCAGGCTATCACCAGACTTCTCAGCAGAAACCTTACAGGCCAGAAGGGAGTGGCATGAGGTATTTAATGCAATGAAGCAGAAGGGTCTTGAACCAAGAATACTTTATCTGGGAAGGTTATCATTTAAATTTGAAGGAAGGATTAAAGAATTTCCAGATAAACAAAAGCTGAGAGAATTTACCTCCCACAAACCGTCTCTACAGTGTATTTTGGAGGGACTGCTATAGATGGAAGTGTTCCTAAGGTTTAATAGCTGTCATCAGAGGTAATAAAACCACAGTAAAGAAAGTAGAACAGTTAATTACTAAGCAACTGCAAAATTAATTCAACTATCGCCAAAGTCAATCAAGGGATAGACAAAGAGTACAGAACAGAATATGATACCTAATATATAAAGAATGGAGGAGGAAGAAAAAGGAGGAGAAAAAAAAGAAACTTTAGACTGTGTTTGCAATAACATATTAAGCGAGTTAAGTTAGACTCTTAGACAGTAGGAAGTACCCTAGAACCTTTGGTAACCACGAATCTAAAGCTTCCAATGGCAATAAGTACATAACAATCGATAAGCACCTTAAATGTAAATGGTCTAAATGCACCAATCAAAAGACATAGAGTCACTGAATGGATAAAAAACAAGACCCATCTATATGCTGCGTACAAGAGGCTCACTTTAAACCCAAAGACATATACAGACTAAAAGTAAAGGGATGGAAAAAGATATCTCATGCAACTAATAGGGAGCAAAAAGCAGGAGTTGCAGTACTTGTATCAGACAAAATAGACTTCAAAACAAAGAAAGTCAGAAGAGACAAAGAAGGGCATCACATAATGATAAAGGGGTCAATCCACCAAGAAGATGTAACCATTATAAATATCTATACACCCAAAGACATACACAGACTAAAAGTAAAGGGATGGAAAAAGATATCTCATGCAACTAATAGGGAGCAAAAAGCAGGAGTTGCAGTACTTGTATCAGACAAAATAGACTTCAAAACAAAGAAAGTCACAAGAGACAAAGAAGGGCATTACATAATGATAAAGGGGTCAATCCACCAAGAAGATGTAACCATTATAAATATCTATACACCCAACACAGGAGCACCTACATATGTGAAACAAATCCTAATAGAATTAAAAGGAGAAATAGAATGCAATGTATTCATTCTAGGAGACTTCAACACTCCACTCACTCCAAAGGACAGATCAACCAGACAGAAAATAAGTAAGGAGACAGAAGCACTGAACAACCCATTAGAACAGATGGACCTAACAGACATCTACAGAACTCTACACCGAAAAGCAGCAGGATACACATTCTTCTCAAGTGCACACGGGACATTTTCAAGAATAGCTCATATAGTAGGCCACGAAAAGAGCCTTAGTAAATTCAAAAAGATTGAAATTGTACCAACCAGTTTCTCAGACCACAAAGGTATGAAACTAGAAATATGCAAAGAAAATGAAAAATCCCACAAACACATGGAGGCTTCACAACATGCTCCTAAATAACCAATGGATCAATGACCAAATAAAAACAGAGATCAAGCAATATATGGAGACAAATGACAACAATAACTCAACACCACAAAATCTGTGAGATGCAGTGAAAGCTGTGCTAAGAGGAAAGTATATTGCAATACAGGCCTCAGGAAAGAAGAACAATCCCATATGCACAGTCTAAACTCACAATTAACGAAACTAGAAAAAGAAGAAAAAATGAGGCCCAAAGTCAGCAGAAGGAGGGACATAATAAAGATTAGAGCAGAAATAAATAAAATTGAGAAGAGTAAAACAATAGAAAGAGTCAATGAAAGCAGGAGCTGGTTCTTCAAGAAAATAAACAAAATAGTTAACCACCCAGCCAGACTTAACAAGAAAAAGAGAGAGTCTACTCACATAAGCAGAATCAGAAATGAGAAAGGAAAAATCTCTATGGACACCAGAGAAATACAAAGAATTATTAGAGAATACTATGAAAAAATATATTCTAACAAACTGGATAAACTGGAGGAAATGGACATCTTTCTAGAAAAATACAACCTTCCAAGGCTGACCCAGAAAGAAACAGAAAATCTGAACACACCAATTACCAGCAACGAAATTGATTTGGTAATCAAAAAACTACCTAAGAACAAAACCCCTGGACCAGATAGATGACTTTACTGCTGAATTTTATTCAACATTTAGTGAATACCTACTACCCATCCTCCTTAAAGTTTTCCAAAAAGTAGAAGAAGAGGGAGTACTTCCAAACTCATTCTATGATGCCACCATCACTCTAATACCCAAACCAGGCAAAGGCACCTTGAAAAAAGAAAATTAGAGGCCAGTATCCCTGATGAACATAGATGCAAAAATACTCAACAAAATATTAGCAAACCGACTTCAAAAATACACCGAAAGACCATCCATCATGATCAAGGAGGGTTCATCCCAGGGATGCAAGGAGGGTACAACATTAGAAAATCCATCAACATCATCTACCACATCAACAAAAGAAGGACAGAAACCACATGATCATCTCCATAGATGCTGAAAAATCATTCGACAAAGTTCAACATCCATTCATGATAAAAACTCTCAACAAAATGGGTAGAGAGGGCAAGTACCTCAACATAATAAAGGCCATACATACATGACAAACACACAGCCAACATTATACTTAACAGCGAGAAGCTGAAAGCTTTTCCTTTATGATCGGGAACAAGACAAGGATGCCCACTCGCCCCACTTCTATTCAACACAGCACTGGAGGTTCTAGCCACAGCAATCAGACAACAGAGAGAAATCAAAGGCATCCAGATTGGCAAGGAAGAAGGTAAACTGTCCCTGTTTGCAGATGACATGATATTGTACATAAAAAAAACCCTAAAGAATTCACTCCAAAACTACTAGAAGTAATATCTGAATTCAGCAAAGTTGTGGGATACAAAACTAATACACAGAAATCTGTTACATTCCTATACACTAACAATGAAGTAGCAGAAAGAGAAATCAGGAAAACAAGTCCATTCACAGTTGCACCAAAAAGAATGAAATACCTAGGAATAAACCTAACCAAGGAAGTGAAAGACCTATACCCTGAAAACTACAAGACACTCCTAAGAGAAATTAAAGAGGACACTAACAAATGGAAATTCATTCCATGCTCTTGGGTAGGAAGAATGAATATTGTCAAAATGGCCATCCTGCCTAAAGCAATCTACAGATTCAATGCAATCCCTATCAAAATACCAACAGCATTCTTCAACAAACTGGAAGAAATAGTTTTGAAACTCACATGGAACCACAAAAGACCCAGAAGAGCCAAGGCAATCCTGAGAAGGAAGAATAAAGCAGGGGAATCTCGCTTCCCAACTTCAAGCTCTACTACAAAGCCACAGTAATCAAGACAATTTGGTACTGGCACAAGAGCAGACCCACAGACCAGTGGAACAGAATAGAGAGCCCAGATATTAACCCAAGCATACATGGTCAATTAAGATACGATACAGGAGTCATGGATATACAATGGCGAAATGACAGCCCCTTCAACAGCTGGTGTTGGCAAAACTGGACAGCTACATGCAAGAGAATGAAACTGGATTATTGTCTAACTCCATACACAAAAGTAAACTCAAAATGTTTCAAAGACCTGAATGTATGTCATGAAACCATAAAACTCTTAGAAGAAAATACAGGCAAAACTCTCTTGAATATAAACATAAGCAACTTCTTCATGAACAGATCTCCACAGCAAGGGAAACAAAAGCAAGGATGAACGAGTGGGAGTATATCAAACTAAAAAGCTTCTATACAGCAAAGGACACCATCAGTAGAACTAAAAGGCATCCTACAGTATGGGAGAATATATTCATAAATGACATATCTGACATGGGGTTGACATCCAAAATATTCAAAGAGTTCACACACCTCAACAAACAAAAAGCAAATAATCCCACTAAAAAATGGCAGAGGAGCTGAACAGACACTTCTCCATAGAAGAAATTCACATGGCCAACAGGCACATGAAAAGATGCTCCTCATCACTAATCATCAGAGAAATGCAAATTAAAACCACAATGAGATATCACCTCACACCAGTAAGGATGGCCACCATCCAAAAGACAAGCAACAACAGATGTTGGCGAGGATGCGGAGAAAGGGGAACCCTCCTACACTGCTGGTGGGAATGCAAATTAGTTCAACGTTTGTGGAGAGCAGTATGGAGGTTCCTCAAAAAACTAAAAATAGAAATACCATTTGACCCAGGAATTCCACTCCTAGAAATTTACCCTAAGAATGCAGGAGCCCAGTTTGAAAAAGACATATGCACCCCTATGTTTCTCGCAGCACTATTTACAATAGCCAAGAAATGGAAACAACCTAAGTGTCCATCAGTAGATGAATGGATAAAGAAGATGTGGTACATATACACAATGGAATATTGTACAGCCATAAGAAGAAAACAAATCCTACCATTTGCAACAACATGGATGGAGGTAGAGGGTATTATGTTCAGTGAAGTAAGCCAGGCGGAGAAAGACAAGTATCAAATGATTTCACTCATACGTGGAGTATAAGAACAAAGAAAAAGAGTGAAGGAACAAAACAGCAGCAGACTCACAGAACCCAAGAACGGACTAACAGTTACCAAAGGGAAAGGGACTGGGTAAGATGCGTGGGAAGGGAGGGATAGGAGCGAAATAGGGGCATTACGATTAGCCACGGGGAGGGCTGTCCAACTCAGAGAAGACAAGTAGTGACTCTATAGCACCGCACTACACTGATGGACAGTGACTGTCATGGGGTGTGTGGTGGGGATGTGATAATGGGGGGGAGTCTAGTAACCATAATGTTGCTCATGTGGTTGTACATTAATGATATCCAAAAATAAAATAAAAGACAAAAAATAAAAATAAAAACAATGTGGAATGCTGCAACTCTGGACATATTTAAAGTCACAAAATCTGCTTGGTCAGTCAGGTGTCCCGGACAGCCCCCCCACCCGTTGGTCCCAGGACCCAGCTTCGGCCCCCTGGATGCTTGTCAGAACGTCTGGGGTGAGTGTCTGTGCAAGTCGCCTTCCCTGCTAACAACACTCCACCCTGGAAACAAGAAAGGGACTTGTCCTTAAGCCTGGTCCTTCCCGACTGAGGAGTGGCTGGAGGATTGTCCTACGCACGCCTGCCGGGATGCGGGGAACAGAAGGACCAGCCCATCGAATGTGCAGCTGATGCACAGCCAGCGTGACCAACCCGCCTGGTTTGCCTGGATCCCTCTTGGGTTTAGTAAATGGAGCCCCCTGTCCTGGGAGACCCTCTAGTTCCAGGCAAACCAGGAAGGTTGGTCACCACACAACACAGGGACCTTCATTCTGAGGTCCCTTCCAGCTCTAACAGTTCATGGCTCAAAAGCTCATGGCACACCCCATCTGGGAGGCTCAGGAACGGGGTGGGGGGGAGAAGGATGCCTGAGGAAGGTGGCAGGAGGGGGCCCTGCAGATCTGCCCCCGACCCCGCACGTCCCATTAGCCATCCCGAAAGGCAGACCCAGACTCAGGGGTGACACGTGAGATGGAAAGGGGCATCAAACAGAACACATGGAGCGGTGACCCTATGTGGGGCCAATTTGGAAAGGCTGGTTCCAAGTTCAGGCTGATTTTTCAAAACACACATCATATACACCAATGGGCGAGCAGTGCTAGCCACGGGGCAGCCAAACCCTCGGAAAGAGGTGATGGCCGGAGGGGGGCAGAGCAGCTTCCAGCCACGCCTTCCCCCTGCTGGGAGCAGTAGGAGGAAGCCCCACAAATGCCCACTCCTCCAGAAGCTGTACGGGTCCGCCCCTCACGCTGCTACCAGGCCCCAGGCAGTCCCAGGGCAGCCCCACACCCCACCTCACAGGGACCACCCATCCGAGGCCCGGGCTTCCCCAGGAGCCAGGCAGGGAGACGCTGACAAGCTGAGCCGCGTCACTGGGGCTGTGATGAGGTCACAGGAGCCTCCCACCCCGGGTCTCCTCCCGGGAGGCTGGGGCACAGGGCCACACATGCGCAGATCAAGCGATCGCCTACTCCATTCCTGGCCAGGAGGGCAGAACTCTTAGCTGCAGGGTCCCCTCCCCCCACCCCCCACCCCCCACCCCCCGCCCTGGGCCCAGGCCAAGCGACCATCCCTCTCCTTGGCTACAGGACAGGCTTGGGGCCCAGGAGAGGCGTCAAGCCCATCATTCCAAGGGCTCAGGCTGGGGAGTGGGCATCGAGCACCCTGTTGCCCCTCCACGGGCCTCCCAGCCAACTGCAGGAACTCAGAGACCACCCACAGACGGGGCACCCCTAACTTGCTCCTCTTAACGCTTTGTGTCCCCCACTGCCATCCTTTGAGTCTCCTCCCCCCACCCACGGCTTCAGCTGCCACCGCTCGGGTCCACCGCCGCCCTGAGGGGTCTAACAGGAACCACTGTGCCGGGGCAGGACTCCTGTGTTGGACTCTGCCTGTGCGTGGGGGCACCGGGTCGGCAGGGGGCTCAGCCTGACGGAGGCAGAGGGGGGGGCGCAGACCCGCGGCCTTCCCAGCCCCATCTGCCCCCACACTGGCGCCCGCCGCCCCGGGCAGCAGAACGGACCTCATTCGCCTCCTGCAGCAGCCTGCGGGCGCCAGCGGCCCGCCCGGGGTGCCTCCCACCTCCGGAAGGGACAGCTCCCGGCTCCCAGCCCCTCCTGACAGGTGGGGGTGGCCTTCCCTCCCCTCCCCCGGCCCGAATTATAATCGCAGTCACGTGCCTCCCAGTGCACCCAAAAGCCGTACCCCCTTGAGGGCCTCGGCAACCGCCCCCCGCAAAAGTTCCTCCGACCTTGGAGGATCCCTAAGCGCTCCTGCCGGCGGCGCCCGGGCCCGGCTCCCGGCCAGGACCCCGCCTCCTGCCGCTGCCTCCTTGATTAATCCGGGGGAATGAGGGCAGGAGAGGCGGAGGGAGCGCGGGCGCGGCGCGGGGCGCGGGGCCGAGAGCGGGAGCGCAGGGAGGCTCTCGGTGCTGGGATCCCAGTGAGGTCGCCCGCCACTCGCCCCGCCCCGATCCCAGCCCCGCGCGTCACTGCGCCCCCCACCCCACCCCTGGCTGTCCTCTGCAGGCGGGAGCAGCCCGCCCCGCTCCCTGGCTGCCAGGCCACGCCCCTCCGCCTGCCCAGCGCCTTTCCCTCGGGATAAGAGAGCCAGGGAGACCTGGGGGGCGCGGGGCCCTGGGCGGAGGGTCACGGCCACCCAGCGCGCTCGGGGAGGGTCCCAGGAGGAGAGCCCAGGTCCGGGCGCGTTGGCTGGGGAAGCTGAAGCCCGCTCGCTGGTCACTCCCACCTTGCCTGGGTTGTCTTCTGGTGGCTAGTCCTAGGGACCTCTTTCAGCCTTTGTTGCCTGGGATGGGAAGGAAGGCGGTGACGTGCCCAAGGTCACAGCAGATCGGGTGGACACTCCAGGTCCCATCTCGCCTGGGCACCCCTCCTGATACCAGGACTCAGGCTTTTTTCCCCTGCCCCACATCAAGCCGACCTAGGGAATCTGGTAGCGCTTCTCCCATCCTTCCCAGAGTCATACATCCTCAGCCAGCCCAAGGAGTCCCCTGAGCCTGGCCCTAGGCCAATGCCACGCGGCACTGCTGAGAGGGACACACGCCAGGCAGGCCCCAACCCCAGGGAATTCCTGGCCTAGAGGGACACAGCCAGATGGCAGATTGGGACTCTCCTAGGTCCTGGCAAAGCCCAGACTGTCTTCCCCCAGCATTCTGGGCATGCAGTGGGCACTTGGTAAAGGGTAACCTTGGCTCACCACGTGTGCCCCTGGTGAGCCCACAGTCCCTCAGACAGAGCCCCTCCTGGGCTGACCATGTCCACAGTGCCCAGCCAAGTCTGAGCCCAGAGGGACACTTGAGCCCACTGAATGCCTTGCCCACAGATGGCCTTGGCCAGGGCAGCGGGGATTGGGGATGAGGTCACACACACTCCCTCTAGCCCATGTTCCCCCTTGCCCTCTTGGGGCTACTTCCCAATCGCCCTCATTGCCAGGAGGTCTGGGATACCTCAGGGCACCCATGACCCCACCTGCCCTATGCAGGCCCCGGTGAAGGGAAGAGCGTGGATCTGGCGTCTGACTGTGTGGGGTCAAATCCTGGCTTCCTCTTACCACCATGTGACCTTGGGCAAGGCAGTTCTCCATTTTCCAGTTCTCTGTCTCCATTTTCTCCTTCCCACAGCCTCTCGGCCACCCAGACTGTGGCCGCACAGTGGGTAGCAGCAACGATAGGCACCCTTGTGAAGCATCTATTAGGTGTGGTCATATTGTATGCATATTAAGGTCTCTGTGCTCTACCTAAACTGGTGGCAGGGTGGGTGGGGGGCGTCCTCTTGGCCTTGTTTTACAATGGGGTGAAGTGACTTTCTTAGGGACATACAGCATGTCAGTGATGGTGCTGGGACTGGCTCCACAGCCCTGGTTCTGCCCAAACACCTGTGGTCCCTCTGTTACATCTGCATCGGCCCATGAGGTGATGGGCTAAGGCATGGCCTCAGAGGGCCCAGCTAAGGGAAGGTGGACCGAAGAAGGGCTGGCTGGTTGGCCGCCTGTTGGGTTATGAGCAGAATGCTTCCTGCACTCCCTCGTCCTGGCAGAGTGCCAGAAGCCTCTGGTCACCCAGGCCTACACCTGAGTCCTGGCAGTGGGGGGGGACTGGGATGTGTGCTCTGTACTGCCCTCTGCTGGCGGAATCCAGAGCAGCAGTAATACAGGGGGAGGGCTGGGGGTGAGTGCTGCCTTCCAGCCTCTGGGCTGCTCTGCCAATCCACAACAGCCAGTCTGACCCCAGCCTTGCCCAGGCAGAGACTGGGGGCAGTGCGGTCCAGCAAAAGGCCTTGGCCTCGCATGTCCAGGCCCTACTCAGTTGGGTATGACCGGGGCATGATGCCTGGCATCACGTTTACTGGCTGTGTGTGCTAGGCCGAGTGAATTGGCCTCCCTGGGCCTCAGCTACCTCATCTGTACAATGGAGCCAAGCTAGTCCTTTCTTCGTAAGACTGCTGTGAGGATTCCGAGACGCTGATATAGGAAAAATGCTTAGTGTAGTACCTGGCACATAATATAGATGCTTGCTAAGGGGTAGGTCTGAATTCCTTTACTTATTGGCTTCATCTAGGGGCCAAATCAGATTCAGAGTCTTTGCTTGAACTGTTCTTCCTGAGGAGGCAGAAATTCCAAAGACAAGGTCAGAGGCATTCCATTTTTGTCAAGTTCAGTTCATTCTGGGAAGGGCAGCAGTGGCTCCCTCAGCTGAGAGGGGCGTCTGGTTGAGACGTCCTTGCCAGGGGCTCCTTCCCCCCTACAGGACCCTCTCCGGGCTCTATGAAGCCCATGTGCACTGGCCCTGCCTCATCCTCCCCGGGGCTTGGCTGGGTCCCCCCTACTATGCAGATGAGGACACTGGGGCTCCATTACCAATAAATCCCCAAACACTGGCAGCTGTCCCGACCCGAGGTCTGCCCCGAAATCTAACCATTCTACTTCCCCTACAGTCATAACTACATGTACTGTGTTAAATACTTTATGTGCATCCCCTCACTTAGGCATCATCAACCACCCTATATGGGACGGGATGCGCTCCTTTAAAGCATGAAAAGAAGAACCAGAATGGTTGCCGTGTTTTCCCAAGGCCACAACAGCTAGTAAGTGGCTGGCTGAGCTAGGATTTGAACCCCGATCTGCCCTTCTCAATGTCCTTCTCCCAGGACTCAGGCAGCACTGCCCTCCCAGATTCTTATATTGTGCAGGCCTCCCCCCAGAAACAACAACGTGCCACAGTGACATGGAGCTGTGGGGCGCTCAGCCAAAGGGAAGCATGTGGTTAGAGTGGACCCAAACCAATTAACTAGGAACTGTTTTATTAAAACACAAACTGCACAGCTCTGATTTTAGCCAGTTCAGCTCACAGCCAACAAACACCCCCAACTTATCAGCTTCTCAGGGACCCTCTAAGAGGCTCTCCTGCACCCAAGGCGGGGCTGGGAGAGTGGGAGGGAAGCAGGAGCCCACAGCTATTCCTTGAAGAAGGCCATGGGGACCTCCTCCGCATCCTCCCCGAGCCGTGGCTCCTCTCTCTGCTCCAGCTCTTTTCCCACTTCTTCCAGGAGTTGCTTCAGGTCCAGGCCACTGGAGTCTTCATCACCAGGGTGGAAACTTACAGCCTCCTGAGGTGGTAGCTCCTGGGGTCCAGGCCCTTCTTTCCCCAGCACAGGACAGGCCCCCACGATGAACTGGGGGGTCAGGTCCTTTGGCACCATTCTAGCTTCTTTTTCCTCAGACAAGTTGGTTAAGGAGGCCTTGATTTGGGGAGCTTAAAAATTATTTTGTAGGGCCTAAGTGACGGTGATATAAGTGAGAATCCTATTAGGTCATCTATCCTTACCTTTTACAACTCAAACTCCTAAATTCTTTTTGGGGGTTTATTTATTTATTTGTTTATTTTTATTTTGGTATCATGAATATAAAATCACATGAGGAACACTGTGCTTACTAGATTCCCCGCATTATCAAGTCCCCACCACATACCCCATTACAGTCACTGTCCATCAGCATTGTAAGATACTATAGAGTCACTACTTGTCTTCTGTGCTATGCTGCCTTCCCTGTGCAGCCCCCCCCCACCGTTAGTGTGCTAATCATAATGCGCCTTATTCCCCTTCTCCCTCCCTTTCCACACCGCCCACACCCCTGCTCCCAGTCCCTTTCCCTTTGGTAACCAAACTCCTAAATTCTTATTTCCAAAAAATCTCTGGAAAAGATGACCTTTCTCAGAATGAAAATGGGCTTCAGAGTCAAAAGGACCTGGATTCAAGCCATGGGCCAGCCACATGGGAGACATGGTCTTGAGCAAATGTTAAAGCCTTTGGGCCTCATTCTCCTTACCTTGAAATGGCAAACACCCAGTCACAGAGATACTAAAAGTAAAGGGAACAAGCCTGACAGTATGATCTTGTCAGCTCACAGTAATGCTCAAAAAATGCTAGCTCCTACCTCCTCACCATTCTCCCATCCCTGGATCAAATCAGATCGGGAACCATGACATTCCCATAGTGTGTGCTGCTGCCATCTACAATCTGGGGGGTGTCTTTTTGGCCTCATTTTTGTTCTTTTTTAAAGTAATGAGAAGCTACAGAATTGTTAGGAAATGATCCAGGGAGGGAAGATGAACACATGAACCTCATTTCTCATGGTTTTCCCAAGTCTTGAGCCTTACCTGGCTGGTCAGGATCTGAATTCCCATGTCCTTCCCTTCCTGTTACGGGTACAGGGGGAGCTGCAGATTCATCTCCAGGAGATCTCTGCACTGTCTTCCTTTGAGGGGTTCCATCTTGTCCATTTGCTATGCCTGTATCACCCCCACCCACAACCAGGAAGGACATTTGTCAATTTCTCTCTAAATGAAAAGGTCCAGGGACTCCCCACATTTGGTCTCTGTCCTCATTCTCAATCTAGTGAGTTCTCTTGTATCCTTTTTCCCAATCCTTTCTCTTTTTTTCCCCTGGATCACCATCTCTTTATGTTTCTCCTCATAGCCTGTATTTTCCAGGAAGTCATCCTTAGCTAAGAATTTAAAACATCCATCCCACCTGTAACCTAAGACTTTGTAATTCATTACCTAGAAGTGAGGAGGCCACAGCTTCCTGGACACACTAGCAGGAGGCCTGGCCTTTCCTCAGGCTCTGGAGCTGAGACAGGGAAGTTCTGCTCCCTGCAGACTCATCTTACGCTCTGCTTCTGCTCCCCCTTCTCTGGAGCACATGTCCTGTTTCCAGCTGACTTGCTGACCTCGTGCCTTGGGTTTTTTCGGTCTGCGTTTTGGCTGGCGTGGGACTGGGCAAAGTTGGGTCCTGAGAATGGGAGAGAAAAATAAGAAAATATAAATGAAGTCACATCATTGTGTTTTTAATAAGAGTGGGTGCTACAGCATGATGGGTAGAGTTAGGGGAGGCCCATTAGTTTCTGTGAGGCAAAGACTGTTTAAATAAATGACAGCAAAGACAAAAACACTCATCAGGCCCACTCTGTTTGACATTAGTCAACGCAAGGCTTTGTGCACAGAGAAGGAAATAAAGCTAGGCCACAAACATGATAAAAATTGGTAAATTAAAAATTAAACTGGTAACTAGACTTTTCATGGTGATCTCTTTGTAGTGCATACAGATATCAAATCACAATGTTGTATACCTGAAACTTATATAATGTTACCTACTAATTTCACCTCAATAAAAACGCTTGGAAGAAAAAGTGAAAAATCTGTATTTCAGAGCTTCCAGGTTTGCAGTGCTACACATAATGGGCTTGGAAGTTACCACCCTGTTCTAACAACAAAGCAGAATGTCCAAGGATTGTGGGACAACTACACAATGTGTAACATATGCATAATGAGAACACCAGAAGAAGAAGAAGAAGACAAAGGAACCCAAAAAATAATGAAAACAATAGCGACTGAGAATTTCCCCAAATTAATGTCAGATGCCAAACCACGAAGCCAGAAGCTCAAAACGCCAAGAAGGATAAACAACTACACCTAAAGATATCATTCTGAACTAGAGAAAATCAAAGATAAAGAAAAAGTTCTGAAAGATGCCAAAGAAAAAAATACCTTACCTGTATGCTAAGGAAGGAAAGAAAAGGGAATCATATAAAATGCTAAGTTAAAACCACAAAAGGCAGAAAAAGAGTGGAAGACCAAAATAGGAAGAACAAGGGCAACATATAGAAAATAATAACAAATATGGTAGCTATGAATCCAGCTACATCAGTAGTTACTTTGAGTGTCAACATTCCAAAGGCACCAATTAAAAGACAAATTGTCAGTTGATCAAAAAACAAGATCCAACTATATGCTGTCTACAAGGAACCCACTTTAAATATAAAGACATAGAAGATGGCGGCATGAGAGGTGAGACAGAGAACTCCTCCCAAAACCACAAACACTATGAAAATATAGTTAATTAATACGACTAACCCTAAAACAGCAACAGAAAAGAAGGCTGCTGCACCAGACTGCATACAGACATCATGAACAGAGCAGAACTCAAGAAACAGGACCCAAGCCCTTCCCCCACCCCAACTCAGGGGCAGGAGGAAGAAAAATGGAGCGGGGAGGGGGTGGAAGCCTGGGACTACTGAAAAGCTAGGCCTGGAGATCCACTTTGCAAGCAGAAACCTACTCTGTGTGGTGCTCTGGAGGTTGGGGGGCAGGGACAGGCGGAGTGCCTGAGAGACTGACATTCCAGCCGTTTGTGGAGGATGGGATCCACATCCGGCTGCTCTGTAACGGAGGAAAGGCAGGCGGTCTGAGAGGCTTCCTAGCAGCGAGAGGGCTGCTGAAGGGGAGGGGGGTGCATGGAGCTTGCAGCGCAGGAGAAGGGAGAGCTGGACAAGGTTGTCTGAGCGCACTCTGCCCAGCAGGTTGGGAACTTTGAGGAGCTTCAGACGCTCCATCCCCCTGGCTGGCTGCTCAGTCCCAAGGCCCCCACTGTGACACGTAGCCCGCTGAGCCTTCCTCCTAGCCTGACAGCACCAGCTGGCAAACCGGCAGTTACTGCGCTGGCATCAGGCCAGCCAGAGGGAGGCCCTGCCTACATCAGCTAGAGACGCCAACCACAGAGGCTTACACCTGTGCGCTCGGCCCACTGGCTGTGATACTGGAGACAGGCACCACAGACGGGAATCAGAAAACAGATCTTTCCTCCCCACAGGCACCAGCTCCGCTGCCCAAGACCCCCAACCTCACTCTAGAGGCTGAGCAGCGCCAGAGACTGGAGCTTCTGGGCACTAGAGGGCACCACATAGAAATATGAAACATCAAAAGAATCTGGTTCAGACCAAAATCTCACAAACCCCAGAAAAAATGCCAAATGAAACTGAATTCACCAATCTTCCTGAAAGAGAGTTCAAAATAAAAATCATAAACATGCTTATGGAGGTACAGAAGAATATTCAAGTACTCAGGAACGAATTTAAGACAGAGATTCAATCATTAAGAAATTCTAAATCTGAAATGAAACATAATATGGAGGGATTTAAAAGCAGATTAAATGTAGTAGATGGAATAAAAATTAGAGAAGAAGAATACAAAGAAGCTGAGGCACAGAGAGAAAAATGAATCCCTAAGAATGAAAGAATATTGAGAGAAATGTGTGACCAATCCAAACGGAACAATATTTGCATTAAAGGGGTACCAGAAGAACAGAGAGAAAAAAGGATAGAAAGTGTTATTGAGGAGGTAATTGCTGAAAACTTCCCCAATCTTGGAAAGGAGATAGTCTCTCAAGACATGGAGGAGCACAGATCTCCCGACACAGGGACCCAAGGAAGACAACATCGAGACACCTAATAATTAAAATGGAACAAGATCAAGGATAAAGACAGACTTTTAAAAGTAGCTAGAGAGAGAAAAATAATCACATACAAAGGAAAACCCATCAGGCTATCATCAGATTTCTCATAGAGAAACCTTACAGGCCAGAAGGTAGTGGCATGATATATTTAATGCAGTGAAGCAGAAGGGCATTGAACCAAGAATACTCTACCTGGCAAGATTATCATTTAAATTTGAAGGGCAGATTAAACAATTTCAGATAAGCCAAAGCTGAGACAATTTACCTCCCACAAACCACGTCTACAGTACATTTTGGAGGGACTCCTATAGATGGAAGTATTCCTAAGCCTAAATAGATGTCACCCAGGGGATAGACAAAGAGTACAGAATATGATTCATAACACATAAAGAATGGAGGAGGAAGGAAAAGAAAAAGGAGGAATAAAAAAAGAACCTTTAGGTTGTATTTGTAATAGCATAGGAAGTGAGTTAAATTTGACTGTTAGATAGTAAGGGAATTACCCTTGAACCTTTGGTAACCATGAATCTAAAGCCTGTAATGGCAATAAGTACATACCTATCGATAATCACCCTAAATGTAAATGGTCTAAATGCACTAATCAAAACACATAGAGTCACTGAATGGATAAAAAAAACAAGACCCATCTATATGCTGCCTACAAGAGACTCACCTAAAAACATACAAAGACTGAAAGTAAAGGGATGGAAAAAGATAGTTCATGCAACTACTAGGGAGAAAAAAGCAGGAGTTGCAGTACTTGAATCAGACAAAATAGACTTCAAAACAAAGAAAGTCACAAGAGACAAAGAAGGACATTACATAATTATAAAGGGTCAGTACAACAAGAAGACATAACTATTACAAATATCTATGTACCCAATACAAGATCACCTATATATAAGAAACAAATACTAACAGAATTAAAGGGGGAAATAGAATGCAATGCATTCATTTCAGGAGACTTCAACACACCACTCACTCCAAAGGACAGATCCCGTGCTCCTGGATACAAAGAATTAATATTGTCAAAATGGCCATTCTGCCTAAAGCACTCTACAGAGTTAATGCAATTCCTGTCAAAACACCAACAGCAATCTTCAATGAACTAGAGCAAATCATTGTAAAATTCATATGGTACCATAAAAGACCCCGAATAGCCAAAGCAATCCTGAGAAGGAAGAATAAAGCAGGGAGGATTACGCTCCCCAACTTCAAGGTCTACTACAAAGCCACAGTAATCAAGACAATTTGGTACTGGCACAAGAACAGACCTATAGACCAATGGAACAGACTAGAGAGCCCTGATATAAACCCAACCATGTATGGTTAATTAATATACGATAAAGGAACCACGGACATTCAATGGGGAAATGACAGCCTCTTCAACAGCTGGTGTTGGCAAAACTGGACAACTACATGCAAGAGAATGAAACTGGATAATTGTTTAACCACATACACGAATGTAAACTCGAAATGGATCAAAGACCTGAATCTAAGTCATGAAACCATAAAACTCTGAGAAGACAACACAGGCAAAAATCTCCTGAATATAAGCATGAGCAACTTCTTCCTGAACACATCTCCTTGAGCCAGGGAAACAAAAGCAAAAATGAACACATGGGACTACATGAAACTAAAAAGCTTCTGTACGGCCAGGGACACCATCAACAGAACAAAAAGGCATCCTATAGTATAGGAGAATATATTTGTATCTGACAAGGGGTTAACATCCAAAATACATAAAGAACTTACACACCTCAACACCCAAAAACCAAATAACCTGATTAAAAAATGGGCAGAGGATATGAAGAGACAATTCTCTAAAGAAGAAATTCACATGGCCAACAGACACATGAAAAGATGCTCCACATCACTAATCATCAGGAAAATACAAATTAAAACCACAATGAGATATCACCTCACACCAGTAAGGGTGGCCAACATCGAAAAGACTAAGAACAAATGCTGGCGAGGATGCGGAGAAAGCCCTCCTACACTGCTGGTGGGAGTGTAAGCTAGTTCAACCATTGTGGAAAGCAATATGGAGGTTCCTCAAAAAACTAAAAATAGACCTGGGCATTTGACCTGGGAATCCCACTCCTTGGAATTTACCCAAATAATACAACTTCTCAGACTCAGAAAGACATATGCACCCCTATGTTTATTGTGCCACTTTTTAGAATAGCCAAGATATGGAAGCAACCTAAGTGTCCATCAGTAGATGAATGGATAAAGAAGAGGTGGTACATATAGACAATGGAATACTACTCAGCCATAAGAAAGAAACAAATCCTACCATTTGCAACAACATGGATGGAGCTGGAGGATATTATGTTCAGTGAAATAAGCCAGGCACAGAGAGACAACTACCAAATGATTTCCCTCATTTGTGGAGTATAACAACGAAAGAAAACTGAAGGAGCAAAATAGGAGCAGACTCACAGACTCAAAGAAGGGACTAGTGGTTACCAAAGGGGAGGGGTATGGGTGGGCGGGTCAGGAGGGCGGGAGATGGGGATTGAGGAGTATTATGTTTAGTACATGTGGTGTGGGGGGGTCACGGGGAAAACAGTGTAGCACGGAGAAGGCAAACAGTGAATCTGTGGCCTCTTACTACACTGATGGACAGTGACTGCACTGGGGTATAGGTGGGGACTTGATAATATGGGTAAATGTAGTAACCACATTGTTTCTTCATGTGAAACCTTCAGAAGAGTGTATATCAATAATACCTTAATAAAAAAATGAATAAATAAATCCAATGATGCATAAAAGGAATTACACACTATAACCACATGCAATTTATCGCAGGCACGTAAGGCTGTTTCAACATTTGAATATCAATTAATGCCATCATGTCCACAGTGTAAAAAAGAAAAATCACATGATCATATCAAGAGAGGCAGAAAACCATTGACAAATGATAAAAACTTTCAGTAAACTAGGAATACAGGGGACCTTCCTCAACTCGATAAAGAACACCTACAAGAAACCTACAGCTAACATCATCCTTAATGGTGAGAAACTACAAGTTCTACCACTAATATAAGAAACAAGGTGTGAGTCCGGGGGGAAGAAATCCCAGGGCAAAATGCCTCTAAAAACTGAAATCAGTCAAAGGGAGAAATAAAGTTTAAAATCTGTTTATTGCTTACAAAGTGCAGTACCGGGCGGTGTCTCTCTCCTCTGCTTCAGAAGAAGCCAGCAAGCAAGCCAGCACCCTCCCCTTAAACTCTCAGGTTCAGACAGGCGCTCAGTTGACCAGGTAATTACCCACTGATTTGGAGATGAACTTCTCTCCCCCCCCCCCCACCCTCCGAGGATATGCAGATGCACTAAAGCCAGGCAAGATAGTCTGGAAATGTTACAATTTTACCCACACAAGGTAAGGATGTCTCCTCTCACGACTTTTCAACATCATACTGGAAGTCCTAGCTAATGCAATAAGGGGGGGAAAAGTGAAATAAAAGATATACTGATTGGGGAAGAAGAAATAAGGCTGTCTCTGTTTGCAGACATCTTAATTATCTATGTAGAAAGTCCATAAGAATCAACAAAAAAGGTCCTGAAACTGTTAAGCAATTAGAGCATGTTTTCAGGATACAAAGTTAATATACAAAAGTCAATCCTTTCCTGAATAACAACAAGTGGAATTTGGAATTTAAACAATACCATTTACTTTTGCCCCCAAAAAACCCAAAATACTTTAAAACTATACATACAAAATGTATATGATAAAAACCATAAATCTCCGAAGGAATAAATGCAAGAAGTGAACAAATGGAGAGATATTCCAGGTTTGTGAACAGGGAGACTCAATGTTGTCAAGGTACCAGTTCCTCCCAACTTGCTCTATAGATGCGGTGTGATCCCAACCAAAATCCCAGCATGTCATTTTGTGAATATCAACAAACGGATTCTAAACTTTGTAGGGAGAGGCAAAGGACTCAGAATAACCAATACAGTATCGAAAGAGAAGACCTAAGTGGGGGGGCTGGCACTCCCTGACTTCAAGGCTTCCTATAAAGCTACAATCACCAAGAGTGTGTGGTATCGGTGAAAAAATAGACACATGCATCACTGAAACAGAACTGAGATTTCAGAAATAGACCCCGACAAATACAGTCAACAGATCTTCAACAAAGGAGCCAAGACAATACAGTGGAGCCAAGACAGCCTTTTCAACAAACAATGCTGGAAAAAGTGGACATCCACATGTGAAAAAAAAATTTATTTGGACACAGATATTCTATCCTTTATAAAAACTAACTCAGAATGTACCACAGACCTAAAAGTAAAACACAAAACTATTAAACTCCTAGAGGATAACAAAGGAGAAAAATCTAGATGACTATGGGTTTGGCAATGACTTCTTCGACATGACACCAAAGGCATGATCCATGAAAGAAAGAACTGATGAGCTGGACTTCATTCAAATGAAAGATTTCTGCTCTGTGAAGACACCATCAAGAGAATGAAAAGACTGCAACAGATACATCTGATAAAGGACTGCTTTCCAAAATATAGAAGAGCTCTTCAAACTCAATAAGAAATCAAACAACCCAAGACCTTAATGAACATCTCATCAAAGAAGATATACAGATGGCAAATAAGCATGGGAAAACATGCTCCACATCATATGTCACTAGGGAAATGCATGCTAAAATACCAAGATACACCCACACACCTATTAGAATATCTGAAATCCAGAACACTGACAACATTAAATGCTGACAAGGATGTGAAGAACAGGAACTCTCATTCATTGCTGGTGAGAATACACAATGATACAACTGCTTTTGAAGACATTTTGATGGTTTCTTATAAAACTAAACATATTCCTACCATATGATCTAACAATCACGCTCCTTTGTATTTACCCAGTGAAATAAAATCTTATGGCCACCCAAAACCTGCCCACAAAGGTTTATAGTTGTTTTATACACAACCGCCAACACATGGAAGCAACCAAGATGTCTATCAGTAGGTGAATGGATAAATAAACCATGGTCCATCCAGACAATGAAATATTATTCGGTGCTAAAATGAAATGAGATAGCAAGCCATGAAAAGACATGGAGGAATCTTAAATACATATCACTAGGTGGAAAAAGCCAATCTGAAAAAGGTACGTATTACATGATTCCAACCACATGACATTCTGGAAAAGTCGAAACTATGGGGATAATAAAAATATCCATGGTTTCCAGGGGAATAGGGGAAGGGAGGGATGGGAAAGCAGAGAACAAAGAATTTTTAAGAGCAGAGAAAATACTCTATGTGATGCTACAATAGTGGATACATATCATTATACATTCATCAAAACTCTTAAATGTATAAAACCAAGAGTGAACCCTCGTGTATGAACTTTGGGTGATTATGATGTGTCAATGTAGGTTCATCAATTGTAAGAAACATCCACTCTGATGGGGAATGTTGATAATGGGGAAGGCGGTGGGTGGTCGGTGGGGAGACGCAAAGGGATACTGGAGTCTCTGTGTCGTCCTCTCAATTTTGCTGTAAAACTAACCACGCTCTAAAAAAATTAATTCTTAAAGTAACAACAGCTGCCCCTTGAATAATCCAAGACAGTTTTCAGAGAAGAGAAAGGAGACCCCAATCCTCCTAGATGGCCCTTTTGTGCATTCAGGTAGCATGGTTATCCAGTAAGAGCAGAGTTTGGTTCCCACGGAAGATGACGCCAACCACGTGTTTAGTCAGCCACAAACACCTGATGAGCACTTCCGGGAGAGGGGCAGAGGGAGGAAGGGAAGTGCAAAGACGGGCAGGGCGGGCCTCTGGATTTTGAGGGCCTAATGGTCTGTCAACACTGACAAAAA
>JAVSCE010008198.1:0-241941 GCA_032199065.1 Smutsia gigantea | reverse complement strand
TTTTGATTACCAATTCAGTTTCGTTGCTGGTGATGGTCTGTTTAGTTTTTCTGTTTCTTGCTTGGTCAGTCTTGGAAGGTTGTATTTTTCCAAGAAGTTGTCCATTTCTTCTATGTTTTCCAGCTTGTTAGCATATAGATTCTCATAATATTCTCTTATGATTCTTTGTATTTCTGTGTGGTCCGTCGTGATTTTTCCTTTCTCATTTCTGATTGTGTTTATGTGTGTAGATTCTCTTTTTCTCTTAATGAGTCTGGCTAGGGTTTATCTATTTTGTTTATTTTTTCAAAGAACCAGCTCTTGGTTTCATTGATTTTTTCTATTGTTTTATTCTTCTCAATTTTATTTATTTCTTCTCTAATCTTTACTATGTCCCTCCTTCTGGTGACTTTGGGCCTCATTTGTTCTTCTTTTTCCAATTTCAGTAATTGTGTCTTTAGACTATTCATTTGGGATGTTCTTCCTTCTTTAAATAGGCCTGGATTGCAATATACTTTCCTCTTAGAACTGCCTTTGCTGCATCCCACAGAAGTTGTGGCTTTGTGTTGTTGTTGTCATTAGTCTCCATATATTCTTTGATTTCTGTTTTGATTTGGTCGTTAACCCATTGATTAATTAGGAGAGTGTTGTTAAGTCTCCATGTATTTGTGAGCCTTTTTGATTTCTTTCTAAAATTTATTTCTAGTTTTATACCTTGGTGATCTGAGAAGTTGGTTGGTAGGATTTCAATATTTTTGAAATTACTGAGGTTCTTTTTGTGGCCTAGTATGTGGTCTATTCTGGAAAATGTTCCATGTGCACTTGAGAAGAATGTGTATCCTGTTGCTTTGGGTGTAGAGTTCTGTAGATGTCTGTTAGGTCCATCTGTTCTAGTGTGTTGTTCAGTGCCTCTGTGTCTTTACTTATTTTCTGTCTGGTTGATCTGTCCTCTGGAGTGAGTGGTGTGTTGAAGTCTCCTAAGATGAATGCATTGCTGTCTATTTCCTCCTTTAATTCTGTTAGTATTTGTCTCACATATGCTAGCACTCCTGTGTTGGGTGCATATATATTTATAATGGTTATATCTTCTTGTTGGACTGACCCCTTTATCATTATGTAATGTCCTTCTTTATCTTTTGCTACTTTCTTCGTTTTGAAGTCTATTTTGTCTGATACAAGTACTGCAACACCTGCTTTTTTCTCTTTGTTGTTTGCATGAAATATCTTTTTCCATCCCTTCACTTTTAGTCTGTGTATCTTTGGATTTGAGGTGAGTTTCTTGTAGGCAGCATATAGATGGGTCTTGCTTTTTTATCCATTCTGTTACTCTGTGTCTTTTGATTGGTGCATTCAGTCCATTTACATTTAGGGTGATTATTGATAGATATGTACTTATTGCCATTGCTGGCTTTAGATTCATGGTTACCAAGGGTTCAAGGGTTGCTTCTTTACTATCTAACGATCTAACTTAACTTTCTTGTTAAGTAATTGTAAACACAGTCTGGTGTTTCTTTATTTCTCTCCCTTCTTATTCCTCCTCCTCCATTCTTTCTATACTAGGTGTTTTATTCTTTGCCTTTAGTTAGTATTTGGATGGTCTGCTTTCTTTGCTATGATTTTATTTTCTCTGGTGACATCTTTTTAGCCTTAGGTGTGCTTCCATCTAGAGCAGTCCATTTAAGATATCCTGTAGTGGTGGTTTATGAGAGGCATACTCTCTCAACTTTTGTTTGTCTGGAAATTGTTTAATCCCTCCATCATATTTAAATGATAATCGTGCTGGATGCAATATTCTTGGTTCGAGGCCCTTCTGTTTCATAACGTTAAATATATCATGCCATTCTCTTCTGGCCTGTAAGGTTTCTGTTGAGAAGTCTGATGATAGTCTGATGGGTTTTCCTTTGTAGGTGATCTTTTTTCTCTCTCTAGCTGCCTTTAATACTCTGTCTTTATCTTTGATCTTTGCCATCTTAATTATTATGTGTCTTGGTGTTGTCTTCCTTGGGTCCCTTGTGTTGCGAGATCTGTGGGCTTCGGTGGACTGTCAGACTATTTTCTTCCCCAGCGAGGGAAAGTTTTCAGCAATTATTTCTTCAAAGACACTTTCTATCCCTTTTTCTCTCTCTTCTTCCTCTGGTACTCCTATAATGCGAATATTGTTCCGTTTGGATTGGTCACACAGTTCTCTTAATATTCTTTCATTCCTAGAAATCCTTTTATCTCTCTCTGCCTCAGCTTCTCTGTATTCCTGTTCTCTGATTTCTATTCCATTAACAGTCTCTTGCATCTCATCCAGTCTGCTGTTAAGCCCGTCAATCGCTTGTCTGATTTCTGTATTGTCTTTCCTCACTTCCCTCACTTCGTCCCTCAGCTCTTGCACATTTTTCTGTAGGTCCATCAGCATGGTTATGACTTTTATTCTGAATTCTTTTTCAGGAAGACTGTGCATTTCCATCCCTTCAGACTCCCTCTCTGGGGTTGTCTGGTTGATTTTGGTCTGAACCATATTCCTCTGTCTTTTCATAGCTATAGAATTGGTCACTGGTAGTTGCCACGTATGTCAGCTGGGCTCTTTAAGACTTTAAAATGAGAAAGAAAAAAAAGAAAAAAAAGAAGAAAGAAAGAAAGAAAGAAAGAAAGAAAGAAAAGAAAAAAGAAAAAACAAAACAAAACAAAAAAAGCAACAAAAAAACCGCCTACCGGACGTAGATTCTGTGGGAATGCTGTAGATGGCGCTATTGCCCCACTATTCCGCAGCCGTGGCTGCACAGCTCCGCAGGGCCCTTTGTCGCTCTGGCAGGGGTGGGAAGGAATAGGAGGCTGTTGATCTCAGTGAGAAGTGTAAGTATGGCTACGCTTCCCCAGTCGCCAGCTAAGGCGTCTGAAACTCCCCAGGACTCCCAGCCTGCTGGGCTGAGTGTGCTGGGGCGATCCGGCTCCTCTGCTGGGCTCCTGTCTGTTTAAGACCGCTGAAGAAAGCGCACGGTTTTTTTTTTTTTCCTTCCCTGGATCCGGCTGCAAGCACCCTGGCGTGTTTCCCGCTTAGATCCTGCCCCTCTGTCTCTCCAATCTCCGCTGCACTGCGCAATGTGGGTCTGCGCTCCCCGTGCGGATCACCGGGGCTGGCTACTTTGCGGGGTGTACTTCCACTCCCTCCCGGCTCTGAATCCTCTCCTCCCGCCGGTGCGCTGGGGTGGGGGAGTGCTCGGGTCCCACCAGGTTGTGGCTCTGTATCTTACCCGCCTTTTGGAGTGCCAAGTCCTCTTGGGTGTAGCTGCACGCTGTGCGCTTTCCTGTGTATTCTCATCTCTCTTTTAGGAATAGATGTATTTGCTGTGTTTTCGTAGATAAATATAGTGTTGGGAGGAGATTTCTGCCGCCCTGCTCACGCCGCCATCTTCCCGGAATGACTCACAAAATCTTGTACAAGAATGTTCATAGCAGCATTTTTCCTAATAGCCAAAAACTGGAAACACCCAAATATCCATCAAGTGGTGAATAGGTAAACAAAATGTGGTGTATCTATTTAACGAAATATTATTTAATAATAGGAAGAATGAAGTAATATGCTACGACATGGATGAATCTTGAAAACGTTGTGGTTAAGTGAAAGAAGCCAGTCACCAAGGCCACATATCCTATGATGCCAATTGTGTGAAGTGTTCAGAATGTGCAAATCCACAGAGACAGAAAGGAGATCAGTGCCAGAAGCTGGAGGTGGGGAACAGGGAGTGACTGCTAATGGTATAAGCTTTTTGTAAGTGGTGCATAGAAATGTCCTAAAATTAGATAATGGTGATGGATTAACAACCTTGTTAATCTACTAAAAATCATTGGATTACACACCTTAGGTGGGTGAATTATATCATATATGAATTATATCTCAATAAAGCTGTTGAAAAAGCGTAAGTTAAGTCCTGTCACTCCTTTGCTCTGGTCCACTAGAGGCTCCCCGATTTCCTCAGTGTGAGACCCACACCCCCATGACCCCTGTCACCCCTATAAGGCCCAGGGCACTGGGCTTCCAGTTTCCTCTCTGACTGCCTCTTCCCTTTCCTCTGCCACACCGGCCTCCTCACAGTACCGCTCTGCCCAGGCACCTGTTCCCTCTGCATCCCGGGCACCCTCCTGGTGAGCTCCCATGTGCCTGACATGTCGCCTTGTCCTGGAGGCTTCCTGGCCACTCTGTTTAGAATTATGGGCCCACCCTTCCTGGCACTCCTGACCGTGTTTTCTCATTTCTCTTTTATCTCATGTGCTGTATGATTTATTATTACTTTATACTTGTCTGGCACTCTCTGCTAGAATGTAAGCTCCATGAGATCCAGGATTTTGTGTCTCGATCATTGCTATAGCCTGTCAGCCAACACTGTGCCTGGCACACAGCAGGTACTCAGGGAATATTTGTTGAAGGAATGACTGGGAATATGGCAACCCTTGTTGGTTATTCCCAGCGCCCTGCTTCCTTGCCCCAGTGTCCTCCTTACTTCCTTTGACCTGAGGCCCAGGGGCTCAGGCCCTGGCTTCCCAGGGTGTCTCCAGCTGTGGGGCCCACAGGGCCAGCTCTGGAGAAGGCTGCCAGGGGGTGTCTACTGAAATGTTTCCTCCCCAATAAAAGGAAAGAGGCTTGTTAGGAGAGTGAACCTCTCCGTGTCTTGCCTGCATCTACGCTCTGCTTCTCACCTTTGAATGTTGACATCCAGAATTTTTTCTTTTCATTACACACCTTTTCATAAAATTAAAAATCGGGTTACCCTCTCTCCACACCGTTGGGAAATCTGCTTTTTCCACGTAACGTGTCGCCTGCGCACTTCGCCAGGGCTCCTTCGTGCGCCCTGCTTCCCTTCAAGTGTGTACCTGCCGCAGGGATGGCAGGTGGCCCAGATCTGGGACAGTCGTGTGTTCTGGGCCCAGACGGGCTGGGGAGGAACTGCAGGGCCCGGCATCAGGGAGGCTTGGAATCTGAGGGGGAACAGGCAGGATGGGGTTTCAGGGACCGGCCCCAGGAAGAAGGGTGGCCCAGCATTTGGCTGGGAAGCTGCAGAGGCTGCGGGGGTCTTTTCTGATCAAACTCTCGCTGTTCTGGTTGCAGGCACCCCTCGGGGATTGGCCTCCACTGGGCAGCAACACAGAGGAACAAGCCATGGTGGTTTCTTGTGCCTTGTGCATAATGTAAATGTTATTCATCATGTCTATGGAGGCTTACAATTTAGGATCTTTTTTTTTTCATTTTTAGCAGTCTAATTAAATTCATTTAAGCTTTATAAGTAGTTATTTTAGAGTTCTTCTTTGTACTCCCACTGATGGAGTGCTAATACCATACCATAGATGTGTCTCAAGGTGGCTACTGCTGTTTGCAAAATGCATCTGAAAGGCTATTCAAGTGAAAAATATTATTGTGTTATTACAACTTAAATTTACCATAAAAAACACTGGAGAACTGTTTCTTGTTTCTTAAAAACTTTACAGTGTTTTAACAAATTAGAATGGGAACTCCTTTGAGCCAGGGAAGAGCTACTTGGCGAGGTCTTTCCCTGGGATGGGTGGGGTCGTGGAGGTACAGCATGCTTCTAGGCTGGGCTGTCAGCCATCTCATCTGGAAAAGAAACCACACATGCTCTTCTCTGTTTCCCAGATAAAAGCCCGTTTCTGGATCTGTTGTGCAGAGCTCATTGTAATGATGTGGTAATTAAGTTAGACATAGGTGGTGCTTATCCTTTATGAATGGTCTACTCACCAAGTTTACAATTTCTCTCCTAAAAATCAAAGGAAATTAAGGTAAAGATTTAAAAAACTATTAATAATTAAAGAAATGCAAAGGAAGGGAACAACATGCTGCCTCTTTTCTCCCACCAAACTGTCAGATTTATATCAGTGATTAATGCTCTGAAGTTGACAGTGGTGCTGGCAGAAGTCTGCATAGGTACAATATTTGTGGGAATAATTTAACAGTTAGTAACAAGAAATCTGTGTTTTGGATACTTTTTTTTTAGGGCTATTTTTGTATAACTTTTGAATCAGAAATCCCACCCATCAGACTGCATCTTAAGGAGGCACAAAGTCTAAGCAAATATGTAGGTAAGATTCTCATTCATTCAGTTGTTACATATTTTAAAAAGTGAACCTTTTTAATACGTTCTTCTTTTCTACATTGTCTTCTATGTAGTGATTTACTTTAACTCCCCCAAGGAGTCATGTTGGAAAGGCCAGGTTAGGTTTCTTTGAGAAGAACGTTCTGGGTGCCCTGGGAGTCAGACAGCCGGGGTCCAGGCCCAGCCGCACCACTTAACCGGCTTTGTGTGACCTTGGACAAGATGGACTGGTCTCCATTTGTTTTCTTCATCAATGTTGGTTGTTCTTGAACGTATCTCATTGGTTTTCTTGCTCATTTTCTGGCTCCACCCTCAGGAAATACCGGTTCCTCCGGGTAGGGACCACTGGGGGCTGATGGCCAGTGTGTTTGTGGAGCTGACTGCTGATGTTGACTCCCTGACCTCACCAGGTCTCAGTCTCCTCAGCCACAAATAGGGATAATAATACCTATATACCTATCCTGCATTATACAAGTAATACACGTAAGGTGCTCAAAGCAGTGTCTGTAAATGCTCCATGAACAGTGAGTAAGGATGGTATTTTGCTGTCTCCCAAATTACTGGTAGGGAATCGGGTTAGGGAAGACAAGACAAAGGGATGAAACATCTCTAAGGAGGTTGTCATTTCTGCAGACTTGGACATAGAGCCCTAGTTGTTGTCTAGCTTCCCCGATGGGAAAGTCCCGTTTTGGTGGGAGCTGGGGAGGCAGGATGGCTTCCTCCTGCCAGCAGCCCATGGGTGACTCAGGTCTTCTAGGAACCTGGCCCACCAACATTCTGACTTCATGTGGAATTAATACCTTAGGTAAAGGCTCTGTGAGGTCATTGTGTCCAATGTGGGAGGCACTGCAGCCTTCACCAGACTAGCTTAGAAGGAGTTTTTCTACTATAAATCTGTTTTGGGGCACGAATAAAGAAAGTCAGTGCACAAAGCAAAATCTGGCTTTTTTTACCTGGCTTCCTTGAATCAAGTGGTAAAGTGCCTCCTGATGAAACCCACCGAGTTAGACCTTGGCATCGCTGCCCAGTGGAGGAAGGAGAGGAGGGGCGCTTGGCGGATCATTCGGCCTTTCCCTGAGGCACAGGATGTCGGTGCTGGACAGGAGCTTAGAGGTCTCATGAGCCCTCCATTAGCAGAGCAAGACACCAGGCTACAAAGCAGTGGCTGTCAAGGGTGTTCAGGTGGTTTGGTGCTGAATGGGGTGGCAGCCCCAAGTCCTTAGACCCAAGTCCTCAGACCCAGGCCAGTCCTCTTCCCACCAAGTCCAGCTTCCGCATTTTTCCAATGAGAATGAAAGCAGGTGAAGCAGTGGCCAGAGAGGAAGAGCTGGATTTGGGAGTGTTCACTGGGCAAATACTTCAGCAACTGGCTTCACACACCTGGGTCCCTAAGGAAGGAAACGTGCTTAGTAACAGCAGTCAGTTACCCAAACACCTGCCTTGTCATGCTTGGGCTACACTCAGTTTTATCACTTTACAATTTAAATTTCTAGTTGTGTCTAAGAATAATAAAAATTTATTTTGATTTTGGGCTCAAATGGTGTCAAAAGTTAACACCAGAATTCAGTATTGCACATAATGTTAAAGTTGATTCATATTTACTATGATTCCATTTTCTTTTGTGTGGAAAAAAATCATGCCTGTATGAATTCATTCATTTATTCCTTGAACAAATACTTTTCAAACTTAAAAATGTTCCCTTTTCCACTCCCAGCTTTTCTGTTCTCTGCTCTCAACCATTCTCACGGATACATCTATTTGTTCTTTTTTTTCATTCAGTAAAATTGAGAGCCTCCTGTGTGCCAGGAACTGTGTGAGGTCCTGGTGATTCCAGAGTGGAGAAAACACTCATCAACAGGCCTTGCCTTCAGGGAGCCTCATTTTAAGGGGGGATGATACACTTTCACCAAGAACAACAACACAAAAAAGACTCCGAAATAACAGATTTCTTGTAGGAAGTACATCTAACTATCTTTGAGACAACTTCTCCTAGATGACCCTCTTCAACCTCACATCAGTCCGTCAAAAATAAAACTCATGTCTTTCTCCCAGTCTGATTTTCCTCCCCAACTTTTAGGTCTCTATTAACAATGTTAGCATGTTAGAGTGCTCTTAAAGTTTTTCGAACAGGGACCACTTTGAGAACATACTAAAGGCTATGGATGCTCTCGGTTGGGACACACCCTTTTCTGCTTACAGTTTCAGGATGCTTCCTGCTTCCTGGTTAGGAACTCCTATCCTGGAGGAATAAAGAGACCTGGGTAAATGGGGACCAGCACAGCAGTACCCTCTGTTCCATGGGGGTGAATGTTTACCCTGAATCTAACCCAATAAGGAATAACTCAGGTTAATACAAATGGAAGGATATTGTGTAAAACAACTAGCTTGGGTTCTTTTAAAATACTGATGTCATGTAAAGCAATGCAAAGCAAAGATGGGAGCCTATTTCAGACTAGAGAGGCAGATACGTAACCACCAAATGTGATTAGATCCTGGATCAAAACAAGAACAGCAGCAAAAGTTCACCCCAACATAATAATGTCTCGTAGTTTCTTTATGGGTAGTACTTAATGATACCATGTGCATAAATTTACTTTGCAAACCTTAAGTACTAGAAAATATGAACTATTAGTAAAATTTGTGTTGTAAGACACAAAATACTTCCCAGTAATAGTAATTATTTCTGTTCTTCACTCAACATTTTGTTGATCTGAGACATAAAGAAGGAAGGTGACTGGCCCAGGGTCACCAGTAGAGCCACAGCTATAACTGAGGTTTCCCTGTCCTCTGGAGAACCTGGGTAAATTATCAGGGAAGATGGTTGATTTTGTCCATGGGGACAGTAATAAGTGTAGGGCTGGTGTTGGTGATGGCAGGGGCAGTACTGGTGGCGTCGGAGGTAGTAAATGTAGAGGGATGGTGGGTGGGGGTTTACTGGTAATAGTGGCTGTTGGAGATGAGCCTGAATGTGATAGATGAGATCAGAAATCAGAGTTTAGGAGATGCAAAAGCAGTTTATTTTGGTACTTTGCCAGATTTTATTTTTATTTTTCTTGTTTTCTCTTTTTTCCCCTTTCTTTATCCCCCAGATTCTGGGTATCATGCATGCCTGCTTTCATCTAGAAGTTCTCTTTACTTTGGATCTGTTTATTATGTCTGGAATAAAAATATATGTTACTAGGATGGCAGCCCATATATCTTTGCTTTGCTTTATAAATCATGACTATGTTCCATTGTTACAGAACAAATGTGTGTGTTCTATAAAATGCAGTCTTTTCAGAGCAAACCTCTTAAATCTCCAGGACTTCTTTTCAACTAGTGTTTTGTTGTACATGACCTAAGCTGCAATTGTAGGATACCCAGAATGGAGAGTCTGATAACCACCATAATAATGACCCAGGGGATATGTTGGCCTCCCTTCACCATTCTGTTCTCAGAACTTTTAGCTCCTGTGCAATGAATCCTGCCTCCTTCTCCTGCTGGCATTAATACCAGAAAAGGTTCAGTCTGAATGGGTATCAAGTTGGTGTATTTTTGGAGATGCTGGTAGGTCTGTCATCATTGTCAGACCAACTGCTAGTATTGTATTTGTATTTTGTCTGGTTGCTGGCTTATTCAGTGGGTTTTTTGTTTGTTTGGGTTTTTTTTTTCTTAGAGCTGTGTGGGTGAGTACATCCATGGCATGCTGGTCACATTTCCAGGCTGCCATGTGGCTGTGAGTAGAGGTGATAGACTGGATGAAAAAATGATGAGCCAGAGCAGTGTTGACAGTCTGGAACCAACCCAGACCCCAGCAGATGCCCGTGCAAGCACAGCACTTGGGTTCAAAGGACAACATGCAGTGGGATGGTAGGTGAGGGACTCAGCTGAGCATATGGGAAAGAGCCATGCGTTGTAGTAAACGGCAACCTCAAGGTGTGAGTTGGCTGCCCAGAAAGTGGAATTCAGGTTGTTAGAGTGGAGAAGAAACTTTTCTGTTCTGGGCAGCTGTCCCTGGGGCTTGTGTTGACTTTTCTGCACTCCCTACAGACAGGGTGTTTTGAGGAGACAGGTGAGGATGGTGGCAGGGTTGAGACTTGAGATATCATCTGAATCCCGGAGCCTAGAGTTCTCAAGCTCTGGGGAGCTGCTGCTGGTTAAAACATGTTCCATGACCACTTACAGAAAGCTCAGCTAGAAGTGGTTAGGTGGCAAAAATACGATTATCTCCTAGAAGGAGGCGTCTTGGGGTAGGCCATGCCAGGTGGGCAGCAGTGGCTTCCTGATATCTCCCAAGGCCTAGGCTCCTTTTAGACTGAGTCACAACTTCCTGATAACTGCAGTTATCCAGAAATGGAAGGTGCTGCTTCCATGGGGACATGAAGCAGAATTAGCACCTACCTGGTAGGCACATGGTGGAGGGGATTCCTGGGGAGGCTAGGGAAGGCTGGGGGACAGGGCGGACATTTATATTGACCTGAGAGTTTCCAGGCCACAGAGCCTACATTCTAGTAATTAGTTTTTCCCCTTAGAATGTTCATCAGATAATTATGCTAATTGGAGGTAATGTTTCTGCTAAGTGAGGTATAATTTCAAGTTGAATGGTATTTTTTAACTTCAGCATCATTGTATGAGATACAGAGTTGGCCTTGGACTTGGGCCTGTATTTTGTTTGTAACTGTTACTTCTGCAAGGACAAAGCAAGGAGGGGGGTGTCTCTGAGTTAGGCTAGGATATCCTGCAGCCCGGCCCACAACTGGCGTCCTGAGCACCAGTTCACATGGCCCCATGAATCTGGTGAGACCTGCCACACTGAGGCAGAGTTTATCAACTAAACAGCTGCCCTCTCACATCTTTGATGCTTTGTGCCCAGTAGGACAGCAGCATCCCTGTACAGGTCAGGTCATCACAGAGAAAAGGGCTAATGCAGCCAACTAAGGGCTTGAGAGGTTTATAGTGGCTTCTAGGGTTCTTGGCAAACATGATCACTTGTCCAAAGCCTCTGAAAGCTTCTTGGACGTTATTTTCATTTTCCCCGCTGTCCTTTAGTGAAAAGAGAGATGGATTTGGAGTAGACAGCCTTTGGACGTCCCTTGTCCCCCTTCTTTGCAACCTGTCCTGCTGCTCTGTAGTGTAGCCCTAACTGTCCAGTTTATATTAGTGGACTCTGTTCCCCAACTCATTGCTGTCATTGCTGGATGACAAAACCATCTCATAGGTCTGTCTGGGGTGAAGCTTCAAGGAGCTTTCTTCTACAAAGCATTTAGCACAGGACCTGTCGCACACTAATACCCAGTAAATAATGACTGTTATTTCCTAATAATCCTTTTTTTGTGCTGCTTAATCTTCCATTGTGTAGGTGGACTGATGCAACTGGATCTCCAGGTTTTTGGAGGAGCATGATTTCTGGAGGGCCCTGGGATGGGTTGCTTGTAAGGTATTATCATGGAGGTGTGTGCTGTAAATATAAGCCTCTTCAAAATAGTCTTTCCAAGTTTGGTGCATGCACATCCCCCAAGGATTCCTGCAGCCAGATGAGGCCCCTGAGGCCTTCCATTAAAGGATGGCTTCCTGAGTGTCTCTGTGGGGGTCCTGGGGCCACTGAAAGGACATCAGCCCAGCCTCACCAGTGACATTGTTTTGCATTGAAAAGGCAGTTGTGGGGAACCCTAGTTGACATGTATCAGCTCAACTTCCACCAAATAAAAGGAGTTGTGACTTTCTTTCAAGCAGCCTCCCTTTCTGCCCACCTGCCCACTTTCTTCTCTTGTATGTTCTGCTTGCTGTTTGCTGTGAACACTACAGTTAGTAATGGCTGTTTCATGAGTGCCACTCCAATAAGACGGTGTGGATATTCTATCTTTCCCCCTTTGCTTTATTCAGAGTTGTAATAAATAACTTTTCCCTCACCTACCTTTTTCCCCCTGTATACCCCAAATCATATAATGTGACTTTTGCATGCAGCTCAGTTCCCTCTCATGGCTCTCCTGTTTATTTCAAGTGGCTATAGTTTTAGCTTAATTATTAGGAATAATAGTCATTATTTACTTGGGTATGAGTGTGCACCAGGCCCTGTGCTATATACTTTGTAGGAGAAAGCTCCTTGAAGCTTCATGCCAGACAGCCCTATGAGGTGCTTTTGTCATCCCCATTTTACAGAGGGAGAAACCATCGCTAAAGGGCTTCCAAGGTCACCCAGCTAGAAAGTGGCTGGATCAGAAACTACACTTGCTTAGAACACCCAAACTCCTGAGGCATCTGCCATGTCAAATCATTGCCTGAATTGCTCCATAAGTTCACAGTGGGTCCTGCTAAGAACAAGATTATTCAGCTTCTCAGTACAAGGAGAAATTGGAGAGCCTCCAGGGAAGGTCCTGGAAAGAGATGAGGAGGACGAGGAGGCTCAGAGGGGTAAGAGTGATTTAATCCGGAGAAATAAATCCTAGGGGCTGAATAAATTAATGTCATCCCACTGATGTCTTCATGAGAGTCAATTCAGATATTTTAGAAACAGGAGCCCGTCTGCTAGTTTTATTATACAATATCAAAGGAATGATTTAACTATTATTATTTTTTAGTGGATACAACAAATATATGCTAAGCAGCCACCATGGCTCAGACTCAGCGGACAGACAGGCAAGGACCCCACTAAGCAAGGGCTTACGCTTTGGTCGTGGGATGGCGGCGGTGATGGGAGGGTCATTCTTGTCGCTGAAAAGCTCCAGGAAGACACCATGTCAGTAGAACAGGGGAGTGAGTGTCGCACATGGGCTTCTCTGGGAAGGGGACATTTGAACTGGGACTATAAAGCTGGTGAAGGTCCTAGGACAGAGGGGACCGTGAGGTAGGGACGAGTTTGGCGGATAAAGCAGGGGTTAAGGCTAGTGGTTGGAGTGGCAGGCCACCTGCAGGAACAGCCCCAGCCCTCAGGGACCTGTGGCAGAGCAGTCACGTGTGTAAGGAGTCCTCCCCGGTGCTGGCAGGCCCAGCCTGAAGGAGGTCATTGAAGAGGTGTTGTGAGATGCTGGGGCAGAGTGGAGTTGGAGCATGGGAGGCGGAGTGAAGTGGGCCTTTGGGATCTGTAGGGTGTCATTATGACAGGAAGTGATGGTGGATGAGATGACAGGGGTGGGGCAGGTGAGAGGAGGAGAAGATGCAAGAATGACCATCAGATTTTTGGGAAGAAGAATCAACTCTTTCTTTTGTTGTCATTTTACGAAGGGAAGGACATTTTGAGGGCACCTTGCTTAGAAGTTTTAGGCTGATAGGACATCAATTCTAGGTGACACTTTGGATCTGTATATTTTCCAGGGAGTCAATCCATGCCTCTCACCTGTTTCTTGGAAGGAAAAGCCTCCCCCTTCCCACCTCCCAGCAATGAAAAGGTTGAGTCTGCTATAGGCCAAGCTCTTCCTGACCCGACTTGTTTTATAAGCAGGCAAACTGAGGCTAGAGAACAGTCTGCAGGAGGTCACACCACATTTGGTTCTTAGCTGAGTCTGGGGTCTCCTAAGTGCTCAGCCAGGGTTCTCTCCACTGTCCAAGCCACCTCACAGCACAGAGAGACAGAGGTTTGGACAAACAATGATTCCATCCCTCCTTCCTGGACAAAAAGGAGGGTACTTGTTACTGAGAGGTCAGGTCTCAGAACTGGCAGCCTCAGCACCAGCCACATCAGTGCCTTCTCTGGCCAGCCTAACAGGCTGTTCTCAATATTCAAGTGTCTATGAAATGCGAACAAGATCTAGGTGTGGCTGGAACTGAAATTAGGTGGCAGTGAGGTATGTGTGTTGATCTATTTTGGGGTACAGATCACCAAGGTATGGGGCCCGTGGGAAGGTGGTAAACTCCTCTGGAAAATGTTCCCTAAACATTTTTTCAGTAAGCCCTGCATTATGCTCTTTCAGACCAATCAGAACAGAAATCTGTTTTGGTAATTCCTCTATGTCCCTTTTAAAGCAGGCATTGGAGTATGAGAGTGACCCAAAGTGAAACAGATACATGTGTCTTTTCCGTTCTGGCTTTCTGCACTTCAGGCACACTTTGATGGGTCAACCTCTGGTCAGCTAGAGGAGACAAGAGAAAAAGGAAGTTCCTAAAAAAGCTTGTATTAGGAAGACAAAACCTTGATATTTCTAAAAGTGTAGATTGAATAAATGGAGACTTCCTTTCAGAAATTTTCAAACAAAATAAAAAAACTTTATAACGACCTTTTATGCAGCCTGGTGAGCAGATGCAGAAAATGGTGAGAGCACTACAGTGATAATGCCTCCACCCAGAAGCTTAATGCCATGTGGTGGGAGCTTAGACAGTATTTGCAGCCATGGTCCTGGTAGAATCAGTACTTGTGTGCTATGCTGTACTTTTAGCCTAACCAAAACTGATAGAACTGGGATGGAGAAACGTCTCCTAAACTGAACTTAAGCCACTGGAGTTTTTAGGTGTACTTTTTGTGTTGAGGCAGTAGTTTGTCTCAAAGAGGCCTCTCCTTAAAGAAATACATGTTATTTGGGAAATGTGATTATAGGCCATCATGAATTACACTATCAAGTTGGTTGGTTGATTGAGTGGTTGGCAAAGATATGAGGGAATGGGCCATACGACAAATAAGTTTTGATAAGGAAGGGAAGGAGAATCCAGAGGTTGGGGGGCTCTCTGGGACAGGTGCTTCTGCAGTGAGGAGCCCAGAGGGTTGCCACTGGGGTCCTGGAAACCAAGCTGGTCTCCTGGTCTAGCCCTACTGGGACAGGTCAAAGTGTTATCTTTGCACACAGCTTAGTTCCCTGTGAAAGGACATGGAAGCTTGGAGGTGGACAGTGTGATTAAAGCTTCAGGAATGTTGTTTGAGCTCTAAGGAGTTGGCTTTAGGTCTTACATGTTCAAGTGGCAAAGTTCAGGTCTCCTGCTACGTGGCTGTCCATCAGGCATGGGCTTGAAAAACACTGAGAATTCAGTCACCTTCAAAAATGGAACCACTTCCTCCCAGGAAGAGACTGTCATCCTCACGTGAGTCTTGGAGAGGAGCTATCCCCACTTTTCCATTCTTAGCTTAGCCAGACAAGCAGTAGAACTGGGATGACTGAATCAGCAAAGCACATTCTGGGAGTAAATGTTTACAACTTGAGGGTGAATTACCTCTTGGAAGGGATACTTTCTCTCACTGTCAGAGTTTATGCAGTTTTCACTGGTTGCATGTTTAGTTTTAGTACCCTGGCCACAAAATGTGGGGAAAATATGTTAGAGTCTTGGGAATCAGTCACTCCTGGAAAACTCTAGGTATCTCTGGTGTTGTAATAAGAAATAATGAGAGACAGTAGAAACCAATTTCTTGTTGAGTGTTTACTGTAGCCTGGACAGGTGAGTAAACTGCGGCTCAGAGCTTAGCTATTTGCCCAATATAGAAACAAACAGAACCGAGGCTTGAGCTCAGGTCCATCTGGCAATAAAACCAAACCACAGTGCTGCTACCCTGCACTTGGCAGGAGCAGACTTCAAGAAGTTGGTAGCTGTGGTGGGGGTGAGACATATAGTGCTTGGTTTAGAAATGGGCATTTGAGCTTTTGTGGAAGGTTCTTTCCTGCTAGATTTGAAGCTGTGATTAGAGTACAAAATGCTGAGGGCTGCCACCCGTGGAGAGAGTGGCCTAGAGGGAGTGGAGCCCAGAGACAGGGAGGGTGAGGTGGCTCAGGCGGCTGTGCCTAGGGCCCTGGGCTCAGTCACACCTGATTGCCCCAGGATATCCAGGTGCCTAAGCCAATACATCCTCTCCCTCTTTTGGTTAAGTCATTTTGGGTTGGGTTTTCTGTCACTTGTCATCCAAAGGATATTGACTTATATGGGCAGTAAAGATGAAGAAGGACTGGATGAAAATAAAAGCCAAAGCAGCTGCAGGTTCACTGGCATGATTGATATCATGTATTCCTTTTGCAGTCAATTTTCCACATTTTCTAACTCATCAATCTTTATTGACGCAACTTCAGAATGAGTGACTGAGTGAATGGCCGTGGAGGCAGAGTACTGGGGAGAGCAAACTACAATTCAGCCAAAACATGAGAGCAGCTGGTGAAAGGTCCCATAGGTGCAACACCACCTGGGCTAGAGCTGTGTGTTTTTTTATCCCAATGTTTGAAAATGCGATGTAGTAGAACAAATCATTATAACTTTGACTTACATAATGAGGATGCAGTACAATACAGGATGAACAAATAAATGCAACGCCTGTAAGTGATTTGATGGGTTCCTTTGATAATCAGCAGCGGTCTAGCTTGAATTCTTTCTGAATGTTTAGGCTCAATTATCATTGCGGGAGTGATTTTACCATTATAGTTGGGCTTGGTTTGGTTTGGAAGCTTTAGTAATTGTAAGAGAAAAAACCTGGTCTTCAGAAGGCAGAAAACAATATGCACATTTCAATAAGTATTTTCAGTATCGAGTTTTCCTTGGTCCATTTTCAAATTCAAATGAATTGTTATACTTCCTTACTCAGCCAAATTTGGAATGAATGAATGAATGAATAGCAACGTTACAAAATTAGGACTGAAAACTCAACTCAAATTGGTTAAACTATGGGAGTACTAGCCTTGTAAAACAGAAATGCAGAAGCCCAGATGGAAGGTTAGTGTTGATCCAGAGGGTAGGAGTGTACTCCAAGGCCGTTTCTCCCAGTTCCTCATGTTTTCTTCATGGACCAGCACCTTCATCAGCAGCCATCACACAGCAGTCCCAGAAGGCCAGCTGCTCTTGGGCAGTGGAAAATCTACAGACACCTCACCAAGGCAGATATAGAGACGGACGGCCGACAAGCACACAGACGGAGGCTCCACATCCGGTGACATCAGGGAAATGCAAATCGATGCATGACACACCACTGCACAACTGTTGGAGTGGCCAAAATCCAGAACACTGACAGCACCAAATCCTGGTGAGGATGTGGAGTAACAGGAATGCTCACTCACTGCTGGTGGGAACACGAAATGACGCAGCCACTTTGGCAGGTGGTTTGGTGGTTTCTTACAAAACTAAACACACTCTTACCATAGGATTCAGCCATCAGGCTCCTTGGTATTTATCCCAAGGAGTTGAAAACTTACGTCCACACAATAACCTGCACTCAGATGTTGAGAGCTGCTTTATTCATAACTGCCAAAACTTGGAAGCAACCAAGATGCCCTTCAGTGATGAATGGAGAACAAACTGTGGTACATTCGACAATGGAATATTTTTTTGCACTAAAAAGAAGAGCTGTCAAGCCATATGAAAAGACAATGGAGGAAGTTTAAATGCATATTACTAAGTGAAAGAAGCCAATAGGAAAAGGCCAACAAATGACCTTCTAGAAAAGGTGAAACTATGGAGAAAATGAAAAGAACATTGATTGCCGGGGGTTAGCTTGGAGGAGATAATGCGAGGGGTATAAGGAATTTTTAGGGCAGTGAAACTACTTGGTAAGGTAATAGTGAATCCATGCCGTTATACATTTGTCCAAACCCATGGAATGTACAACACCAAGGGTGACTCTTAGTGTGAGCTGTGGACTTTGTGTGATAATGATCTGTCAGTGTGGGTTCATTGATTGTAATACAGGTACCCTGGCGGAGGAGGCAGTGCATGTATGAGGGCAAAAGGTATATGGCAAATAGATCTGTTATCTTCCTTTCAAATTTGCTGTGACCCTGGAGCTGTTCTAAAAAATAGTCTTTAAAAAAAATGCCAGGCTTTAACATCATTGCAGGGAACTTTCCAGGCTGAGAGAGGGTCTCTTGCACTAGCTTTTGCAGATCTTGGGTTTTGGCGTCAAACAGATCTGGGGTTGAGTTCTGGCTGTGCCACTTTCAGCGCACATTGATGTTGGATATTCTGAGCCTCAGTTTTCTGTTCTGCAAAATGGGACTAAAAATATCACCCACTTCATAGGGTTAGTGTAAAGATTGGGATGACTGGCACCTAGTAAGCACTCGGTTCGCATTGGCTGCTTTATTGTTTTTTGTTCCCTAGAGAAACACCCATTCTTGGAGAATCTCTGGTTTTATACAGTGTACATCACTGAACAGCTCCTAAAGAATCATACTCAACTTCTGCATCTTTTTTTTATTCACCATCCCATTACTTTTTGTAAGATATTTTGAATTCCCTGTGGAAGCAAGGACCATAGTAACGAGCTTTCAGCTTCATTTTGCTTCTGAGATGATTATTAATGGAGTTATTTTGATACTTTTTTTTTTACAAGACAGCCTTAAGCTGTAACTACAAATGCTTTTTCAGAATTCCCTGATTTATTTTTCTTTTCAGTTGAACTCTTGTGTCTTTGTCTTCATATGTTTTTGATGAATGGATGATGTTGTCTTTAGATGTTCTCAGCCATCCTGGGCACATTAAAATCCACCTGATGGCTCTCATCAAGTGGAACACAAGAAGGGAAAATCCAAGAAAAAGACAGCCAGGCTCTGCTTGCTGAGACACATGTGCACCTGCTAAGGGACTGGTATCAGGAAATTTACAAAGTCAGCCTCTGATTATACAGATTCTTCCTTTAGGAGAAAAGAAAAAAAAATGCAAAAAAACCCCCACATTTACTTCAAAGAACTCCTGTTTGATTGAGTGGAGAAAAAGTAGCCTCATTGCTTTGATCCTTTCACTGCGAGAAATGACATGAAGAGAAAAAGAGAAAACAAGGCTGAAAATGTGGGCTTTTGTTGAGAGCACTATTAGGAGTGTTTACTGGCTGAGGCAGACGCCCATCACAGCTCTGGGGCATTTGGTGAGGCCCTGCCAGCTTCCACCTGGAAGGCCAGGAGGCTGATTCTGGGCGACACTCCTTTTCAAGTGAAGGCTCAGGGACCATAAGTCTCAAATGCCCTTAACCTTTGATGAATTCAGGTTGTAGAAATAAACTTGGATTTTTTTTTTAAGGCTTTGGTTTGTTTACCATTGGTAAACACTGTCTGATTATTTTTTCCCCTTGAAGAGAAAAGCTCTTAAAAAAGCTGATGAAAAGGCTTTTTGCGCATTAGCTTCTTCAAAGCAACATTGTGATGAGTTAAGTGCAAACAAATCAGGATCAGATGAATTACATTTTCCCTTTAAAATTCAGAATTGTACAGATTTAAGGTGGTGGGGAAAGTGTTTTGCAAAAGAGCTCTTCAAATCTAGGATAGTGAGTGACAGTCAGTAAACTCAGAGTATGGACAGAATTTGCCTTCCTGTATTTCTGGAACAATACATCTCAACTGGGGCGCATGGCCCCGGTCCCTTACTGGTAGATGGTCAAATTTTAATGGATGCATGAAGTTAAGTTGTTCTACCATGAGGAAATTCCCAGCACAACAACACTGACCAGATGGAATACAAAGCTGTGTGGACAGCTACTGCCTGCTACAAAGAGGTAAAAGGTACACTTTAATGGTAAACTGGCACAAAAGAAGGACTGTGTCATATGGGGAATGAGTGTGATTTTTGCTTCATATTAAAGTGTGTGCTAAGGGCAGGAAACAGTTCTATACAAACAGCTCTGCTGTAATTTCCAAGAGGGCTGAAGCCCAAGCTTTCTTGTCTTGCTGGGTGCCCCTTGCCTAGTCCTGGATCAGCACAGGAGCAAATTATTAACCGTCACATGGAAGGAAGCAAGGGACGAACAAAGGCGTGACAGACCAGTCCCACAGGTGCAAAGGGTGATTGCATAAGGATCCTCCAGAGAAACAACCTATAGGACATATATATCTTATTTTGTATTTATATAATTATAAAATGAGGTTTTGTATTGTAGTAATTGACTCATGCAATTAAGGAAGCTGAGAAATCTCACAATCTGCCTTCCATAAGCTGAAGACTCAGGAAAGCTGGTGGTATGATGCAGCCTGAGACCGAAGGCCTGAGAACCAGGGTAGCTGACTGTGTAAATCCTAGTGCAAGGGGAGGGTAAGGTCAGATGAGAGGCCTCAGCTCAAGGGGCGAGGCAGAATAAAAGGACAAATTCCTCCTTCCACCACTGCTGGTTCTATTCAGGGCCTCAACAGATTGGAGGAGGCCCACTCCATGGGGGAGGGGGATCTTCTGTGTCCTCCAGTAGGAATAAATGCTCATCTCATCTGGAAACACCCTTACAGACACACTTGGAAATAACGTTTTATCTGGGCAGTCCACGGCCAGTTAGTTGACACATAAAATTAACCATCATAGTGACCAAGACATGAGGCCCTGTCATGAGGCCTATTCTCAGAATGAGGCCAGAAAAGTGAAAGGCTCAGAACGCTTACTTTGAGCAGGAGTAATCCTGTCTTTTCTAGTCTTTTCCTGTGATACAGATATTTCCTTGTTTTGCCTCTCCTCCTGGCCTGGAAGCTCCCTGAGGGTAGAGTGCATGTCTGCCTGGCTTTTCCACCTGGAGTGACTGGTACATGCCGTGTGACACTAAATGATTCTGAACGCATGAGGCTGCCGTTACCGTCATCAGCATTTTGCTTCTTCTTCATTGGTTTGATTTTACATCAGGATATGGTGCCGATTGTCAGCTCCTTTTCTGGGCACGGTCATGTTGATGGTACACATTCGCACTCTCTGACGCGGTTAGGGTTTACCGAGTGCTCTGAATCGGCCCCCTTTGTAGCACCCACCACTGGTTCTCTTGGTTTTCCAGGTACATGTAGGCATGGCCAGTGCTAGGTGTAGAGCAGAAACGTGTCAGAAAACAAAATCTAATGTTTATTAGTTACATTGTTCAGCAAACATAAATTTTTCAAACAATATCTAATGAAAAAAAGGGGCTGAAGTTAGATTGTGTCCGGTTGGCATACTCTGCTTTGACACTCTTGGGGTCAGTGTTTTCAGCAGAGCAGGCTCCAATTTTTAAATGTCCATTAATTCCCTATTGCTCTTAATAAGATAACAATGACCTGTGCATATAAAGATGGTGAGAGCAGCCTTCCCATCCCACTAATGCCAGTGCAAAGAAAGATGTCTTTTGCTGCATCAGATCCTATCTTTGAAAAGAGCTGCAACAGATGCCTTTATCTCATCATTTCTGATTCTTTCTCAGTTTTCAGAACTTGTGTCTCTCTATTCTCTCTGGTTTCTTCTGTCAGAAGCATAAAGTAGAGATTCATGGCCCTTGGGTTAGCTCTTTATTTTCAGATAACTCTTATGGATAAACTTTGGGTTAATAAATTCAAATAACAACTTACTCAAAGAGAAGGAGCTGCTGTAAGCTTGGCCTGAAATGAGCAATGTTTTGGACCTTTTAAAATTTGTTTTTAATTTAATCTTTTCACTTTCATTTTAAATTTGTGGTACTTTTTGAAGGAAAAATGATCCTGGAACCATACCCTCATCACCACAGAAGTATGGACTTTTTCCATTTGTATTATTACTTAAACATATATTGTAGGAAGGAGTTACAAACCTCGTATTCTTCCTGTTCTTATAAAATGATAAAAGAAGAAACAAATCTATAGGGTACATTAAAATCAAACAATGAAACCAATAACAATCAAATCTACAACATGAATGTGAAAGATGATGTACTTTTTCTCATAAGATGCTGACCGCCTTGCTTTCTTTGGCACAAAGGCAGGACTTGGGTGTTGTGTGCATCTTGCTTCGTGACTCCCTAGCCCGCGACAAAGTAGCATCATTGGCTGCCAAGGGAAATATAAGCACCCGTGCAGGTTTGGGCTTTGACACCGCCTTGTAGAGTCTGGCCATCCAGGTGATACAGGAGTTGCTCATATTAACATTCTTTCATTGTCAACATGAAAACCCTAAATTAAAAACTTCCCATTAGAAAGTTCACGGTACCCATAAATTCATTCCAGTAATCCCCAGTAGATATGGATTTAGTGTTAAACTACTTAACTCAAGGTTATACTGAAAAGGTTTTGATTTTAACACAGTGAACTTAAGCGTTTTTAGAATGATTTCTTACTTGTATAAGGAGATCATCGAGTTTACTTATAGTTTACCAAATGGGGAATGAGTGTTTCAGTAGGAACATAAAGACCCTTCTGAAGGAATTCAAGGTCTCCTTTCCTAATTTTGCCCTTCTAAATAATCAGCATTGGGGTGGTTATGGTGCAGTAACAAGCAGCCCCCAAAGTACAGTGGCTTCAGTTAATAAAGTGCTTTTTTCCAGTGCTGGTTGGGAGTGGGCCTCTGCTCATTGTGGTCAGTTGAGGACTCAGGCTGATGGAGGCTGGACCTTGACAGGTGCTCTCACCATCTCCCTGGTTAGGGAAGAGGGTAATGATGCATGCTTGGCTCTCTAAATGTCAACTTAGAAGTGACATATGTCACTTCTGTACACAGACCATTGATCCCAGAAAGTTCTAGGGCCATCCTAATTTCAAAGAAGAGCAGTCCAACCGTGTGCTCACAGAGGGGAGAACCAAAATGTTTATGACCAGCCCTAGCACCCGCTACCTCTCCCTTTACCATTCCTCATCCTTACAGATGTAGGACCTGCAGGGGGATATACTGCCGCTGATGTATCTGCTAGGTTGTCTGGCTTTGTTCGCTGAAAATGCCCCTGCCATTTTAGAGAGCAAACAAGAAATGCAAAATAAGAAGGGGATCGTATTGTTTGTTGTGTCCCTAAATCAGGTAACCCTGAAGCCTGAATTACCTCTGGACTTCTTGTAATGGGCGATAATGAATCTTCTTGTTGTTCAAACCAATTTCAGCCAGGTTTTCTGACACTTGCTTCCAAAAACATCCCATTGGATACATCCTTGTGTTTAAGGTTTGTTGCCTTTATCCCAAGCAGAGCAACATTTTGGAATTTGGGTGCAGAGTGCATAATTCTGAGAAAAAGGTTAGGAGTGAGAATTGCTACATTCCTCACCACCACCATCCAAAATATTCTAAAGTTGCTATTTTTAGAAAATATATAAAATAAAATTCTTTTTACATGATCCCAACTGAGTTAACACACACCAACACACACAGGGAAGAAAAGACTGCTGAAGGATCCTGTGTTAAATTCTTGCTCTTAAGTAGGGAGATTATTACCAGGATTTAATTGTTTGGTTTGTTTTTTTGTTCTTCAGTTCTGCCTGAATTTTCAGTAATGAATATACTTTACTTCTTTTTCTTCTTTTTATTTATTTATTTATTTTTATTTTATATAATTTATTTTGGTATCATTAATCTACAATTACATGTGCAATATTATGGTTATTAAACTACCCCTTCATCAGGTCCCCCCCACCAACCCCATTACAGTCACTGTCCATCAGCGTAGTGAGATGCTGTAGAATCACTACTTGTCTTCTCTGAGTTGTACAGCCCTCCTCTATACTTTACTTCTATTATTAGACATCAAAGCCATAAACTCTGTTTCCTACCCAAATTTATACTACCTATTGCAAAAGAAGCTATTTTATTTTTAAAAATATAATAGTCAAAAGAAAACTGAAATGTAAGGAGTATATCTAACATGTCTGTTGGAAAAGAGAAACATTTCTAGTCTTTATGTGCTGTATCCAGACAGTTAAGGATTTGTCATTGGTCATATAATAGAATAAGATATCTTGAGAGCATGAGTATGCCCAATTTTCATTCTAAATCCTCTATTTATAAAATAGTTACTCTTGCTCATTTTGAAGTCCCATTATGTAAAATAGAGACACATGGAAATTTTGAGACCCTCAGGAGATATCACTTAGCATCTTTGGAAAACATAATATTTAATTATCATAGCATGAGGTACTTTTAATGGCACATTCCAGCGTCATGACTGAAAACTGATTTCTGAGAGGAAAATTAAGTGGTATTTTCCACTCGCATGCCTTATTTAAATACAAACTATATGCATAATTATCTCTGATCTTCACTGCCACTTAAAAATAAAGTATAAAAGTTAAAATACTAAATACTCAAGAGGTTTTTTTTCCTCCGTAACTATAGTCGCCCAAGAAGTAATAATTACCAAGTACCCCTAAAGGGCTCATGTACCCTCAAAGGGTTTGGGAGCCCTGTTTTCTGAGTAGTATCTGCTACAGGATACAAATTCCAAAGCTATGGGAGTGATTTGAAATAAGCTTTATGCCAGGATGGAAGATGGTGTCATTTTTATTAATTACCTTTAAACATAAAATTTGTGTTTTTCAATCTTTGCTCATTTCCTTTTTCTTCTAAAAAGTAATAAATTGACCTTATTCCTCTCCTTTCTAGCACTTGTTAGTGTTCAGTCTTCAGTGACTAGTGTTTTTATTTGACCAACACTAGTTTATTCCCACTAACTCGAGGCTCCCTTAGGGCAGAGATCACCTCATTGTTGGTTTTCTGGGCCTAACACAGTGCCTGAAATGCATAAGGTGCTCAATAAATGATTTCTAAATAAGAAATGAGTGATTGAAGCAAATTTTTAAACAGGTTAGATACCAGTATATCAGGATGAAATTTAATGTTCAAAATATAAAGTCAGTGTTTACTCATGTTTATTCCAAGTATTTCCTTACAGAGAATAGAGATGGTATTTTACAGTTGGCAGCACTAGAGGAGGTACTCAGAATGGGGAGGGGGTGCAGGTGGGGGCAGGGAAAAGAGAACGTGGTAACTGTTTGCAATGCCATGTGGTTAAATGAAAACTTACTCCACTATTGTGGCAGATTTCATGGGATTGTTTGTGTGGAAAATTGATAACGCCAAACCCCGTTTTTCTTTCTTACTTTGTCACCTGATGAAGGCAAGTCTTTTTTCTGTGAGAAAAGAGATAACCATGGATATAGATTACAATGAGAAATGAGAATATAGTCAAAATATGGAGTTTCTTGTGGTAGTATTTTTCTGTTTCATTTAATGAAACAATACAGGTATTGGGTTAAGAAATTGAAAAGTTTGTGTGTTTTGAACCTTTAATATATGCAAAAAGTATTATTAAAAAATCCATTTGTTTCAAAGAATATCACACATGTATCAACAAAAATATGAATACAAATGGTCATATAGAAGACATCCATTTTGTACAGAAAAACCATTGGTTAATATTTTCCTATATACTCACCTACTCTTTGTTTATATTATTTTAATGTCTGCCTACTGTCTCATGTCTGGACATACCATATCTAACCTTAAATTGTTATGACATTTCACTTTTTCCTTCTCTTTGCTGTGATAAGTAATGCTCAGATGACCATCTCATACATAAATCTCAACATAAAGCCACGTTCCAGGTTATGTCCTCCAGACAGATTCCTGGAAACAGCATTACAGGGACCTCCACTTTTAACATCCAGCTTTGAAGGCCTTCTGTGAATTCAATATTCTGAAAGTGTGTTGGCTTACCGCAGTTCTGAAATCAGAGAACAAGCAGAAGAGATAAGGTGTTTAGCTCATGGCCCTGCACTGATTCACTGGTGGAACTCAACAAGGGCGACTGCAGATGTGCCCGAGGTTGGGGGCATCGGCATCTGCCCAGATGTGTGGATTGTCAGAGAGACGGCTGTGTTTGCAAAGACAAGGAGGAATTTCTTGCCCAGACCCCAGCATGTGAGAACCCTGAGGGAAACCCCAAGGAAAGCCCGTGTCAGCAGCTCACCTTTAAATATTGGACTTGGAATGTGATCAGTCTGCAAGCCACAAGAGAGGAAGTATAAATAAAACATGTCCCTTGCAAAGAGGGCAAAGCTGCAATTTGCCAAGTGCACTGTAATTGCTTCTGGTTAATTATCTTAGTGGTGAGCTGGAAGCACCATAAGGCACACGTTTACATCTACAGTGTGAATAAAAATAATGCCACTTCTTGGATGATCCTGAGTTTGCTGTTGAGGTGTGGACAGTGCATACCTAGTTCCCTTGGATGATAAGAGATGGGTGACTTCATGTAGCTCCAATTTTTGGGTTGAAATTTTTTATCATCATTGTAATTAATTATAATAATTATAGTAATTATTAACAATAAGTAATAAAAATTATAATAATAAGAAGCGCAGTTGTTGGGCTAAGACTTCACATGCATTAGCTCACTGAAGGCTCCCAACAACCCTAACAGGTAGGATTATTTTCCTAATTTTCAGATTTGGCAGTTGGAGCTCAGAGAGGGTAAGTGACTTGCTCAAGGTCACACAGCTGACAGAGAGAATCCCATTTGTATGCTGGGGTCCAGAGAACTTTTTCCTAACGCTGTAGGAGACCATTTAGCAGCCCACCCTTGCCCTTCGGTCCCGGGAAGGCGGGCTTGCGACAGAGCATGTAAGCCATCCTCAGTTCCGCCAGCAAGTCAGTGTGGACCGCAGGCTGGATGCCGTTATGTATTTAACCCCCATTTGTTAATGTAATTCCCCCACTGGCCTGTTCCTAAGAGGCAGAAACCCTTGAATCATCCCAGGACTGTTATCATTGCTGCATTCCTGTTTGACTCTTTACAATTCAATCAATGCAGAGCAGCCAGGATCCTCCTCTCGCTCTGTCCCCATGGTTGCCTGAGGCCCTGTCTGCGCAGAAACTAGAGAAGTCCTCACTGCTTGGGCCTCTTGCTGCTAAGTGCAGATGGCATGCCGGCCAAACTGGGCTTTGTGGGAAATGATTCCACACTTCCTCTTCCCCCTACCAAGATGACGGCGCCAAGACCCCTTCTCTGCCCTGCCAGCTGTGAACTGGAGAGATGCCAAGCCTTCCACCTGCTGGAGCCCTCTCCCCAGAGGGATAGGATGGAATTACTTGCAATGTCATGGAGAATATTAATTAACTGGCCTATTTCAGTTTCCCAAATCCACACCTGGGCTGTCAGAGTGGGTGGAGATAGCATAGTGCCGGGCAACCTTAAAGACAGACTCTGGTTACCACTGCAGAACAATATCTTCCTTCCCCCAAGCAGTGAACAGGGGAGCCGTGGAATGCTGCTGTGGCTGGTCACCCCTGAGTGGGCTCATGTGGCCTGACGAAGGCACAGCCGTGGCTTGGGGCAAAGAGCGGGGAATGACAGGAGATGCACAGGAAACTTTGGTGCAATTTGCTTTTATTTCTGAAATAAACCCACAGAAGCTAAGTGACCTTGAGGCTTGGGAGTAGCTTTTGCAAACAAAATCTGCAGTTGAAAAGTCCTGGCCCAAGTGGGAGAGGGCTCAGTGTGCAGACAAGGTCGAGGGGATGGGTTTTGGAGGCCAGCAGTTAGGGTTGGCACCCCAGCGGTGTGCTCCTCATCTTAGCCTAAATATCACTGTAAACGGGGTGAGAATGCTATTTGCCCCATAGAGTTGTTTTGAAGATTAAATGCAGAATGTAAAAAAGCTTAGCAGAAGGCCTGGCACCTTGCAGTATTCAATAAATATTGGGCTGAGGGCAGGGATGGGAGAGTAACATTTCACACTAAATTCTTCTGTGCTGATTGAATATTTAAGATTATGTGTTCAGTTTTTTTAAGGTGAAAAAAAATGCTACAAAAGCAGAGTTTTAATGGATTGGGAAAGGATGAGAAAGGTGCACAAATCTCCCTCCTCTCTAAGTATCGGTTTACCTCGTCTGTAAAATGGGATAGCCATAGCACCAACATCAAGTGTGTTTGTGAGGCTGAGGACACGGCCCAGTCAGCGCCTGGCATACAGTTGTTGTTGCGTCATCGTGGCTGCTTTCATGAGTGGAAAGCGCAGGGCCTGAGACCCTGCCTCCAGCCTGTCGTCTAGCCTGGGGCCCGCCTTCCTCATGTCTAGTACTCAGGAACATCTGTAAGGAAGGGGTCAGTCCTCACCAGAGGCACCCCTGCAACTGGTCCTGGCAGGAACCCTGGGGCTCAGCACCGAGTCTGAGCCTCTCTGGCATGGCGGGTGAATACCGTACCACCAGTTCCTGGGAGCTGGCAGGTTCCAGAGGGGCAGATGGCTTGTCCTGACTCTGGTTACTTGCCTGCAACGATGGAGGATTTAGGAAGACAAAGGGAGCTCTTGGACCTTTTTTGTCTGGAGGGATGAGAGGCCTGGCAGGAAAGTTAGGAGGCACAGGCTGAATGTGGGAGGGAAGGCTTAGACATTTGAAAGCTTTTTGTTCCAAGTTATACCAAACCCACTGCAACCTGCCAGAGGTCCCTGAGGCTCCTGCAAAGTCCCAGGGGCATGTGGTGATCAAACTCAGGTGGACCTGCAGGTTCACACTATGTCAGCATTTCTCAGTTCTGTTCTCCATGTTGGCTTCCTTCTCAGACAAGATGATGCCTGTGGTCCAGGTCTGCACCCTCAAGACAGGATGGCCCCCTTCTCTTTCAGTCGCCACAGACGTCCCACTTCATCTCTTTGGCTTGGGCAGGTCCTAAGCCCATTCCTGAACCAGTTATTCTGCCAAGGGAATTTGATCAGAGGTTGACTGAACTCCACACAAAACACTGAGCTGCATGGGAGGGGAGAGTTCACCAGTGGGAAACTGAGGCCCCATTAGCAGGAGGAGGGTGGGGAGGTGGAAACACAGCCATGTCCACTACATAAGCTGTTGTCCTGTATTGAGTCCTAGAGCCTCTGGGCTTTCCATCTATGAGTGCTTTGATCAGGCTTCACTACCGTCCTCCAGTCCTGAGGCAGCTGGAACCCCCTCCGGCTGCATGGTGCTCCTGGAAGGCTGGGCCCCACTCCAGCTGAGATCCCTGTGCCCAGACTGAACAGAGGGGCACAAGGGCCTCTGCCTTCCCTTGGACCATGCTGGCTTGGCCCTGAGCAGCAGCAGTGACCAGTGGTGACCGAAGATCAGAAGTGTCTCCGAAACGGTCCCGAATGTTAGGATATGACCTGAAGCTTCAAATGGCCCTAACGGAGAGAGCGCAGTGCTGGAGGAAGCCTCACGTAGGACTGAGAGGGAATTTACTGGATTTCACACTGGCGATAAGAAACTGGGAGTTAGATTTAATTTGATTGAGAAAAATAAAGTAATGTGATACTTCTTCCAGAGTGTTTGAGTGGAATAGTTCAGACCCACCTGGCCAGTATTTATTGAGCATTTCCATTATGCCCAGTATCAGGTCAGGTGCTTTTACATAAAGGATCCTAGTGAGGGTCTTTAGAGATGGTGATGCTGTCTCTTTTGCTAATGTCTTTTCTTGTTTCTCAGCCCTTCTAGAAAGGGAGTTGTCCCTCACGCACTGCTAACTGGAATCTTTCCCTTTTCTCTTAGTGTGTTTTGGTGGGGATGGAGAAAATTCTGCACTCTCACTCATCCTGTTTATACTCTTCTGCACTTCTCTTCTGGTTTCTAGAAGCAGGATTCTATTATGGGTTGAATTGTGTTCCCCTCCCAAAAAAGATATGCAGTAGTTCTAAGCCCTGTGTTAGTCTGGGTTCTCCAAGAAATAGATGTCAGGTGGGATTAAGCTTTAGAACATTCGTGAGAGAAAACTGGGAGGGAGATGGGGAGACTGGAGGACCCCCATCCCCCAGATCTTGAGCCCTTCAGACCTGGCAAGGAGGGATGGAAAGAGGGAAGGTTGCCTGGAAGCCTTCCAGGCCCTCACGGTAGCAGAGTCCTCCAGCCACAGTGGGCCAGCAGAGGCGTCCAGTGTTTCCCTGGCATGGGAGGAAGCAGCCTGCGGTGGTGGGGGCTTGGAGTCAGTGTAAACACCAGGATGGATTTCAGGGGCAGCCGCCTAGACCCTCTGTCCTTAATTCCCTGTCATTGGAGGTCTGTGAGGCTTATGCTTACAGCTCCATGGACTCCTGTGGATGGCCTACCTCATGCCCTGCTTAACCCCAGGCTACTGGCGTTTGTGGGTGAGCCAGCAGATTCAGTCTGGAACCCGGATGGGGTGGCCAACAGCGTTTAAGCTGGTTTCCTCCAAGGAGAGGGTGCTCCAAAGCATTCTTGTCAGTGCCCTTTCTTTCTAGAAATCAAGGAAATGACAACATGGGCGCTCAGCCTGCCGGTCTGCGTTTCCTCTCAGAGCAGAAGCTCCTTTCCAGCATAAACTGTCCCAGGCCCCTTCTCAGGGTTGTTCCCCACTGGTGACATCGGAGAACTGTTTCCCCACACTCTCTTGCCAATATTGCCACCAAAACTATAACTGAAAAGCATAGACTGTTTTTAATGAAAAAGGCCCTTTGTATCCCTTTTCCTGCAAATCCCCTGCAATAATTTTGAGACCGTTAGTGACATTTAAACCCTCCTAGATATTCCTCTGCTAGAGGAAGGTTTTCTTGCAACACAGTCTCAAATAGTAAAATCTCTTTACATTCCACCTGTGACCTTTCCTTTCATGTAATGTCAACACTATATAAAACAAATGCTTGAAGTTTCCCGGACAGATTTTGGTGCTTGAGTAACAACCGTTCTGGCCATTGCTCAGTTATTATTATAATAATAACAGTTATTATTCAGAGAGTGTTTTTGGAGCACCTTCTTTATAAGGTTAATTTGCATATGTATGTCTCTTTTGTACTTCATGCTACCTGAGCATAGCACACACTCATTTTTATTTTTTTAATTAAGGTATCATTGATATACAATCTTATGAGCGTGAGCAACATTGGGTTTCAACATTCATCCACATTACCCAGTCCCCCCACCCAGTCCCCCCTGACCCCATTGCAGTCACTGTCCATCAGCGTAGTAAGATGCTATAGAGTCACTATAGCACACACTCACTTAAAAAAATCCTTTCATGTTATGATACTGTTAAGAGAGATTTCTTAAATTATGCATCCTCATAAACTGCTCTTCCTTGGTGAAGCATGGAGTGAGTGGCTGGCATTTGAAAAACCAGTGTGGGGAACGAAGCCAGGTTTGCTTTGCATGGATGAGTAATAGGTGCCCCTTGGCAGTCTTGTTGGGAACCTTCATCTAAGCATCTTCAAGTGCCAAAATTTTGTGTGCCTTATCTTATGTAATCCTCACAGCATCCCTGCAAACTAGGGGTTATCCTTCCCATTTTACAGATGGGATAAAGTGAGGCTTAGAGAGATGGGTTAATTTGAACAGTGAGTGTCTTTGGGTTAGTAAGTGGCAAGGCAGGACCTGCTTTTGGCCCTGTGAGTGCAGAACCAGGGCTGTCTCTCATTCATTGCTCTGCACTTCTCAGCGAAGGTGGTGCCTTGGTGACATGAAGAGCCCAGCCCAGACCACCTGAATCAGAATGTGGGAGGGCTCACCCAGACATCTGCTTTCAAAGCCCTCCTCATCCCAGGTGACCCCCATGTACATCTGGGGCTGGTGGAGAATGACCATTGAGAGATGTAGACTCAAATCCACTTGGCTAGAGCGGCGGGGGTTGGGGGGGTTGGTTGAAATTGTTTGGTCCTCCCCACATGGACTTGGGTGTGGTTCTGTTTCTTAGGCAGGGAGAGAAAAAAAGATGTTTATGCTTAAAAGGGAATGGGTTGAGTTTGGGCTCAAGAGGCAGGCAAAATGTGCTTCCTGCCAGGAAGGAAGGCAAATAGACATTATTTGTTTTATTCTCCAAGTGCACCCTCCCTTCTTGTAATGGCACATTGACTGTGTCTAGGGAGCCGGGCACCCTCCCTCACGTGATGCATGAACTGCTGCAGACACAGGCACCTGACCTGTTGCTGGCCAGTCAGGACATGGTAGCCCCAGCTTAGTTGTTAGTTCAGGATGGGCACATGACCCAAGCCAACCAGTCAGATCTGGTCAGCCAATCTGGAGACTTCTGCTTGGATTTCAAAAGAGAGACACTCTCTTTTTTCCTGGTAGACTTGGATCTGTTGGGAGCCACCTTTGTTTCATGGGGAAGAGCTTCTCTGAGAATGAGATCTATGTGGATGAGCCAGGGCTGAGCAATAGGAGACCGAGTCCCGGGCCATTGGAGCTCTGAACTCAGCTGAAGCTGTGCGTATAAACCTCACAATGATGGGAGGCAGTAAGTCCCCTTTCTGCTTACTGCAGTCGATGCTGCATTCTTGTTTGTCACTTATATCTGAAAAGAGTTCCAGCTGACCCAGGATATCAGACATCAGACTCCCATAAATCTAAATAAAGGAAATATGCTTTTCTGGTAGTAATTACGTCTAGTCATTTGTTCCATAAATATTTATTGAGCTTTTTGTTATGTGCAATTCCTTCTACTGCTGCAGGAGAGTCAAAAGCAGCCCTCAAGGGACAGATGGCCTGATTAAAGGAGGATTTGAATCAGAAGACAAGGGTAAAACAAGGTGGGAAGAGGTGTCCCAAGAGATGTAGCTCATAAGTCAGAGGGATCCATGGGGACGCTCACACTGAGGGAAGGCTTCTCTTCTAATCATGAGACCATGGTTTCTCGTCCTCTGAATCCCAGATGCTCAGCTCAGCACCTGGCACAGGATGAATGCTCAGTAAATCCTCAAAGGATGGATGGCTTCATGGAGGATATAACATAGAAACAGGAGAGCTGAACCTGTGAGCCAGGCCTCCAGGCAGAAAACTGGGGAATCCCAGACCCCTGCCCATAATTCATGCTGACTGGATAGTCTGGTGGAAGAGGGGATGCTTTACTGTTTTAGAGCAGAGGAATAAACTCATTTCCAACTGCGTGTTCAGCACATGACTGATTTCAATTCTTTAGATTGTATGGGAACCTCTTAGGATTAGTCATTGTCCTTGGGTTTCTTGATAAATAGTTCTTTTTAAAGAAATGTAAATATCATTATTGATTCTTTTCCTGATCATAATTTTTCTATGCTTCCAAAATTTTCATGGAATACATAAAAGTATAAAGAGGAAACAAACTCATAATCCCAGCACTAAAATATAACCACTGCTGGCGCCAGAGTGCGTGCACGCACACACGCACACACACATGCACACAAACGGTACCATGCTGATTTAATCCACTTTAACATTATGTCATCTCTTTCCTTCTCAGCACACAGAACTGTACATTATTGTTTTAATGGCTGCTGAGAATTCCGTTGTAGGGATGAACCAAAATTAATTGAACTAATTTTCTGTTGTTGGACTTTTAAGTTGATTCCCAGTTTTATGCTATTATAAAAACACTGAATGAACATCCTTACAGCTAAAATATTGCACATTCTAAATAATTTCCTTGGGATAAATTCCTAGGAATGGAATTGCTAGGTCGAATGAAATGCATGCTTGTAAAGCTCTGTGACACACATTGCCAGTCTGACTTCTGGTATTTATTCCCCAAAGGGCCCAGTCCTCCGCATGCTCGCCACTACTGGGTGTTACTGTTTTTCCTTCTTTTGCCCATTTGAAGGGCAGGGAGGTGTAGCCTCGCCAACAGTGTTGGGCAAGGGGCCATGCTCGTCTTTCCTGTCCTTGCCCATAAAGCTCCCTGACAAGGAAAACTTTCTCCTGGACATGGGTCTGACCAGACGGCATGTGCCCCCTCTAGGAACCCAGCGTTGAGGTTTAGAGAGGCAGGGACTTCATTTTTCCAGTCTCAGGTTCCAGGAAGATTATCTCCTCCTGTTAGGACCAAACCAGAGCTCCTGGCAGTGTGGACACAGGGATGGTAAAATGCAGGTCCTGGTAGCTGGCTGGAGAGAACTGGGAATTCCCCTTGCTCTGTGGCAGCAGGTGTCTGATCATGTCACAGTCCAGCCCACTTTAAAGGGATCCAAAAAAATGAGGTATGATTACAGCACAAGAGAGCTTTTCCCCTCTTAAAATAACTTTGCTTTGCACATTTTAAAATTCCATTTTTTCAGGGTTGCCAAATGATGACCCAGAAAAGACCCAGTGTGAGGAATGAGCTCCCTTAACCAGGAGATGCATTCCTGGGAGTCTCTACTGACCAAACCCGGAACCGGTATCGCCTGGTTGTCTGACAGTCACTGAAGGCCCATGAGGGAGCTCAGAGCTAGTACAGGAAGATCACCGCTCATGGGCCCTCAAAGAAAACTCGGTCTCACCGAAGCCCTGTGGCACAGTGAAAAATAACATGCCGTGGCACCTTGGCTTCCATTCTTGTGTGGATGCTGCGAACACCCATCATTTCTCCAGTTTGAGCCTTGGTTTCCTCATCTGTGAAATGGGGATAGTAATAATCTCCACCTTGTAGTTGTGAGGATTCCAGCAAGGTGATCCATGCAAAGTGCTTATTAACATGGAGCTTGATGCATAGTAGGCACTCAACGAATCTCAGCCCTGTTATGATTGTCATCTGTAAAATGGGGAGAATGATGACAATCATATCAAGCCATTAAAAACATGAACTAAAACTTGTTAAGCAGCGAGTACCAAAAAGTTCTCATAAGATGGCAGCTCCAGGGCTGTTTCTCTCTGTTAAAAATATCATTCCCAAGGGGTGAGAGATTGAAGGGGCCGACAGGCACAGGGCTAAGTGAGCTGTTGAAATCTTGAAACAGAGGTGGTGGGTTTTGACTTTTAAAGGCAGGCTCCTCTTCTTGAAGGGTCTCCAGTAAACATGCAACAGGGAGGAAAGAATTGCTATTTGAGGACATGAAATGCCTCTAGTTGTTTTTGGAGTGAAAGGTTAATAGTGGAATTCATCTGGAGAAAAAGAGAGAGGGGGAAAAGCTCTTGGGAGATGAGAGAAAAAGGGCCAGCGACCTGAGGGCCCAAAGCGACTTCCACCAGTAGGAGAGAGTCTTGGTCCGGGGAGGGTCCGCGGGGTTTCCAGTAACCATGCCCGGGTTCCATTTGAAGGTCCTGCCTGGGCTGTGATTACTTTTTGTTGACTCCAGATTTTATACAGGTCTCCCATGCGCAGAGCCTTGGTCGGTTTCAGGTGGGAAACCAACTTGGGAAATGAAAAGGAGGTGGCTTTGCTCAAGCTTGAGAAGAGGCTGGAGATATGAGCTCTGAGTAGGAACTCAGAGCAAGATTGGACAGGAACAGATGTCCTTGAACTCTTGGGGCAGTCTTTGGACCTGTGACCGACAGGGGGATGACATGTGAGCTGTCTTAGTGGGGTGTTAAAGCAAAGGGTGACTTTCCCAGAAGGCTGAGGAACTCAGGTAAACAAATTCACATAAACCTTCAGGATGAGTTGCTTATTAAGTAGGTTTCAGGAGAGTCTCCTGGAATCCAAAGTACCTCAAAACAGAACACACAGAATGCAGCAGATGCATCAGTGTCTGGAGAATGGGTGGTGCCGATTTTTTGAGAAGCCAAGATTATTGGCGGTTTCTGTCACAGAAGGGCGATGAGCTTTGACGGCTCAAAACTGTGTGCACATCAACCTTGAACATGGTTTCCAAAATTTTTTTCCTGTCTCAGAGGGACCAATTTGGCACTCGGGGCACACAGCACTTTCTGTGTGCCACCTCAGGCTTTGGCATTGTAATCAATGAGGAGCAGCTTAATGATGAATTAGAATGCTCTCTTTGGGTATAAATTACCTGTCACTTAAAGCAGAATTCCATATTTGCCAGTTGGTGTGTGCCAGTCCCACCCAGATTTGAGCCACCCTGGAGTGGATGGATATCTGTTTCAGAGGCAAGAGTGTCCTGGATTTTTTCCCCTTGTAATATCACTGGATGATTTCCCCCTTCTGTTTGGCGGTGCAAGGCATTGTTGAGTACATAATATAGCAAAATGGGAAGAAGAAAGAGGGAGGAACAGGGAAAGTAGAGAGCAGCCTCATGAGTACATGACCTTCAAATCAGTAAGAAGAAAATGGGAGAAACAGGAGCAACCTTTAGTTTGAAGGAGTAAGGAGATAAAAAGGCCGATTATCATGCATGGGGTTTGTGACAGTAATGTAGAAATAGCTGAGTTATTTATGAGAACCCCTAGGTGCTGGGCTAGCAAGTGTGCCAAGGACAGGCAGGCTTGTCCCTGTCCGTGGAGCTCAGCCTCTGCGGTCTGCACCGTGGTGGTAGGTGCCTGTGGCGAGGTCATGTCCACTGAAAGGCTGGCACCTCTCCAGCCTCACCTGGCGCCACTCCCTTTCCTCCCTCTCCCCTCTAGTCATTCTGGAATCTTCTCAGTTCTTCAGTCCGAGCAGGCTCTCCTCCTGCCTTCCAGTCTTCACATGTACTCGCCCTGGCCGGGAGTGCTCTTTGCCTGGCTGTCTCCTTTTCAACTCAGCTGAGACTCTCCCTTCCCTGGGGACGCCTCCCTGACCCCAGACTGGGTCTGATCTTCCTGCCATATGTTCCCATCTTCTCCTTTGTGGCTTAATTAACAGTTAGTAACTATTGGCTCCACAACTCTGTGGGCCAGTGGAGGCTGGCTCTGGCACATGAGAGATACTCAGTAAACACAGGGAGGTGAAAGGTCTGTCCCTTACAGCCTAGAGGTTGTCCGTCTTATCTTAATTTCATTTTTAACCGGAGGTTATCCGTCCTTTCTTTCCTGCTTCTATTGACATCTTGGTATTTCTTTATTAGTACATTTAGTTTTTACCCACATCATTAAGGCAAAACCAAGGAGAAATGCAGCTAAAGAAAGAGGCGAATTTTCTCCTGACATCATGAACAGGTTTCAACACATGGAAAATTTTCTTCAAGGAGAAAACAGAAGAATAGGTAAGGATGTGGCTCCTGATCTCAGACGTGGGCAGACACTCCATTTCAAACTGTAGTATTAATCTATGATCATGGCATTTCTCATTTCTCGCATTTGAAACACTGAAAAGGAAATGCACATTGTCATTGTGGCTTTAGATTGCAGTGCTTTATGAAGGCTTTAAGCCCAGGGACATTGAAAAAGAAAATCTGCAGCAGAAAATGGAAGCAAGGGAGGACCCTTCATGATGCTGAACTTTCTGTGGTGCTGGTATCAGTGTGGGCAGAGGCATGTCTGTCTGAAGGGCACACACTTGAGCAACAGATTACACCGAGATTTACTAGCCTGCAGGAAAACGGACCGGTGCCATAGCCTGTACCACAGAAAGCAAATGAAATGAAATAATACAGTCTTCATGAATGTGACTTTCTGGAAACGGCATCTGCCTGCAAGTGGCCTACAAAGGGTGAATGTTCACACAGCCGTCACCGGAAAATGAGAGTCACTCTCTGGTTGATTTCACTAAATTGCATGGTGGCTAAAATCGCTGGCAGCCCATTGAAAATATTATGGGGCTTGAGGAGAAGTTCCAGAGCATTTGAAGACCCACACACCAGGATTCCAGACCTAACTCCATAGCTTGCAAGGCAAGTCAATTGTCCCTGAGCTGCACTTCCCTCTGTGTGAAGTGGGCTTAATAGCAGCTCTTAGGCAGAGGATGGCTCTGCAGAGCACCCAGCTTGACCTGGCCCTGTAAGTCCACGGGCCTTTATTCCCTCAGTAGGAGTTGCTGGGGGCCACAGGGCCCAGGCCTGGAGGCACAGTTGTGAGCCAGAGGCAGAAGCCCCTCTAGTTGAGTCTCAATTTTTCTCGCACTTTCAAGATCTGGTTTATTAGAGGCAGGCCCCTGAGGGGAGTCCGAGGGCCATTGGGAAATTCAAATACTGTCTTGTGTACAATGCAAAGAGACTTCTGTGGGTCAGGTTCTCCTCCAAATAATGCACTTCAGAGAGCTTTGGGGTCAGGATTAAGGGTCACTGTGATGAGAAAACATTGAAAAGAAAAGGGTGTGTGGCTGGCTGACCAGCTATTACTAAAAAAAGAAAAGAAAAGCCTCATCCGCATTCTCTTTGTCTGATGATGCCTGGCAGCTCAGAGGCAAGGTAAGCGTGTCTCTACAGCCCAGAGTCAGGGTGTCCATAACCGCAGCTGCAAGTCCACAGGGGCACCTGGGTCGCCGGACCTGGGTGCGCGGCCCCAGACCCGCAGTCGGGCCCCTCGAGGCTGGGCATGTGGCTAATTGAACTGCTGTTTTTTTTTTTTAAATTCTCTGCTTAATGGCGTTCTTTCCCGCAACATCTGGGGCCCTGTGAGGGCGGACCTTCCCTTCCTGCCTGCCAGGGCACTGCCTGCCTCTCTGCCACTTCTTTATCTGAGACATGGCTTCTGAAACCCGACCTTCTGCCCTGAGAAACGCCAAAGCTTTCCAACAGGTGGCATCTCTCCCCAGCCCCGCGGTTTTAGGAGGGTTGGAAGTGCCATCCTGCTTTTATTAAATGAAGGAGGCAGAGCTGTGACCATTCCATGGAATGCAGAGACAGGACAGCAAGGTGGCTTCAGCCAGCCTTGGACCATTCCTGCAGTCTAAGATTGACAGAATATTCTCCCACACCTACTGTGCACCAGGCTCTGAGCAGCTCCGCACCCCAGAGCTGTATGTTCCTGCGGCAGGAGTGTGACCTGCAGTGTCGCAGAGTCCTTCTCACACATCCCCAGGGGTGCATCACCCCTGCAGTCAGAGCAGGAGGCCCAGGCTCTGGGAGGTTGGCAGAGGCTCCTGGCTCCCCAAGAGGCCATTCAAAAGGTTCTCCTGGGGAATTCTCTTCCGTTACTCCCAGCAGGTATGCTTGGGGTGACCTCATTCCGATGAAGTGGCCAGGGCACTCGATTGGCCAATGCCATCAACACATCCCACTCCTGGCCCTGGGGACTGTGTCAGGGAAGGAGCATGTCCTGGCATTGGCTAGTCAGTGCCAGGCCCAGGGCAGTGGCCCCTCTGTTGGTGGAGAGAAGCTTTCCTTGACCCAGTTAGGAGAGGTGATGGGATATTGAGGCTGGGGACTGAGGGAGGTGAAGAGAAAGCCAGCCCAGGGTGAGGGAACCCAAGGCTTCATCATTTATTAAAAGCTACTAACATTTTTAAATGGAAGGAAAGTTTATATCCTTATCATAATGGATAAAACAGTATTGCTTGCCAGAAATGAGTATATATTGAAAATAAAACCATATTTTTAAGTTCTGGTTTGATTCTGCAGCTAAGTACAGTTGCCTAGACTAAGGTTCATTCTCTCTTAAGATAAGATTCTAGCAAGTTATTAGAGAAATATCAGACTGTTGTGTGGAATGAACGGAGCTCATCTCACTTGCCTTGCAGTTAAGGAGCGCTGGAGGCTTTGCACAGTTCTCTCCATGGGCTGGCAGGCCACAGCCGTGGTTGGTGGGTCTTTTGGCATAAGAATCACTGCTGGTTGCCCAGCCAGACCCAGCTCTCTGGGGAGCTGAACTGGTCATTTCCTGTCCCTAGTTGGGCCCTAAACATAGCTCAGGAGTCCAGCCTGACTTCCACCCTGCCGTCCCCCAGCATTTCAGGCTCATAGGATAAAGGGCTGGCCTTAGAGCACAGAGCAGACTCCTTTGGCCTTCTGGGAAGAGGGCCAGGCGGGTGAGGAGTGAGGGTGTACTCAGTGAGAGTGTGTACCTTGTTGTGGCAGGGTTATAACTTTCAGGTATGTAATCATTTAGTATATGGGCTTCCATGTGCACTCTTGGTCCATACCCATGAATTTAAGGGCAGGCTTATCTACCACTACCCTCTTACATTCCCCGCCTCCCGCCGATAATACCTAGTAGGCCTATTGGCCTGGCAGCAGGATGAGTACAGTCTTAAGGTAGAAGGGGTAAAGACGTGGCACTTCCGTTGTGTATCCCGAAAGTCCAGGGGCTCCCTCCCCACCAGCCCCTGCACTGCAGTCATGCTGATGACTGCCTAGACAGTTGACTGGGTTAGCATGTATTTTAGCATGGAGACCAGGTCATCCGGAATAACTGAGTTAGCTGCATTAGCCCAGGCATTTCAGTATAAATGTGTCTGTGGGAGAGATGCCCTGAATGAATTTATTGTTAGTGTATTAGTTATCTATTGCTGTGTAACAAATTACCCCAAAACTAAAACATTTATCATCTCACAGTTTCTGTGGGTCAGGAATCTGGGTCCAGCTTAGGTGTCTCATAGACTATAAGCAAGGTGTTGGTGGAACAGCAGTCATCTCAAGGCTGGACTTTGGGAGGATCCATTTCCTAAGCTCACTCACATGGGGATGGAAGGAGTCAGTTTCTTTATCAGAGCAAGCAAAGAGAAGACGAGGAGTATGAGCAAGTTGGAAGTTACTGTTTTTTGTAAGCTAGTTTCAAAAGCGACACGCCATTGCTTTGGCACATTCTGTGACCTAGAAGCTGGTCTCTAGGTCCAGCCCATATCCACAGGGAGGTGACTACACACGAGGATGCACACCAGGAGGCAGAGATCACTGGAAGCAGCGTAAGAAGGCTGCCTGTCACAGTATTTGTTCACTCCTTCAGTCATTCAACCTAGAGCTTTCCAGGCATAGGCCTTCTGGAACTCAAAACACTAAACTAGTTGATCTCAGTTACTCACATCCAAATTTCATGTTACATGGGAAATTTAGTATTATTGCTACTTTCCTAATTTATAAATTCCCACTCTCTTTGAGGGAAATCACATTAATTTTCATTTTCATGTATATAAAAAATCCTCTTCCTAATTGAAAACAAAAATGTTTCTCTGATTCACTCAGTGAAGCCAAGACATTCATGGAAGGATTAAAAGACAAAACTACATACATGACAGCCAGATAAGGAGAGAAATCTATTTAAATAAATAAGCCGATACAGGTTGATGCACCTAACCAAATTATGCTTATTTCATTAACTCTTCAATCGAATTCCAAATCCTCATTCTATTTGCTGAGGTAAATTTGTTTAACATGAAACCTTGACATCCTTTAAAATAATTATGCTTCTAAATGAAAGTTTAATTTTTAATCATTTGCTTTGCTGAAATAGAAGCAAATGAGGGGATAATATGACAATTTAAAGGATTTGCAATAGATCCCCTAGAGCTGGAGCAGACATGCCTTTTTCCTTACTGCTGGTGGCTAGTGGCGGAATTTCAAATACAGTGATAGAACTGCTTCCTCACAATATTTGCTTCTTTGATGTTAAGAAAACCAGAGGGAATTAGAAGCCACCAGAGATGAGGGAGGTCCATGTTCCCTGATCAATCGCTGACCTTAATGGCAACTGGAATCTTCTTGCCACCGAGTCCTCCACCCTTGTGGGTTTCCAGACTTGAGATTCAGGGCACCACAGTGCCAGTCACATTGGGAGAAAGAGCCAGTTTCCAGCAAAACAGAATGACAACAAACTTCTCCTTAGAATGGAAGAGGTCAGCATTTCACAAATAATGAAATCTCTCCAGGTTCCTTTGGTTCAACTTTTGGCTAAATAGCATGACTTCTGGTTCGTTTGTTTTCAGATCACTTTCCGGCAGTTTAATATATAACATCTGCCCAGTTTAGGTTAGGAATGTGGATTCCTTGAAGAGATGTTTTTAAGCAGAATTACTAAATAATGAGTGAAAAAGCCTTCAGATTAATAACTCTTTAGATGGTGGGTCTGATTGAGGAGGTGTTACTCCCTCTTCATTGTGAGGCAGGCTTGCAAATAACCAATTTTTTTCTCTCTCTCCAGGAATTGTGAATTGTATTGATTCTATTTATCTCCTCACATTCCTCATTGTTTCACATGGCAGAAGATGCAATTTTCAATACCTCATGTGCTTATTTCCTTGAAATAAGATGAAAAGGGCATAGAAGGGAATACACTTGTGATTACATTTTGTTGGGTTGCTTTGAGGCATTGAGTGCAGAGGTGAGGGCTCATTTTGCAATGGTCCTGACTTATAATCTATAGTTTCTTTGATGGACTGTCTCTTGTCCTTTTAAAACCAGTAAGGGTGCAGTGACATTCACAGTAGTCAGGCTTTCAGGTTTCATGTGAGCAACACTGTGGTTACTACATTCCCCCCTATTACCAAGTCCCCACCACATACCCCATAACAGCCACTGTCCATCAGCATAGTAAGATGCTATAGAGTCACCATGTGTCTTCTCTGTGCTATACTGCCTTCCCTGGGCCACCCCCACCACCATATTATGTGTGCTAATCATAATACCCCTTAATCCCCTTATTTTTTATCCTTTTTAGCATAGTGCAAAGTTGTCTCCTTAATGAATTGTAGTCATTTATTCTTCAGTTTTTGACCATATCAGTTTTACCAGTTTGCACTGGGAATTTTCATTTAAATTCTTTTCATCTTTTCATCCCAGAATGGCTGGGAATTGGGTACATTTTGATATCATTGTATCATTCCTTGTCAAAAGACAAGCAGACACTGTCTCCAAGTCTTTGGGCTTACTCTTTGGAGGTAGAACGTGATGACACCTCCTTAGGTTCTTGACACATCATTTCTTAAACTAATAATTAGGAAGCAACTCAAGGAAATGATATTAAGACATTTTAGCATAATTTAATTTCTCATGTTCCCTCAGTTTTTTTTTTCTGTTTTTAGCTGGGACATAAGAAAGACAGGAGATTATTAAAGCTGGGACTGAAGGGGTCACAGAGTTGCTATTCCCCAAGTGGTTCACTGGATGCCCTGTCATTCTCCTGTGGCTTTGCTTATGCTCTTCATGTAGCCCTGAAAGTTCTTTCCTTCTTTCCCCCCTTTTTTTAGGCAGAAAGCTGAAAAGGGCTCTGAGATTCCATTGCTCTAATTCCCAGACCCCATTGTGCTTTGTCATATGGCACAGTTAAGTTTGATAGGGGTATCTGGGCGGGCCTCACCTCATCGCTGAGCCCTTTTAGAAGCAGAGAGTTTCTGTTCTGGTAGCAGCAGGGCAAGTAATGTAGTTGAAGCCCAGGAGGAATTTGATACACCGTTGTTGGCTTGGAGATGGAGCAGGCCACATGCTAAGGAATGTAGACAGCCTTTAGGAGCTGAAAGTAGTACCCAGGTGACACCGAGCAAGGAAACGGGAACCTTAGACTTACAGCCACAAAGAACTGCATTTGTCCAACAACCCAGATGAACACAGAAGCAGATTCTTCTCTAGAGCTTCTGGCTCTGAGCTCAGCTGGCCAACACCTTGACTTTGACCTTGTGAGATCCTAAGGAGAGAATGCAATTGAGCTCACCTAGACTTCTGACCTACAGAACTGTCAGATGAGTGTGGGTGGTGATTTAAGCTGCTGAGTTGTGGTAATTTGTTAGAGCAACAATAGAAAATGAATTCAATGACATAGAAAGACAGTTGTCAGGTATAGCAGAAATCATTTTTAACCAACTTGCTGGGCTTGACAGAGTCCATGTGTAAGATTTGTTTACTGAAGCCGTGGCCACCTGAATGCTTTCACTGCTCGTGACTTGAAGCAGCGAAAGGTACTCCTGTCCCCTTCTGGCAAGTCATTTGTTCCCAACCTGATGACAGCTAATTGTACTGGTGACTGTAATGACATGTTTATATGTGTTAAGTATGTCAACTGGGCATGTAAGGGAGTGAACGTGAAGAGCATCTGTCTTTCTGCGAAGATCAAGTTGAATGTGCTGAATTGACCAGGTAAATGGTCACCTCTAAAAGTGCTATGGAATTAGGTGGATGAGGCCACAGGAAGGCCAGAAAAGAACTGTAAAGGCCTAGAAGGTCTTTGCACTCAGACTGCTCTGCAAGTACCTCTAAATTCTTCCCCCACAGTAAAGAATCTGAAGACAAAAATTGTACGTATTAGGAAGCCAGCTTACATAAGAATGCTGACGGGGTCCTCCTCCGCAGTGTCACACCCACAGCAAAAGCCTTGCCCTGGACCAGAATGAAGGCGCATTGCTTTGTCTTAAGTTAAAATAAGGTGGCATTGGTTTTTTTTACTATATCTGATAATTTGTCCAACTGGTTGATTTTTTTTTTATGGACCAACTATCTAGTACTTCTGATTAAGTCAGCAAAGAGAGCTTCTGTTGTAATACGAGGTGTGTACACGCACACACACATACACATGTGGGATTGAGCAGGTAAGTCAAATTATGAAGTATGATCATGTTTTTGTGAAAAACATACTCCTAGAAAAATAACCGAGAATACCAATTACAGTTCTATTTGAGTGGTGGAATTATGGGGCTTTTGCTTATGTATGATTTTTACAATACAAACATATTACTTTTGGAATAAGGCAATGAAGGAGCATAATAATAATAAAGTAACTCCTAGCTATCCTTTGAAGTCAGAGTCCAAAAATCCACCTCCCTGAAGTTTTTCTGTATTCACGTAAAACACTTATTTCTTTATGATTCCACAGATCCTTATGCTTCTGGTTTTGCACTTAATTAGTCCTGATATTTAGCTTGGCCAATTGTGCCTTTCCCTGTCATTTGAGAGCAGGGACTGTGACTTCCGAATATCCACATTCCATGACATCAAGCATATAGGTCCCACCATTCCAGAGGTACTCATCAGATGAACAAATGAAAGAACTGTGTTCGTGTGGTCACAAATACATGAGAAATTTAAAGAAAAAAGCCCTCTCCCTGTGTCCTTTGGTAAGCAGTTTTAAAATCCTACTCTCGCATCTGTGATCCAGATCATGTGTTTTAGCATTTTATATAATATGAAAGCAAAGCTCATACATCCAGGCCTTGAGCGGAGTCTTTCTGGACAAAATGGGAACAACTTCATGAAAAACACAGGCAAACTCAACCCTGGTGTGCAGGCACCACACAGATGTTTGCCAGGCTCTGGAAGCATCCACATACCGGCTGTCCCCTTGAGGGTCCCCTCCTGCTCTGCATCTCGCCTACCTGTGAGCAAGCCCCTGTGTGTGGAGGAGAGGATTTGTGAGATGTTTTTGCATTTGCATCTCCTGCCAACAGACTGGGCAATGTCCTGATTTTGTTAGTGTGATTGCTGAAAATGGACCGGTCTATTAAAAAGCAATGGTTGCCACTGCCTGACGGATATACTTCTTGCAATTATTAGGGTCAGGTGATGGATTAGCAGAGTCTCCAAAGTGGAAAGGCATGTTTCCACAAATATTTTGTATAAACATAAATTCACTTACAAATGGTACTCATTTTCCTTTTATGTTTTTACTTATTATCCTTTAATATCTGCCATGCATCTTTCAGCACACATGTGGCCCTCACAGGAAGGCTCTGATAAGTGACTCTGCTGCGGCCGGAGAGAACTTGGAGTTGTCATATGCCCCTATTTAAACAGGTTTTCCTCTGCATCTGAGCTGCTTGTAGGAGATGAAGAGAAGGAAAAACCCCAGTGCAGGACCAAGCAACCTTGCTGGGTCTCCTTGTACTAGAAAGGCAAGTCTGTTAAGTAATTTGAAAACTCCTTGCCATGGATGGTTGGGGAAGGGAGGTGGGGAGATGAATACGTAGAGCACAGAGAATTTTTAGGGCAGTGAAAATACTCCACGTGATATTATAATAATGGATGTATGTCCCTACAATTTTGGACAAATACGTAGGATGCACACCACCAAGAGTGAGCCATCAGGTAAACTATGTACTTTGGGTGACTATGATGTGTCATTGTAGGTTCATTCTTGGTTAAAAATAAAAGTCCCACTCCGGTGAGGGATGTTGATCATGGGGGAGGCTGTGCAGGTGTGGGGGCAGGGGGTGTCCGGGAACTTCCCGTCACTTCCTCTCATTTTGTTGTAAACCTACAACTGCTCTTAAAAAATGAAGTCTTTAAGAAACACCTCCCTGCCTTTGTTTCATCTTTCACTGAAAAATTAAACAACTGCCTCTCATGTGGCCTCCCAACACCTAGAAGAACTAAATCAAGAGATGAATGATTTCCCCCACTAAGGCTGGATTCCACAGCCCAGACAGCTGAACTGTGATATGTTTCCAGGGATTGGAGCCAAAGCATCCTTTCCATTAAGGACTATTGAATGTATTAGCTGGAGATGGTTTATCTGCCTGAGAGAGGAAGTACATTAGGAGGCTTGCCTGAGAGGCCAACAAACCTGATGGGCCCAGATTCCTAAGAGGGCAGAATGCCAGTGGGAGAAGGGCCCAAGCTGGTTAAGAAACACCAGAGACTGCGGCGTCTGAATGGGGAGGGGGGACACACACAAATGACCACCCCTTCTCTGTGTTTGTAGAGCTTGGTTTTCATTTAGTCTGGGGCTGTGAACACCCCTCTGTTGGTTTTGCCTGCCCAAGATCCACTCCCCCTTCTGCTGGTAGTTGCTCTCTGATTTCCCTTAGGAAAGGCTCTGTTCACCACTCCTGGATTGAGGTTTGGGTGAAGCTGACTTCACCTCTGACCTCAGGGATGGGCATGTGACCCAGGCCTGGCAAGGAAAGCCGCACCCTCTTCCAGGCCAGTGGAGAGATGGGCGCCTGAGCCCATAGCAGATCTTCCCACACCGTATGTTGGTAGATTGGAGAATCCTTCCTTCTATACATGGAGGACTTCTTGGCTGCATTATATAAAAATCCCTAGCAACATTCCTTTCATTATGCTTAATATTTGTCTCTTTTGTCGTTGTTTTTCAATATTAGAGAATTTGTAATGCAGTTGAATTAACACATGCAATACTGTAGCAGCCTGGGGGGTTAAAGATAGTTAACCAGCTGGGAGAAGAATTCATTGTCTAGCTTAATATTCAGAGAAATGTGAAGGCAGAGTAGTTTTGTTGGTCGAGCACTCAAAGATAAATGAACCTTATAAGAAACGAGCCTTGCAAACTGGAGCCTAATGTATTGTTTCAGCCAGATCTGGTTAGCTGTAAACATCATCAGCTTGAAATTTTTTCCCTTACCCTGTTGTCTGTGGTAAGATGGGCCTCCTAAGAGGGACGGTGCTGTTCTTTCACATTTTAACCCCTGTGGATGTTAAAGGCAGCTGGAATCGGGCTTCCTGCAAGCTACCTTAAGCCTGTGTTCCTCCAGGCCAGATGGGAAATTGTGATATCTCTTCCAGGTTCAGAGGTTTCAAAGGCAAGGTAGCTTTCTTCCTAAAATCAGAGCTTTAATAACAAAAAACAAGGCTATCTATCTATGTCATCTACTTGTAGGCTGGTCTTAAGGCATTTTGCTAGCGCTCCCACCACCTCACATATCACATTCCTGATGTGCAAGATCAAGATTGGCCAAGGGTAAATGCTTGAATATGGACCTGACGATGCTTGTTGCAGTGAGTTCTTTGGTGGTTTTCTCGAATCATTCTCTAACTCACCAAACAAGAGCTGATCAAGTTTAAGTCAATGATATAAAGAAATAAAGTAAAAAGGAGAAAGTGGTGGTGATGCTGGAAACTGCTCTAGATTTAAAAAAAGACTTGAATTTATAAATTAATTGGTCAGTTGGACCTTATGTAGATTCTAGTTCAAACAAATAACTACAAAAATACATTTTCAGGATAAATAGGGGAGATTTGAATATGGCCTAAGTATTAGATGATATTAAGAAATTATAATTTTGGTAGGTGTGAAAATGGTTTGTGGTAATGTAAAAAGATGTCCCTATTTTTTAGAAATGCACGCTAAAGTATTTAGGGATGAAATGTCATAACGTCTAAGTTATTTTTAAAAAGATGAAACAGATATGGGAAAATATTTGTTAAATCTAGGTTACGGTTGTACAGGGTTCACTAAACAATTCTCTATCTTTATGTGTGTTTGAAATATAACACAAAGGCTCTTTTCTTTAAAGGACAAGTAAGTTGTCAGTAGATTCATTTTTTACATCTGTTTTAAGAAACTGATATGGTCACCATCTCTGATGGACACTATAGCAGAAAACTCCAAATATAAATTAGGTACTTTTAAATGACTTTAAAAAATATTCTCTGCTGTTGGAATATAAAATTGTGCAGCATTTATAAGTAAAAGTTCATGAAGCTCTCTTAATTCACCCATATTCTGTGGGTGGGTGGGGATAAGTGAATAATAAAAGCACTGCCTGTTGAAGGAATAAAATTTCAACTCATAAATGGAACTCCTTGCAAATTTAAAGTACTTGTAAGTATAATAGGTTCACCAGAAATAGTTCTCATTTGCATGACAACATTTCCTATAAATGAGCAGAAAGCAATATATGGTCATTGTAAAAAACACAGATAATCTGTAAGAAGAGATCTCCTGTAATTTCCCTCCCTATTATTAATGTTCATATACTTTTATCCAGTACTTTTCCTGAGTATAGGTATGCATCTGTCTTCTTTTTCTCCCTCCCTTCCTTCCCCCAACCATGGCTGAGTTCTTCCTCCCTCTCCCGCCCTCTTCCCAGACCGCCTTTAGACAAGACATGGAAATGAAACCAGAAACAGGGAAAGTGGCTACACTCAGGAGTGAAGTTCACTTGTGACAAAAGCACTTCACTCCTCAAATACCTTGATGACTTATGGTATTTTAAAAATAAGTCTTTAAGAATTCTTATATATAAAGATCATTAGCCCTTTGTCTGAGAGATGAGTTGCAAATATTTCTCCAAGTCTGCTTTTTGTCATTTTTAAATGTCTCACAACTTTGTTGCTGTAACTGATCACATTTATGAAGGTTTTATAAAGTTACTAATAGTTGTAATTCAAAAAGACAGTGACCACAGTGCAAGGTGGTCCAACAGCATCCCTTGAACACAGGTTTTTTTTGATTAAGGCATAGTTTACACACAATAAAATGTACAGATCTTAAGTGCTCACTTTTATGAGTTTTGGCAATAGTATTTGCCTGTACAGACAAAATACGGAACACCTTTATCACCCCAGAAATAGACCATTACCCAGTACCTCCCAACCAGGGAAGCATTTTGTTTTGTCACCTACATTAGTTTCTGTGTTTTTGGACCTGACGTCTTTTGGAATCATTATAGTATACACTCTTTTGTACCTAGCTTCTTTCACCCAAGCATAACATTGTTGAGAGTCCTTCCTGTTGTGCAATGCATGTATTAGTAGCTCATTTTTAGTGCTGAGTAGTATTCCATTACATGGACATTCTGTTTGTTTATCCGGTGACCTGTTAATGGGTACTTGGGTTGTTTAAGTTGGGGTTAGGAGCATTTGTGTTGTATAATTTGTACTTAATTTTTTTTTCTTGAGTAAATACCTAGGAGTTTCTGGGATACAGGGAAGGTCTATGTGTGTAATAAATTGCCTGTGTGTTTTGCACAATGATTGGACTCTTACACACCCATCGGTAACGTAGGAGAGTTGCAGCTGCTCCACATCCTTACCAATGCTTAGCATTGTCTGATTCCTTTTCAATTTTAACTATTATAGTGGGGATGTAGTGGTATCTCATTTTGGTTCAAAATTTGTGTTTCCCTTTTGATAATGATGATGAACATCATTTCATGTGTTTTTTTTGGGGCCATCGATAAATCTTCGTTTGTGAAGTGAAGTGCCTGTTCAAATCTTTTGTCCCTTTATAAATTGTGTGTCTAGGTATAAGTCTTTTGTTAGATAGACTATTCATTTTCTTACTCTTTATTTCCAGTTTGTTTTCATACTTACTATTCTCTATGTCTCTTACTTTGTCTTCTGCAGTATTTATTCTTCCCCATGTCCGTCCCAATTCTATCTTTATTTCTTTGGTGGTTTTATCTTTTTCATGTCATTTTCTGCTGAATTTCTGCAAGCTAATTTCCATCCCCTCCTGTTGTGTTCATCATCTCTTCTCCCAGTTTTGTGTTTCTTGTGATCATTGAGGAGGTTACTTCTTAATGCTTTTAAAGTTCATGATGAAACATTTGGTTACAACGTTTATCTGCTCTGGGGCAACTTTTTTCTGGTGGGTATTCTTTCTTCCTTGATATATTTTGCTATTCTTTTTACATTTTAAAGAATAGACTCTTTTACTGATCCTGGGCCAGTTGCTGTTCCTCCTCCTCCCACTGCTGCTTCTTCTTCCCCCTCCCTCCATTTTTTCTTCTTTTCACTTGTCATTGAGTTAGTTGGCTTTCTAGATCAACAGCTGTTTGCAGGAGATTCACCTGTGTGTGTATGGGTAGGAGGGCAAGGGGACAAGCTGAGTTAGGCTTCCATCACAGTCCAAAGCCTTCTGCTTTTTGGTTGCCTGTTCAGTTTCATGTGGCTGTGTGATTCCTGGTGTAGTGCCGTCTGCTTTGCTTCAAGGAGCCACTCTGGGTCCCGCAGAGCTTCTGCCTCCAGTTCTGTTCAGCCCAAGTCCTTTATCCACTGTTGCCCCAGGGATAGTGCACTCACATTAGAATGCCTAACCCTCAGGCAGCCGTACCTTCTGGAGTCTGCCAGTGCTGGAAGGCCTCAGCACGGTCTTCCCCTCTGGGCCCCCGTCCTCCTGTGCAGCTCCCGTGGCTCTGGGCAGACTTTACCCGTACTTCCTGGTCAGCAGACTATATCTGCCTTCAGGTTTTGATAGAAATAGAGTTCGTGGATTTTAAAAAATCTTTGTTGCTTTCTAAATGATTTGTCTGAGAAAGAAAAAGGCTGAATTGATAGTGAGAGCCACGTTCCTACCAAAAGTCTGTGTTTTCTCTGTGGGTCCAGACACCCTGCATGGTCAGAGACTGATCATAATAAAGTCCAAAACCATCTGTTATTGTAAATGTGACTTTGGGTTTCGATTTTTATATTTAATCTGTAGATAAAGCCTGGAAGAATGAATAAAATAAAACGTAGACATTATAAACCTTGATAAAGTAAAAAGTGTGATATATTTACCAAATACTCATATTTGAAGAGGAGAGAGTGTAAAAGGGAGGCTAAGGGCGGGAATTTGGAAGTCCTCCATTGTGGTGTCCAAGGATGCTGGGTAGCACAGCATTGCATTGGAGAGCAAGGTAAGGAACCCCCTGGCCAGTAAATGGCACGAGGGCACAGCCTGCCTCCCGCACCGTCCCATCTCAGCCCTGAGAACCACACCTGCATGCGGCAAGGTTCTGTAAACATGGCTGAGCCCATGACTAAACCAATAAAAAAGTAGAAATATGAATATCCAAAGTTACAATGATAATTACAAAATTAACTAAAACCAGAAATTGTTACCTTTTTTCTTCCACCCTTTGGAGAGAAGGGAGACTTCACATTTCATTTCTTATTTTTTTGTACTGGTTGAAGTCTTTTAAGAATTATTTTCACTATTGGTTCTATAATTTAAAAGAAATGACTAAAATGGAGACAAAAAAACAAAGCAATCTCACTGATAATAAATATGCTTGAGATCTTTTTGTTCACATTGTTTTCATTGACAATAGCTATTTTAAAGCATTGGATTGTTATAGGAATGTGTATTAAGTTTTCTTTAATCATATTTTTTTGTAGTATCAGCATCATTTTTAATAGGAGTGTAATACTACAGGAATCAACCATGATTTATTTCATCAATACCCAAGTTTTAGGCATTTAAATTGTTTTTATTTTTCTATTATATAATACTAGGATAAATATAACTAAATATTTTTGTGTTCATGATGTTTCCTCCAAGATAAAGTCTTAATATTAACATTTGCAAAGCACTTACAAAATTTTGATTAAATGTTATTCTCACTTCAATTTACATTGTCCGAAAGAACAATTTTCTTAAACAAATTTTAATTATTCAGGTTAGTTTGAGATTAAGCTCCATGCTCTCTAACTTCAAATCTTTCTCCTTAAATATATGACTAGTAAAGATCTACTACAGGAAATATGAACATGTTTATCTGAACATTCAGAATATTTGAATAATTAGGCTATTATCACATGATGAGGTATCCACTCCTCACCAACCCATGTAATAGGAAATGTTAGAGGCCAAATCATGATTGAATAAAATGGGGGACCTTTTTATTCCTTCAAGCTGAGGATTTAGAGTTCCTGTATTCACAAGAGGAAATCATGTTCACTTCTTGCTGCTTTCTTGTGCTCATTTCTAACTCGTCCATGTGAGAGAGAGACAGAGAATTAGTGACCGGGAGCACTTAAACACGGTGGCTGACTTCACCTTGCCTCTGTTTGCCTTTGGAATGTCTGGGTGTGTATGTGTGTGTTCAAATCATTTATCAACCCAAATGAACTTTATTTAACTTATTTAAAAATCAGTTTATTTTTTAAAGTGTAGCCTTATTAAATAGTGGGAGGGGTTGCTGGCTGGCACTGGGGAAGCTGACCTAGGCAGAGAAGTTGAGGGTGGGTCACCCAAAAAATTGGCTTCAAACAGAGGGTTTACCATATGTATCTGAAACTTCATAATGTCATGCAAGTTGTTAAATATTATATTTATCTTTATTATAAAAGATATGGAAGGAAACAATTCAGTTTTTTGATTATTGATATTACTGTGATTTAAATATCTTGTGCCCCCAAACACAGTCATTAACCCCGTGCTGTAATGTGTCATAGATATCTGTATAATTGCCATTCAGCCTTTCACAGTTACAACCAGTGAAAACAGCTTGATGAGGGGAAAGCCACACATGCATGTACCGGTGGGAGTTGGGGACACTGCCCCGACCACACTGCCATCTGGGCCCACTGACGTGGCTGTGTCTCACAGTGGTGGACGCATGCGTCACTTTCTGCTGACAGAACTCTGCTCTCTCCGTTCATTCATTAGCATTGGTGGGTCTTCCATTCCTGTCTTCTCATGACTTTAAAACCAGGCGATCACAACACATCTTTTGGGAACATCTGTGCTGTTCTGATGCTTCCTGTGTGAATATCTCCAGACCTACTATCTTCTATCCTCTGTGCTTTCTGTAAAGATTCAAAAGGGTGGAAGTCAAAAGTGAAAGGTTTCACTTCGTAAAGGTTTCACAATTTCTCAACCTTGTTTTTTAGAGGTAACCAGCACTAGGTTTAGCGTGTGCCTTTCCAGTTTGTTCCACACTTACACACTCAGATGATCTATCATGTATCTACGCCAATACTTAACACACCTATATCTATGTTTTTAAAAGACAGAAATGCATTTAGGCTACACATACTGTTCTACAACCTGTTTTTCCTATTGAACACACTTCACTTATGGGCAGCTTGTCACGTGGGCACATCAGTTCACAGAAGTTACCTTGTCCTTTTTAACTTAACTGCCTTATGAAATTCCACTGTGTGATAAATTGTGACTAATTTAACGTGTTCCCATTTCACAGGCACTTAGAAAACTTGTATTTTCTTAACTTTCCCAAAGAAATATTCCCAAAGAAGTGGATCTAATACTGGAAAGACACTTTCCTACATCTTTATCCTCCAGAAGGCAGTCTGCCCTCTCTGAATGCAGACAACTTAAAGATTCAAATAGTTAGAAGGTGTGTTATGCATGAACATTTTCTCCTTTTTTTTTCCACTTGGCTTGATGTTTTGAATGTAAAGCAAACCAGAATAGTAGCCACAGCATATGTTGCAACTGTTCATTTAAGGATTCCTCATTTCGCACGAGCATTCTCTTGCCTGAAAAATGGTTGCTAAGACTCTATCATTGTGCATGTGAGTGTGAGGCCACTGTTTTCCAGAGACAAATGTAGTTGGTTTAAAGGAATCACCTCAGTGGAATGTTAGGCCTGCCTTACCCTAGGACAAATTGCCTTTTGCAGACAACTGTAACGTCACGGTTACTGCACTCACACACACACTAATGCATACAGTCACATACATGCACAAAACATCACACTGATAAACTCACATACATTCACACTATCACATGCACATACAGGCACTCACACACACACTCATATGGAGACATTTTCTGTACATACATACATATATACATTATAAATTTATAAATATATATGATTTTTTTAACCAACCATGTACTGATAGCCAGTTGGGCTGTTTCTAGTTTTCTGCTCTTAGAAATAATTTGTTAATGAATGACCGTATATGTACATCATTTAGTGACTGTAAGATAAATTCCCAGAAGAGGAATTGCTGGGTCAAAGATGAAAGCATTTATCATTTCACTCCTTGGAGGCAAATCATTTTGTATCCTTACCTACAACATCACAGCCTTCTAGCTGGTGGCTCTGAATCATCTAGAGCAGTAGATCTTCACTGAGTTAGCCCAACACCCATTTACCATCCTGGTGTGGAATTCTGAGCCAATATAACCTACTCAAAGTCAGAATTAAAAAAAATCAATATGATGCCTTATCTGGTCAATATAAAAGAGAAATAGAAATAAGCAATTTATAATACAGTAAGAGGTACTTCACTATGTGAAGTGCTCATACAATATTACACTGCAAGATGTAATGAAGCCGTTAGGGGCTTGCGCCTGAATGCAGACTGAATGCTCCACCCCAAACGCACGGCGATACAGATGTGCTGTGTTGGTGACTCACGACTTGTGAGCACAGTTGCCTTGGAGAAGTGATATTCCAAAACAGTAAAACAGCCATCCAAAAGCCTCTTGGTAAGGTTTTGGACAAAACAGATGACATCCTTCCCTGTATTTATACAGTAGTTGCATTCCTGGAAAATTCAGTACTGATTAAAACCATGCAACAACTCCTTTATATTTATATATAAAATGGTTTTAAGTTCTAGATTCAGGTTAGTGTAGGTTATAGATTCAGAGTTCTCTCCTACCTGAATGTCCAGTGGTCATTTCAAAGTCCCGTGGGACTTAGGACAATTCTTCCTTGTGTGGGACTTCCCAGTCCCCGTCCACTAAATGCCAGTAGGATTCCAAGTCATTGTGACAAACAGAAAAGTCCCAAATGTTCAATATGTCTCTGGGGCAATGTCCTCTCCTGCCCTGAGAAGTGCTGTTTTGGGGTCTCCTCTGGAATCTATTCCATAGACCAGAACCAGGTCAACCATTCTAGAACATTCACTTCTGTTCAGACCGCTGTAGCACTGCTTCATTGCTGCAGGACAAAAGCAGTGTCCTTGGTTGATGGGACAGAACATGCAGGTCTGCCAGTGAAAGGTTCATTTGCTTGGATTCAGTGGGTGTTGAAATATGGGCCTTTGGGTGAAAATGGCAAGTAGGACCCAGCGCCTAAGGCTGCACTTGGTGTATGGGAAAGTACTCCTGGTCCCTTGTCCTGATGGGGCTGCCCAAATCCCAAAGTTTGGTGACTTCTTGGGCTCTGAATTAATATCGGACAGTTTAAATTTTTTTATTTTTGGAAGAGTAGATATTTGGTAGGACCCATCTTAAGTGTATTGTCCATTGTGCTCTGTTTAAGTTATACATTCTCAAGATACCGCCGTCCTGGGACTGTGACTGCAAGTGTCAGGGCTCCTCTCTAACTGCCCAGACATGCCTATGAAGTTTACCTACTTCAGGCTGGCAGAGCATTGATGACTTCATAGAATGTGGTCAGGACCTTGGTGCCCAGGTGGCCTCAGTGTAGGTCAGTCATTGAGTGGTTGTTTACATATGACTAAGCTGTATTATTTTGCTGTGCCTCAACTTCCCCACCAGTTAACAGGCATCACAGTAGTATGGATGCTACAGGTTCGTTTTCTTCATACAGATTATAGTTGACCTCTTGTCCAAGTTCATAATTACGTATTTATCATGATGGCTTTTGGAGTAAATCCTGTCTCCCTCACTGGTGTATACACTCCATGAGGGCAGATGTCTGATTGTTCACCACTGGGTCTCCAGCACATCTTACCATCCCATGACACATGCGTGACAGTTATTCACTGGAGGAATGAGGGAGGGCACGAAGGGCTATTACATAGATACCATATAGGAACGGATTGGAGCTTACTAATTAGGGCTGGCATGCTATCACTCCCTCACTCGCTCAAGTAGAAAGAAGGATGCTGGTGTCTGACAGGAAAATTAATTTTCTCCCAGTGCCCAATTCGAGCCGCAAAGTCATCCCGACTACTTGCCCCAGGGTCAGGGTGTGCTTGGCTCCGTTTGGAACTGCTAGCATGCTTCCACTGACGGGAGGTGTGCACAGAGCTGGAGAATTCATTATAACCGGTTAGTCATCCGTGGAGATGGTAGACGCTGCTCGTGGGCGGGACGCACCTGGCGTTTCCCGATGGGTCTGTTCCTAGCGCTGCGCCCCGGGGGTGGGGGTGCCACCGGCCCACGGGGCCCGGGGGTCTCCCCGCACTTGGAGAAAGCACCAATGGTCCCCAGGTTAAATGGCCTCTTAAAATAAAAACCACTTAAATTCCGTTCTCCCTGTGTGGCCAACTCGGAAATCAAGCCCAACACCTACTGGGGTAACTTTCCCAGGGACTGCTGGGCTGAGGGCTGGCCTGGACTCTGCCCGACACCGCCCGTCGGAACCGGAGCCCACCCTCACTGCCCTAACATCTAAGCGTGCGGGGCTGGAGGCGGGTGACACGGAAGGATGCAAAGCCCCGTTGCAGAGGCTTGCACTTAAGGCGACCCAGGCGGCGAGCGCCCGGGGAGACCCCGCGTCAGGAGCGGGCGGCTTGCCGGGTTCCCCAGGTTGCGCCCCGCCGGTAGAGGATGACTCAGCCTCCCTCGGGTCGGTGTTGTACCGCGGGTGGGCGCGAGGGCTCCGCAAAGTTCCCAGTCACGCCCAGACCTCGCCCGGGGCTCGGTGGAGTGGCGGCGGGAGAGGCCGCGAGGGAGCTGGTTCTCCGGGGCCCAAGGCTCCCCGACTTCCTCCACGCCGCCCCTGCTCCAGTCCGCAGCCCGAACGCGCCTCCGCCGCGCTCGGTAGTCTTCTGCAGTGGGCGGGGGTCGGGGCGGGCAGCGGGTCCCCTCGAGCCCAGAGGAACCTTCCATTCCCGAAACCAACGGAGTCCGCCAGGCAGGGTGGGCTTGGCGCCGCCTTTGCCTCCCCTCCCGCCACCGGCACTCCTGCGGTCGCGCGGAACCGGCTGGAGCTCGCCGGAGCGGTAGCAGCTCCTCAGCCGGCCCGGGCTCGGGCGGCGCCGCTGCGGCCGAACCGGGAGCCCCGCGCTCGTGCGTCCGCGCCGCCGCGGCAGCGCTGCCCTCCGCCGGCGCCGTGGCCCGGGGAGCAGTGAGGGGAGCCACGCCGCGGTGCCCTCGCCGGAGTCCGCTGGGGCGCCAGCCCCGTGTCCCCGCCACCGCTCGCGCTGGACCCACCCGCCGCCCCAGACTTCTGCCTCCTCACCCGTCCCTCCCCTCTGGAAAGCCGCGCGGCGGGGTGCGGGTCGCGTCGCCTCTGGGTTCCGCAACCCTGATCTCGGCCCCTCTGACCTAGCCAGGCCCAGGGCTGCAGCGAGCCAAGTGCGGGGCGCCGAGCGGGGCCCTCGGCCTCCCTCCTGTGTCCCCGCCCCCTCCCCAGCCCAGGTCGCCAGGGCTTGGGGACGGCCAGGGCCGCCAAGAGTCGGCTCGCGGCGGCGGACTGCGGAGTTGTAAAGAAGTCGGCGGCCGCAGTGGGCCGGGCCGGGCAGGGCGCGCTCCGCCGCAGCCAAGGACACTGGAGTTTCCGAGTCCCCGCCCGCGCGGCGCCTCCCGCCTTCACGCCGAGCCCGCCGGACTCCTCGGGGCCGCCGAGGCGGGGCCGGCGGCCGCCGCCGCGAGAGGCGCGCCTCCCTCCGTCCGCCCCGCGCGCCTCCCCCGCCTCCGTCCCTCCCTCCTCTCCGCCCTCTCCCCCCGCCCCGCTCCTTTTCTGCTCCCCAAGTGAGCCCGGCGCGCGAGAGCAAGCGGGCGGCGCGGAGCAGCATCCCAGCGCGCTCGCCCACCGCCCGCTCCGCGCAGCCCTCTGCTGCTCCTCTCGTCACCGCCGCCAGCGCGCCGGAGGGAGCCCAGCATGACCGGGCCGGTCTCGCCGCGCCGCGCGTCCCGGGGGGCCTCGGCGCTCCTGGCCGCCGCGCTTCTCTACGCAGCGCTGGGGGATGTGGTGCGCTCCGAGCAGCAGATCCCGCTCTCCGTGTAAGTGCCGGGTCCTGCGCGCCCGGGGAGGGGACCCGCCGCCCACGACCCGCGGTGCCAAGTTTGGGCGCCCGCAGGTGCGGCTCGTCAGGACCTGACGCGAACGTGGGCCTCGCCTCTCGCACCTGCTTGCTCGGACCCGCGTGCGGCGGCGAGGCTGGGGTGGGATCCTCTGCCCCCTCCCTCGGGTTGGCGGTGAGACCTGGAGGGGCTCACCTCAAGTGACAGCACCAACTTTGACGCCTGTTTACCGAATCCAACTTCCACGGGCCGTTTATTTATCCCCCTCTTTGCTATCTCGCCATCTCACTTATTTTTTGGGGAGGGGGATGGGTGGGCTTTTTCTGACCAGTGCTTGCCAGGTGATGCCCATTTGGGGTGGTCAAGTCCTCAGGCAGTTATTCAAATAAAACCCAGTGGTCTTTTTGGAGAGCCTGGGAGACTTTGCGCATTCTGAACTATGTGAACCCCCCCTCGGGTCCCCTCCCGCGCTGAGCTCTGCAGTTTGGTGCTGGCACTTTCTGCTAAGGAGCTTTTCCTATCTCCTTTTGCCTCTCTCTCGGATGCTCTATCGCTCAGCTCCTTCAGCCACAGCCCGGTATGTGCGTGTGCATGCGTGCGGACCGTGGCACGGGCGTTACATTTGTTCCTGTGCCCTTTCTTTCTGTAGGGTGAAGCTCTGGGCCTCGGCTTTTGGTGGGGAGATAAAATCCATTGCTGCTAAGTACTCGGGCTCCCAGCTTCTGCAAAAGGTAAGGTTTCTGTGGTGGCAGGAAGCGATGATTTTTCCGGCACAGAAAATGGAGGCAGATTTAGTTTTCCAAACAAACGTGAACCCCGAGCAGCATCAGTTTTCAGAGGTGTCTCTGATCCTCCCGGTTCTTGGCGATGTACTGTGCAGTGACTTCTCCCTACCAACCGGTTATTTTTAGATGACACTTGATTCTAAACACAAAGAAAAGCAGGATACTCACGGGCACTGTCCGGGCTAGGGCTTGGAAACAGTGTTTTTGCACGGCTCTCCTCTTAGGGTCGGTATTGCTGTTCCGTGTGAGAGCAGATGCTCTTGCGGCCAAAATATGCTAACTTCATCCAAGGGGCAGAATCTGTGCCTATTTTATGATGTCTTTCACCTTGCCTGCGTTAGAGGCTGGATTCAGTGTACGAGAGAGAGAGAGAGAGAGAGAGAGAGAGAGAGAGAGAGAGAGAGAGAGAGAGAGAGAGAGAGAGAGAGACGCTGCACTATTGTTTGTCATCCCTGCAGTTGTACAATCCTATTATTCCCCAATCATCTAGACCCAGGGCCGGGATGCATTACATCATTACAGATAAGGAGAATGAATGTGGTTATCTTTCCACTCAGCTGCACTGCTCAGTAATAACCTATGAGACTAGTGCACAAACTTAAGAAATTGGTCTGTGTCCATATAATTCTGGAAAGTAATGAGAATGGAGAATTGATTATTAGGCTTTTATCAGAAGCTGCATCAATTTTAATTCAAACAGACAGCACTGTGCTTAAAATCACATTGTGAGATGTGTGGTCTTTCCCCCTCCCATCCAAGAAAAAATAGTCTAGGGAGGAGAGATGAGAGGGTTTGTTAAAAGCATTTCAAGTTAACAGATCAGCAGGATTAATCCAAGTATTCTTTCAAAGATAGAAAATAAAATTGGCCTTTAGTGGATAATACTCTGAAAATGGGTACAAACAGCTTAAATTGTTAACTTTTAAGCATTTTAAAATGTGCTTTTTGGGCCAATGTAACATATGTGTTAGGCATGCTGCCTGGTAACCAAGTACGTATTTTATTTATGGCATTCCGCTTCAGAGAGCAGCATTTTTGGGGACATTATATGAAACGGTTTGTCACATGAAATCCAAATATCATAATAAGACATCAGACCACAATGGAATGAAGTTATTCTGCCTTGAAATTTGCCAATAGCCATATTCTTTGAAACTGTGGAAAGACTGTTTGCTCAACTCTGTTATTTGGAGAAGGAGTTCATTGAATAATAGGCAGTTGTTAAAAACTTGAGGATACGATGTCATGTGCCTTTATGGAAGATGATAATTTACATACCTATGATCCACCTCTCAGTTTATAGGAATTGCCTCTCCTGCTAGTATTCTTTTAATTTGCTCCAGTCTGTACCCTGCTTTGGCATTTTGCCTGCATGTCAGATGTTCTCTGTGAAGAGTTCTGGACTACTGCATTGCCTGTGACTTCTCCTTATGCTGTTAAAGAAGAGAACATTTTGTATAACTTTAAAGAAATATTTTTCATTTGCATGTTGTAGTTTAGTTGTAGCAACTTTGAAAGAATCCCTTCAGAGCTTATGAATGTTTCTTTTGGTTGTGCTTACATATCTTCTATCTCACATTTTCCTTTTCTCTGAAGTTACACACACTACACAAAACCCCATCAGCCATATTATTGGCTACTCTATAGTAGCAAATTGGAAATAGCTAAAAGGCTTCTCTTACCTTCTCATCAGCATCCTTTATGAGACTGAATTCACAAGCCTAGCTTTGCTTTTGTCATGTTTTCAGCTTGACAATTGTATAATGATTTCCAGCTGTTTATGGCTTTGTTGTCATTTGTTGCTGTCGCCTGGCATTTTGTCATCTGATGCGAGGGGAAGGTGAGGTGTTTCGTGGTGCTGGGCTCCAAGGTGGGTTTCTGCTCTGGCATTCAGATGGCAGTCCTCTGCCATGGAGTCCTGACATACCCCTGGCTTTGGCTTACTAGGCAAGGACTTCCACAAATGATGGCCAGGGCATGCTAGAGGACTTGGGGAGCATTTTGCACTTAGTTTTTGGCCATCTTAGACCCTTGCCCCACAATATGACTGTGTTTTAAAAATTAGCAGAGAGCATTGATTTAGAGTCCAGACTGTGAATAAGAAAAGATGTGAGGTGCTTGGAGTGTGGGAGGCATAACGTCATTTGGAAAAGCAGGGAGACAGTGGCCTTTCTCTTGCTTATTTTCAAGTTTCTGGCCATTTGCGTGAGAAATTACTCCTTTAAGTCAAAACTCTGCATCCTTCCCTCACAGCACTGCATCCCTAGCAATCACCATACTCTCAAAATGAACTGGAAAATTTGGTTGAAAATGCATTAACACTGCATTAAGGGGACTCAAAGGTGACAGTGACAATCCTATGTTGTATAATAGACTGTAATTACACTTCTCAGGATGGCATTTAAACCTGATTTTCAGTTAAGTAAGGTGTACTGCATATCACTGTAGCTTCTCTAATGGACCCTTCATGTTGTGAATTGATGTAGCATGTTCATTTTTAGAATGGGAGTTTAGTAATTTTTTGCACTAAGGCAAAAACTTTACACAGGAGTTACTGTGAACTTAAGTTAAATAATAATTGACTACCTATTTTCAGGTGTTTGGAGACTGGGAAAACTGCCATTTTGGTAGCAGGGATTTTATTAGGTAATAGAATTTGAAGTAGCAGTATTACCACTGACTTCATTAATGTCAGTACAAACATTTAACCATGTACCTTGTTGTTAAAAATGAGATGTATTTCATCAGTTGTTTCTATGTAATACCATGGCTTTTACTACTTTAGCTTATGATAATGTATTAGGTATTCAATGCCTTTTTTTTTTCTTTTTGTCTTTACTGAGCACAGGATTAGCAGTTTATTAGTTCCTAATAAAGAGGATATTTTTGATATTATAACATGCAGTAATCCGTGTTTTAGCCACGTTGTGTGTTCTCAGTGCAGAATGGAAGACCGTGGGGCTTGTATGCTGGAGTTGTTCATCCTGAGAGCTTTTACAGTTGCTCTAGGATGGCGGGTGGAAGGGCAAGAGCCGGCGCGACCCTGTGTGCCTGTACACTGCCTTCCCTGGCTGGCAGATACTGGCCGGGGTTTCGATTCACTTCAGCTTTTAATTAGCTTTCCTTTCTGACATAGTCATGCCAGTATTCAGCTGCCTCTCTCCTGATTCATTTTCCCTCAAGTATGTGTTTGTTTGGCTTCTTTTGGGGAGGCATAGTTTCCTTACCTCTCTATATTCAGTGAGAAGCATTCTAGTAGGTCTAGTAACCTAAGCTCTTAGGCTCATGGGCTGCACACCCCTAACATTCACAATAAAAGTTGTAATTCTCATTTCTTCCTCCCTAAGGAGAATTTGGTAGGAGCTGGGTTTTTCATTCCCTTTAGTTCTGCATTCAGGGAATGCATGTCCATGGGAACGAAGGGTTCCAATGATGTTTCCCAGAATTGTGATGATAAATACACAGCAGACATACAGGTCCTGTGCTGTGTATCTCTGCCATCCATGCTAGAAGAGGATTGATATTTACCTTGAATGCCTTGAATGCCTCGTGTAGCACTTAGTAAACACGCACCTCTTGAAACACAGAACGAGGTTTCTGTGCTACCAACTATTTATCAGGAGGGTGCCTTTAATACAGAAACGTGATGTCTCTTTCCATAGGACAGAGTCAGCAAGGTAAAAGGTTGGTTTTTTAAGGCATTTTGATAATTATGACTTTTCATCGATGTGGAAGTTGATGGACTTTTAAATAATTTAAAGTTTTCAGTTATCAGGAATTGGGTAGCCGTGCTCTCCTGCCTTTAGGAAGCTGGACTCTACAGATGGTTTCTGCAAGGGAGGTGCTAGCTACTTCGCTGAACATTTTTGTTGAAATAAACACACTTATTTGTCACCCTGCAAGATTAATGCAATCAGCCTCTTCTGCCAATGCTTTAATTCATGGTACCGCTTCAGTACTGGACTTTTCCCCAGCAGATTATTTTTTAAAGTCTTGCAATCTCATAAATGACAGTTTTCAGTCCTTCAGGGCAGTTTATTGGTCTCATTAGCCCAATCACCAGGACATTAGCAGAACAGGGTAAACCAGTTAGAATTCAGTTCATGCATCTTACCCACACGTATATTTCATTGCGTTTGCAAACGTATACACGGTCACTTGCTGACTAGATAAGTTCTTTTTGTGTGGCTTTGATAAGTTTTTGTGTGAGCTTCTTTTGTTCATTTCTTTTTCTTCCCTTCTTTTTCCTTTTGCTCAAAATTTATTTTCTGGCAGATATATTTGTGCTTTGCTTTCTGTCTCATTAGAAACTGCTGCAGCCTGTGTTGTTCAGATTTACAGATGCTAGTCAAAATTAAGGGAAATGCAAGTAAAGTCATGGTTTTCTTTTTGGAGGAAAACTTCAGGTTTTTATTCCAATGTGGTTATTAGTTTTGAGCAATTACTATAGTGATCTTATATTGGTTTTATTTTCTATTTGATTTTTATCTTATCTACTCTAATACCTGTGTATGTTTAGGCAAACCCATGAGCACTAAACCACCTAATAACCATGAAATCTGACGGGCATGGGCAAGCACAATTAATGTTTCCATTTTGTAATGAAGACATAGCCGTGTATCAGGATGAACAAAAGTAAAAGAAAGGTGAAACCATTTCCCTAAGTACCTGTGGCCCTGCCACGTATGGAATCATCCTGCAGTTTGAAGCGCATATACACGGAAATGCAAGTTTGGGATTCTAGCCCTTCCGGTCTCTGATTGATCCCCACCCGGTGCTTAGCACTCCCACTTAGGTCGATCAATGAATGACTTGGTGTGTTCGCCTTACTTAAAGAAGCATTTGTTCTCATAGGGAGCCTTTGTTTCAGGCCTGTCATTAATGCAGATTTATCATCATAGATGCCAACAAATGGGCTTTTTCTTTATCTATGATACATCCTCTGTCATGAGTGAGTGGCGTGTATTTCAGGGGCCCCCCATTTTTTTGCAGTCACAGTGCTTGTTGAAATAGCCTCCTGAGTTGAGACACACGACATCTTCCCGACAGAGACTCTTAGAAGATTGTGTGTTTCCTCGGTTTCGTTTGACTTAGAGGTTTGCTATGGATGAGAGTGGACGAAAATGAAATAGATGTTGTAAATGCCAGCCTATGAATTACCATATGAGATCCTCCCCCCTATTAATGTAATTTTCATAAAAGGGACATATTGGCTTACATTTCGTCTTAAGGGTCTACACTGGCTCTTCTGTGTATTGTTCAGTGGGAGGAAAAGTTCCTCATGTCAGGCTGCTGGCAACACTGACAGAATCTTTATCAGTCCTCTTTGGTCCACTAAACAAAAGTGATCTCCTTCAAGGAGAAGAGGAGGGTGATGGATATCCTTTGATCTCCTGAGCATTAGGGACCAGCAGACTGAGGTGGTTGTTCCTGAAATGTAAAGTGGAGCTCAGTGACCTCTCTACAATGCACTTCTCTGCCTAGGCCACATGCCACCCTTGGCAGATGCCTAATCTAGGCATCTGCATAGCTGGTGTGTTGTAGGGGATTTTTACATGCGTAGCCAGCACATCTGCTTTTCACAAGAAAGTTATTTTACAAACACAACTTTGAAAAGGGTCCAGTATGTTTTCAAAAAATGGTAAACATTTCAATTACCATTCGCTTTGAACAACACTCCTTGGGTACTGATTTCAAAGCTGTTTAAATTAGACATTAAATTTGTAAGTTGTATCAAATTTATATGTTGCATAGTTTCTCCATTACCCCAAATCAAGATTATGAAAATAAACAGCTCAGAAGTCTGACTATTCATGAGCATTGCAAGGCCATATTAGCAAGGAGAGTATTATCTCTTGACAAGAAATGGATGGCTATTTCTTTACTTTGTGCACTTCAGAGTATTTATCTCATAAATGTCGTAAATGCCAGTATCCTCCCAAAGTTAAAGGAGCCATTACCCATGTATGTGATCTGGACAGGCAAGGTGAGCAGGACTGTAAATGGCCGTGGGTCCCCAGAGCAGACTTGGGTCACCCCTTTTGGGTGCAGCACCTGCCATTCAACATTTGGGGTATGCACATGTTATTACCATTATACTCATTAAGTTTGTGCAGGCATGCGTGGTGTGCTGATAGAAATGGCTGCTGCCCTTCACAGAATGTGCCGGCTGCTGCCTGCCGGCTGGGAGACTCTTCTTGCCCTTTTGTCTGCTAGGCAGACTGGCTTGGGGGAGCAAACCAGGGTGCAAGGACTGGACCAAGTAACCCAGTCCACGAACACGGATTTGCCTGGCATCTGAGATTTTGTAGGCATAGGGAAGCTGAGGATCTGCTGAAAACAGGAACAGCTATATAACAGCAGGACCAGCTATATAATGTGCACTTAGCAGGGTGCAGCATGAAAGGAAAATAGGGGGCCCTTTGTTAAAAATTATGAAGAATTTCAAGATGATGACCGCAGAGCATTATGCAAGCTCAGGGCCCGCTGGGCCTGGGTCAGGTCCCTTCGGGACAGCCCATCATCACTTTGGCTTTCTCTTTGCCCTGCTGGGTCGCTTGTCCTCTCAGCCTAATTTAACATTCTGGCCACGGTCAGTCTGGGAGACCTCCTTTGCTCATCTTTGCTCATTATCATAATAGGTGGAGTGCTTGGCACATTTTCAGAGCCACTCATCTTTGGAGATGTGATGTGGTTTAAGGAAAGGTCACTGGCCTAGGAGCTGGCCTCTGCCTTCTCATCTTTGCTGTGGCATTCCTGGTGGCCTTGGACACATCACTCAACAGTGCAAACAGGCCGCGTTCACAGACCAGCTACTGTGATACGTACTTTACATATCATCCCATTAAATTCTCCCAACATCTAATACTCAGGGGCAGCCATTCACCCATTCATAGATTTAGAAGTTGAGGATCACGGACGTTAAGCCGCCTCCCCAAGGTGACCGAACTAGGTTTCCAGAGTCTGCTCACCTGGCCACAGTGCTATATTCCCTTGTCTTTGTATGACCTTTCCCGACCTCAGTTCCTGTTTGAGAAACGTGTGAATCATACCTGTGTTTCTCCACCTCACAGTGTTTGGGAGGATTAGATGAGATAACACCTGGGAAATTGCTTCTGCAGCAATTAAAGCCTGGGGATAACAGCTGGGAGGACACGGTGGGGAGTCAGACGGGCTTGGATTTGGATCCCAGGATCTGCCATTTCCTCGCTGGGTCACCTCATAGTTGAACATTCCTGAACCTGTGCCCTCACATGTGGGGAAGACCCATGCCTTCCACTTTATAGGCTGTGATGGGGATTAAGTGAAGTAAAATATGCAGGCACCGAGCATTGTGCCTGGTCCAGAATAGCTGCCCGCCGGGGAGTTTCTGAGGTCATTCCTGGTTGCAGGAGACACAGGCGAGTTCTTCAGAGGCCCTCTCTGAGCCCCTGTGGGGCCTGGCTCCCACAGGCATGTGGACCCAGGCAATGGGCAAGTGTGTGAGCGGGCACTGGCGTTGGGAACGCCGTTCCACTGGCCCCTGGCCACGATCTTGTCCTTCGGGCAGGAGGAGGCTGAAAGCATGCACACTCACTTCTCCCTGAGGATTGGGAGATGCCCCGAGGAGGCCCCCGTGAGGAACCGGGACTTGCAGAAACGCCTCAGGGTCTTCCTGCCCCGATCCCTGGCTCCCCTGCCCTATAGGCAGTAGGTCAGCCTGAGAACTGGCTGTAACTGCCCTGCTGCTCAGAGTGAGGCCTGGAGTCGCAGGAGAGCGCGGGCTCCCAGCAGGGTCCCTTGCTGTGGGAGCACATCCAGCACAGAGCCGCACACACTCACTGATCCAGATGCCCTCAGGACAGCATGGCAGCATCTCCTGTGAGATGCTTCCTGCCAGGCCTTGGTGGACTCTAGACTTCTCCCCGCGGCTTCCTGGGGGTTAGGGACCTCACTAGGCAGGTGGTCTTTCCACTAGTCGCGGGGGCAGGGAGGGGCAGCCATTCATGGGGACTGCCGTGTGCCATCAGCTGCAGGAGGCACTGCGGGGGGCCCCTACCACAGGCCCTGCTCATCTCCTTTCAGCTTCCTTGGTACATCTGTCCTTGTGTTTTGGCCTTTGAGCGTCTGTAGTCCTCTGCTGATCTCCTTAAAGATGTTGAATAAGCGACACATGGCACCCTTCTTTGTCTTCGTGTAAACATAGGTACCGACACCGGCCGTGCAGGGGGATGCTGTTGTAGATGCATAACTTTTAAACATTGCTTATGTAGAAAGCCATTACAATTTTCAGTGAATGCCCGTTAACAGGTAAGCAAGGAGAGTAAATGTGCAGAAGCTCTGGTGGTTTCCCTTGGGTCAGATGGTTCAGAAAAGTGCCCGAAAGCCATTTGTGTCCCGAAGCATCACAACTCCAGAGTCTGTGCTGGTGGCTTCTGGACCCTTCAGGATCGCCACCAGCTCAGGTAGGCAGGTCGTCGACCAGGGCTGGAGAGGAAGGAAGGAACTTCGCTTTTCTGAGTGTGGAGTGTGAACCCAGCTTCCCTCCTATTAAAGCACAGAACTCAGTATCCAGGGTGGCCCTTGTTACCTGCTCGCCTCTTGCAGGTAGGGCTTGCAGCTTGGGGGGGTAGAGCGCCGTGCCACGTGGTGGGCTGGGCCTCAGGCTGGGGTTTGCTTTGACCTCCCAGCCTTTGTTTTTTCTCTGCAGCCATGCCACCTGTGTGGGCTGATGGCTCTGAGCATGGGCCTCAGCTGAGGGAGAAGGGCTGGCCGGGTGGGTAGGGGATGCCCCCAGATTGCCATCCTCAGGTGGGCTTCAAGACGTGGGCTCTGCTGACAGTAGGGGCTGACTGTGTGGGCCCTCCAGCCCCCAAGAGGGCAGAAAGTACTCCCCCACTGCCAGCGTGGGCTCGTGCCCACCACGGGACAAGAATGGCTCCTAAGGGGGAGTGAGCAGAGTTGACTGGTGGTCCTGGTGGCAGGGGAGCAGAGGGGATGCCGGGACCTCCTTTCAGCCTGGAAGGCAGAGCTGCCGAGCAAGGGAGCAACCCTGTGCAATTCCTGAGCAGCCAGGACACAGGGACTCAGCTGTTCTGCAAAGACCAGGAGCATTTCCACTTGCGTTTTCCTTGAAAAGTCGAACCTGCTCCCGTTGGTTTGCTCAGATCCCTAAGTATGGCAAGTGTGCCGTCATTCACTTGGTGCTTGATGCATTTTCCTAAGACTTCGGTGTTTTGCATTAAATGAAATGAAAGGTGTCGTTGGCTTATGGAATTCCCCTGAGTCTAGACCTTCCAGTGCTGTACACCTGACCCTGCCTTTCCTTCTCAACTTTTTGGCAGCTGCTAACTCTTGACTCCCTCCCAGGAGAGAGCTCAGTGTCTGGTTTAGAAGGATCTAGGTTTCTAGCATAGCGAGCCATGCACAGCTGGAAAGAGATCTTTAGAAAGCATGTGGGTTTGGAGTTGAATTCCATTATGTCAATCACCAGTTTTACCTCCTTGGGCCCTGATTTGCTCATTGACAAAATAGAACTAATAAGGGCATCTGTGTCGTAGGGCTGTGGGGAGGAGTAGATGGGATAACACATATGAAGTAGTTTAGGACAACACGTGGCACAAGGGAGCCCCCCTTCTCTGGCCACCCTCTCATTTATAATGTCCCACTTTATTATTGATGAAGAGCAAGACAGACTCATGGAATTTCACCTGCTTTGACCCCATGGTCAGCTCATAAAACCCAGGCAGTGTTGTCACACACATTTCATGCAGACCAAAGCATTTATTATGTTCCAGGGAGGTTTTTTTTTTTTTTTTAACTTTTTTTCCCAAATTCTAATGGTGCCCCTTGTGCAGGAAAGGCAGGCAGGCATGGGGTTCGGGTTTGCTGCTGCACCGTGCTGCGATTCCCAAAGCAAAGGGAGACACCGGGCAGGCCTTTGGCTCTTTGTACCTGCGCCGTCCACAGTGCCTTTTCCGTTGTGCTTTGTGCTTTGTTGAGGCAGAGGAGGAAAATACTGTGAGAACAACAACCGCTCTGGGAGGCAGCCCTCCACTGGAAGAAGGAGTCTTTGGCCACAAGTCATGACATACAGCCTTACTCTTAATCTCCTACCAGGTCCCCTTAGCAGTGCAATTGCTGTTAACACAATATGATCATGTCATGTACAGACAGTTTGATGGGCATAGGTTTTTGCCCCACTGACACGAGCGATCATTGTTTAGCCTCTGGGATGGTAATGCTGAAGCTTGAATCTTCTTTCTTCTCGGTTTTGGCCCGGGCCCTGCCAGAGCACGATGCCTTTGAGTGCCAGCACAGAGAATACACTTCAAGGGAATCGCTATCGGTACACGGTGTGTGTGTAAATATACATAGGCTGTTTCCCTTTGTCACTAAAAACTGGTAAGTACTTCAGAATGCCAGGGTCTCTGGCCATGTCTGAGCACTGCAGAACATCAGGGTCGTCTGGGCTCCCCGAAATGAGATGTGATCCTCTCAAGAAAGGGCTCACAGCTCACTAATCTTTTGAAAAAAGCCGAGGATACATATTTTTGAGAACAGAAATTTCAAAATCAGCAGAGCCATGAGTGGAATTCCTACTCAGACAGCAAGATTTTCAGTGTTTTTGCATGAATCAAATGCCCTGTGAATGATAGGAAAAGTGTATAGACTTAGAAAGAAATCAGAGGATAATTGATTTTTTTGAACTTTACTTTTAAGAGAGGCCATTGGTCTCGGAAAGGAAGAACTGTGCAGAGGTGAGAGTCTGCATCTGAGTCAGGCTAATCCAGGTCTGAGCCCGGTGATGCCCCTGACTAGCCGTATGGCCCTGCCAAGGCAGCCTGGGACCATCCATGTTAGCTGTCAGATGGTCGCAGGGCTACTGACTTCCAGGGTACAGCTGGGAGGTTGAACTGAGAAGGTGTGCAAGGTGCCTAGGAATCAGCGGCTGCTGGGGATGGCAGTCTGTCCCCTTGGGGAGAGTTATTGTCAGGCCAGCCGGAGGCCTTATTTGAAGACCACTAAGCTGACCACTGGGTCCCCAGATGCTTCTTGCACTTTATTTCCATGTTGTGCCACGGGCTTTGTGTGGTGTTTCATTTAATGTCCCACAGCCACTCCTGCGGTCAGTTCTGTCATCATCTCCACCTTAGGTGGAACCAAGACTGAAAATGTCACCTTGCCCAAGGTTCCTCAGCTGCAAGTGGCAAAGGCAGGCTGGAGCCTGGGTCTCGGGAGCCTGCTCAGGGGCCTGGGTCGGGCATCTGGGTATTTCCCGGGCGAGCACGTCCCTGGGCTGTCGTCGTCATCCGGGGGGCTCATTGGGATGGTTGGTGGGAGCATCTTCCTCACCCTCTGTCCTTCCCAGTGGGACTCTGAGTCCTGTCTGGGTGCGTTGTCACTTGCTTTTGTAATACAGAATTTTAATTTCATAAGAAGGGGCAAAACCTGGATTTTGGGGAGGCCCAGACCCTGTAAGCCCTCGGCTTCCTGTATTTTTCCCTTTTATTACAATAAAATGATGGTGCTTGTCCTTTGATTTCCTTTGAGGGTTAGCCAGCTCTTTCCTCAAAGGTCTGACTTTTAAGGAGCCTTTCTGAGAATCTCATTGAATTTGGTTGAATTTCCCTTTGAGTGTTGCCCATTATGGGGATGGATGGTCTCTTGGAAGAGTCTGCTTGGGCCCTGGGACTCTGGTGCAAGACAGACCTGGCTTTGAAGTCCAGCCGCCCTTTCAGTTTCACTTCTAGGCCTCGGGTGACTTATCTGTAAAATGGGGTCATGGCGGGGATGATTAGCACCTCTCGTATGTCAACAGCCTCTGCTCTGAACTGGGTGCCTGGGAAGTGCCCAGGGAATTTTAGCTCCTCGATTTTTGACATCCCTATTCTTTGTCTTTCCTGGATGTTTATCGGTGCTTGTTTTTTTCCCCTTGGGGCAGCCACAGTTCTGGGTTTTTTTGGCCTGACTGACAGCTAGCTGGTAGGCCACATGTCTGGGACCCACTCGGGTCTGTTTTACTTTGCGTGGAATGAGTGTGGCAGATCTGTCTGTGCCCCTGGCGCCTCTGGGGATATGCAACCCCAGGCGTGCCCCCTAGCTCTGTTGCCTAGGTCATCGAGGAGGAGGCAGGTAAGCTAGACCTTAAATTCCCCGAGAGCACACTAGCTCTTCCTGAGGGGAGAGGGTCCCTCTGGCACTAAGCACCGAGCTGTCTTTGGAGCCGTCTTCAGGAGTTGTTTATGGGATGCCTGAGCACACGATAAACAAAGGAGGAACTGTGAAGAGGCTCTTCCCGGTGCTCACACGCCGGTGACGGGGATGAGGACTGCTGAGCACAGGTCAAGGAGTAAGTCCTTCACATCCCTTTCCCACTTACTCTGCAGTGCAGGGGATTGTGAGCCCCCTGTGGCAGGCATGGATGCCAAGAAAAGTGGGGGGCTGCCTCCCAGCTACAGTAAGCCGGCTCTGAAGCCCTGCAGGTGGGTCCCCGGCTCACCACTCTTTCGGACATCTGGTCCTTGCTTCTCTCAGCCTTCGGCCCTGGGGAGTGTCCCAGCAGCATCCTGAAAAGACGAGCCGGGCTGAGGGGTCCTGGCACCTCCACAGTGCCAAGCGAAGCAGCTGCCATGGGAGCACACGGAGCCCCCAGCGAGACTGAAGGGGCCGCCGCCACGACCAGCGACCTGGGGGAGGCAACTCAGCAACGGCAATCAGGAAGCTGCTGCAGCTAATTCCATGAAGTGCTTGAACGCTACATTCCCAGTGACATTAGGGAGAAATGCGAATATTAATTTCTGTCCCTTTCACCTTCTGAGGCCATGCCTGCCTCGTGATGCTGCATGGTGTTTGCCGAGCAGGATTTCACCTCAGTGCAGCTTCCTTTTATTTTACACCTGTTTGTTTGTTGTTTCCCTTTCTGGGATTGGGTTTCTGAGCCTGTGCATTGCAGGCAGTTGTGAGCTGCTGCTTCATCTGCTGCATGTGCCCACCGCAACCACAGAGCAGCACGACCCAGTCCTGGGCAGCACCCCGGCCACACCCTCCACCAGCTGTTTCCAGCACCTCTGCATAGGAGGAAACCTTTTCAGAGGCCATAGTCGAATTTGGGTTATTTGTATTTGCATTACTGTCCCGCAGGTACAATTAATTGTCTGCTCCCTTCTCCAGGCCTGGCCCACAGCTATGCTGGATGCCTGTACCAAACATAGCCCCTGAGATGAGGAGCAGCAGCTGGCTGGGAAGTAGGGATCAAATTATACGGATTTAGTTGGGGGTACTTCTGCCAAAAGACACTGAGCTCCAGCCCCCATTTCCCCAGTAGCAGGTCCAGCAGAGTACTGCATTTTGAGGTTCCAGAGGAGTCTCAAGCCCGGCTTCTCCCTGGGACATCACTCTACGGAAGCCGTGAGGCTTACTGGGTGACTTTTGCTCTATGCAGTGCTCCGTGTCATAGCACACCTGGCATTTGCTGCGTGCTCCTGCAGTGACCAGAGTCTGATGCCCACCTCTGCCTTCTTGCTGAGCCTGACTACTCCGAAGGCTGTGAGAGCCCCTCCGGGCTGCAGCAGATCTCGGGAACCACGCCTTGCAGCTGTGGGTGCTCGGGGTCCATTGCACGCCCCAGCCGTTACAGTGAACCGGGAACGGGCCAGGCTGGAGCACTGGCATTTCCACTCCCAGCGTCATGCATGATCAGGGCACTGAGGCCACAGAAGGAAGGGAACTCTTTGTGCCACCCAGCTGGCTTCCTGGAGGACTGAGAGAGGCAGCCTAACGTCCCCCTGTTCCTCTACTCTCTGTTCCGTGCCTTTCAAAGCTGCCCTGCTGGACTCACCATGCAGAAGGGTGTTTTTGCAAACTTTCCTCAGATTAAATTGAACTTAAGCCTGAATTTCACCTAGAGAAAATGTTCCCCTGATGTATCTCTTTTTGAGCCAAAATATTTTGTCCCAGTATGTCATCGGGGAGTATTCCCCTCATGAACACAATCTCCATAAGTGAAGCCAACAGGAGACCAGAATTCATCAATCGTTTATTCAGAACTGATAAACCCATCTGGAAACCTGAGACTCAGCCTTCGCCTTTTCTTCAGTGGAGGTTCAAATGAAATGCTTCGTTTGTGGTATAATATCACTGTTTGGGAGAATCTTTAGCTGTTTTAGCAGACTTCCAAGACATATTGGTTTTGACCAAATGCTGGAATTCTTTTCTTCCCTCACGCCCTTCCTTCCTACTCCAGCAAACACTCCCAGAATACTCGGTGAGGTGTATAGAGCTGTGTTGGGTACCAAGGTCCCTTTGCTGCTGTGGCCACCTTTCACATCCTCTCCCTGAGTGCTTCAGTGACAGCACCGTGCTGCACATTCCCCGACACATCGGGCTGTGGTACGCCTCTGTGCCTCAGCTGATGCCTCTCTGGCCATCTGTACTGCTGACCTTGTTGTCCTTGTCTGGCTGCTAAGGGCTCCAGAGGATGTCAGGTTTTAGCATGCAGAAATATCACCTGTGGAGCTGTTACAATGCATTATTCCAGGGTTCTGCCCCAAGAGATTTGGACTCGGTTTAGCCCTGGGGATTGACCTGTAACAAATGTCTTAGGTGATTCTGATGTTGGTGGTCCAGGTAGCGTGCTCAGAGAATGCTCTACATATCCCACCTCTGCGAAGACTTCTGGTTTCCCCAAAAAAGACCCGTCATTTGCTCTCTTTGCTGCTGGGAGGAAACATGCATAACTTCCCTCTGTTCTCTGCTTAAGTATCTGTGTGCATGAAGTCTGTGCTGACCTGGGCCAGAGGTTTTGGTTGCTGAGCCTCTGAACCCAGCCTGAAGCTGGCACTGGGTGCAGCCTCATGGCGCAGTAGGCATGCTGTGGATGGGGACTTTCTCTGCAGTAGACGTGGGGGCTTTTGGAACAAGTCAGGTATTTTATCTTTTAAGTCAGGAGCTACCTAGGAGCACATCTGATCGTGGAAGCAGTTCATTTAGAAATCACTCAGCAGAGTTGAAGTGGCCATTCTCCAGTTTGTAAGATGGAGAGAAATGTGTTGACCTGTCACCGATGGCTTTCTTCTTACCAAATAGGTTACTGGGACCTGTGGTTACCAGTGCTTTAACAGAAAGTTGTTTGGTGAACATCAATATGAAAGACACCATCTGCTTCCCAGAAAAGGCTGCTCCTAATATCCCCGGTACAAGAATTGCTCCCCAGGGGCCTGTTGGGCACAAACTGCATTTTTTCCCTAGTCAGTGGCTTTCAAACTTTTTTTGACTCTGGCCCACAGTAAGAACACATGGTTCAGTGCGACCCAGTGCACACGACTTCACATGTGAAACACAGGTTTCATGAAACATTACTTAGCCTTATTCTCTGCAGTGCAATTTGGAAAATTCTATTCAACTGGATTCTGTTCTATTCTCTTCTGTTCATTTTAGAAGGCTGGCTGTGACAATTAAGTTGATTTCACAACCTAATAAATGTGTTAAGGAAAAAACAGTGTTGTAAATGTTACGGGGTGAAGTACAGGCTATTATAGCTTTATTCTGGGAGGTACAGCACTGACCTTCAAGACTGAAGCTGTGTTTTCCCCAATCACGCTGATAGATGGTGAGCATTAAGGTTTCTCAGCCAGCCTCAATGATAGGCTCCCTGTATAAATTTCATTCCCCCCTCCTCAGCATCCCATGAGATTGGTATTCTGAGAGCCCCATTTTCCAGGTTGGGACACTTACGTTCAGGAAGGTGATGTGACTTATCCAAGGTCACATAGCTTGTATGTAGTGGCTTTGGTTCTGAACTCAGGGCCATCTGACCATGATGTCTGTAGTCTTACCCTTGTTTGAATTTGCCTCTGCCTTTTGCTAACACCCACTTTAGATGGTTCCAAGTTTACCTCTGGGCTGCTATGTGGGAAGCCCAGCTAGAGGCAATGAGAGGATGGCATGATGGAGGCATGGGGGAAATGTGAGGGGGAGTGGGGGAGTGGAAGAGAGACGTTTGGCAAGCATCGGGTGGGCAATGGCTTTCCAAACACCTGCGGTTTTCCTTTGAGCTTACGGGATTTGCCACGAGCTTCTATATCTCTGTTACACTGACCTCCTCCTCTGAGAGCACTCACTGACCTGACCTGCTATTTGTTGCTGGTACCTGCTGGGTTGTTCCTTGTTTTCTCATCTCCTCTGGTCAGGGTCGTCTTCCTGAGGCCAGGAACGACAGCTTGTCCTTGTCGGCATGCCCAGGACCTGGCCTGAGGAGATGGCTTGTGAGTGTTTGGGGAATAAGCGACTGCATGAAGAGGTCCTTTAATTCAGTCCTCACGATGGACCCATGACTCGTATTCTGTCCTCCTCAGATTGCATTTGCAGAAACTGGGCCCCTGATTCCGAAGCTAGTGGTGGAAGAACCAGGTGGAAGACCCCCCACCCCAACCCAGTGACTGTTCATGTTTGTTCAATATTGTTTGTTTTTTGCAGATTAATTTGGATATCCTACCTCCTCCCAAGAATTTGTCTTATATCATCTAGATCTGGGTTTTCTGATCTTGGTTTCCCCCCCTTTTTTGGTGGTTTGGGCATGATGTGGCTGGACCAGAAGGCCACAGGGCTAGAGAGGGCAGGTTCTGCCTGGGAGTCTGAGGTCCAGGTTCTAACTCTGGCTGGCACATTGCTGAGCTTATGGACCTGGGGCAGCTTGCTGCTTTCCCTGGGCCTGCGCTCAATAGAGCTCGAGGGTCCCTTAGGGCTGAGACTCCGCTCCGTCCTGGGGAGGGCAGATCCCACCTCATTTCCCATGTGCTTCACTGTGACATGGCTGGCACTCTGCATTTTGTGTCAGTATCCATCCTTCCTACCAGCGTCTGCTGCCCTGCCTGTGTGTGCACCAGGTACCTGCTGGCATACAGGCAGGTCTGGAGATGTGCCTGGCCCTACCTCAGGGTGCTTGGAATCTAGCTGGGCAGCGACTCACAGTGCAAACTGTGCAGATGGTCAGCTAAGCAGACTTAGCTGAAGGGCCAGGAGGACAGCATAGCATTAGTGTTGGAGGAAGAAGCAGAGATGACATCCCATTTTGGTAAATTCTCCACATTTTTGATTATGTTATTTCTCAGGAGTTTTTGTACCACAGAGTTGTTCTTAGGGTTGTGTCAGGGAATAGAGTCATCTTTGAATATAAAAGGCAAAAATAAAAGGGACTAAAATATTTGACATATGATGAAGTTCTGTGATATTTTAGATAGTGAGTAAATTGGTATTTATGTAACCCGGTATATTCATTTCCCGATTCCCCCTCCCTTGAATGTTGAGTTAATAACATGCCTGACTAAATGACGTTAATTGCTTTAAGCTGCCAAATAAAAAAAAAAAGCCAGCATTCATTCAAAAAGTGTGCTGTGTTCTTCTCCGGCTAGAGCTGGGAATGAAGACCTGAGTCTCCTGGGGGAGGGGAGGCTAAGGTATAACCTCAGCAGCTCAGGAAAGGGGACAAGCACATCCCTGAACACCAGCTTCTCGGGCCAGACATAAGCAGTGGAGCAGAGGGTTAAATTCACAGTCCTGGGATTTGAGTCCTGGGTTCACCTCCTGGCTCCCCTTGGATAGTATATGGTCTTGAGCAGAGCTACTCAGCCCCTTCATTTCAGTTTTCCTTCTTTAAGTGATCTCTATCTCCCCAGCCTGTTGTGAAGATGAGATTAAATCATGAATGTAACTTCAGCTCAGGGTCTGACATTATTTTAATGCCTGCTGTCTTGGAGTCATTCCCCTACCCTCCCAGGTCAGTGGCTCTGCCTCACCCGGAGGACACCAGCTCTCCAGAACAAGACCTTGGGCTCGTCCATTGCTCTGTTTCTGGGTCCTATAATGGTCTCCATCAGTCAACATTTGTGGAATAAATGAATGCATGCAGAGAATGAATGGAGTTTACAGGCTCAGAGAGGTGAGCCGCCAGATCATAAAGGACAGAGCAGAGTTCACACCAGTGGACAGAGAACATCAGCCAGTGGGGGCGGATTGCTGCTTCTCTTTAGTGCTCCCTGAACTCCTGAGAGAAATGCCACTTGCGCCCTGTGATCTGAAAATGAAATATGTGTGTATGCGCGCACTTCCCACGACGGCATTCTGAGAAGATGGTCATGTCGGATGTAATCTCCTGGTTGTTCGGAAACTGATAATTTGGGTAGTTTCATTCTGGGGTACAATAACAGACCAGAACCTTTCTCTTTTGGAAAAATCTCCCTAAAAGCTCTTATGTTCTGAGTTTACCGCAAAGTCTCACCAGGATGTTGAAATAGCCCACATACATCATGCCCCATCGAGGTGCTTTTTCTGGGTCCCAGTATCCCGGTACGGAGACGCTTCTCCCACTGAGCTACATGTATGTGTGTTGTCTTGTGGTGCTTTCGCTCCCAGCCCGCCCAGCCCCCCAGGCTCGCATTGCGATGGGCTGTGAAGCTTTGGTGTTTCATGCTTTCTCAGAGCTGCTCTGTGGGGAGCACTGCTGGGTTAAGGGGGGACGGGAAGAGGAGCAAAAGGGCTTGGAAGGTCAAGAGGAGCACTTTTTGTTCTTGAAAAAGTCCTTGAATTTAGCCCTTGAATAGTATGGTATCAACTTGAGAGATGATGGCTGTTAACATAGCAGCTTTTAGTCCAAGATGTCAAAATACATCAAGAACACATCCTTTCTCCATTTCTCCATTCCTCAGGCAGGGAGGAGGTGGAGAGCACCTACAGAGAGAACACTGCTGCTTTGGACCATGGCTGGTCCCTGGCCGGATTGCAAGGAAACAGTCTGGATTTGACAGTTTCATTCATTCGTTCACTCACTCACTCACTTATTCATTCACTCACATTTTTACATCTTGCTACTCTGTCCAGGTATTGTGCTGGCTTTGCGCACAATAGGGCAAGGAAAATAAGGCAGTCTGCTCCCTCATGAGATTCCAACCTAGGGTGGGAATCGGGCGTTTCTCAAAGAAGTAGACTGTGTGCAAATCTCCCCACCTGCCTCATAGGCACACCAACCCGAAGGGCACAGGCCCCAAGACCCTGCTCTGGTCTGGGGTCAGGGGAGGCTTTGCTGGGGGATGAGCTTCAGCTGAGACCCGAGGGCTGGCAGGAGCTGTGTGACAACGGGGTGGCAGGAGAGCCTGGGGTCCTCTGTGACACTTGCTCACCTCCTACCCAGCCTCCTCCTCACCTCCCCAGCTGGGCCTGTGCTTCAGCTCCTGGCATGAGTTCCATCCTTTCTTCTCAGCCTTTGATTCTCTTGTTCCCACTGCCCTAAACTCCCGCCCTTGTCCCCGGAGCTGGCTGTTGGATTCCTAATCTTCCAGGCCTAGTTCTTTAGTTCAGCAAACACTTTTTAGCTCCGGCTGTGCCAGGGGCACGATGCTAGGCCTCAGCTGCTGCCTGTGGGAAGCCTTTTCCAGTCTCTGCTCTCATTTGCCTTTTGTACCTAACTTGTGGTCATCATAGTTGACCTTGGGTTCTAGTCACTGTTGTACCATCACTGGCTCTTCCCCTGAGGTCCACAAGCTTTCAGAGGCCCTTTTTTCCTCATCTTTGTTTTCCTTGTGGCCTCCTGGGGCAAAGCTTTGTGATGGTGATGGTGATGTTGACAACACACTGACACTTGTGGGTCCTTCACCACAGCCAGACAGCATTCAGAACACCTACTGCATGTTCACCCCTTTAGTCCCCACAGCGACCCTGCAAGCTAGCCACTCGGTTATCATCCATATTTAACCCATGAAGAAACTGAGGCATACAGACTGTTACTTAACTTTCTTGAACCTACTTGTCTGGGAAGCGATCGAGCCAGGATCCCAGCTCAGCATTTTGACTCCAGTGTCTGGGTCTGTAACCACGGTGCCCCACTTCTCCCTAGCACGGCCTGTGTCTGTCAAGCGGTACACGTGAATTGGTGGTGCTAGTATGTGACAGGTACCCTGTTCCTCTCCGGGTGTGCTCTTCTCCCCAGGACTGAAGACGTCCCTAGACCTGTCCCAGGTGTCCTGTAGGTAACTTCTCCTCAACAGAAATGCCGAGTTCATTATCACGGGTGCCAAGTCTTAGCGTGACCACGCAGGCCTCAAAAGGTGCATAGGCAAGAATTTCCCTTCCCTGCAGTGTTCCAGCATAGATGCTGACCACCTGGGAAGACATAATGACTATGGTAAATCATAACATTTTAAATTACCAAGTGTTCTCTATTTATTGTAGAAAATTTTGGAAATAAAGATAAAGGAAGAGAGAATGAGGATGACTGCTATTACAGCCTGATCACGGTTGATATTTTGGTGGGTTTCTTCCAGTCTTTTTTCCTTTGAATAAGTGAATACAGATGTGTATCTACATCAATGGGATCATGCTGTATCAACTGTTTCATAATGGCAAGACATTTTAGAGTGGATTCAGGCAGAGTAGGGCCACTTAAGATAATTTGTTTTTCTATGAAAAATAAAGTTCCTCCTCTAGCACCAAATGATACAGTAAGAAAAAAACTATTTGTAATCTTATGCAAGAATACTCATATTAATTTTTTTACAGCATTTCTTCAGGGCTGCTTAAAATCGGAATTAGATCATAGATACAAAGTCATTTTGTTTCTTTCCCCTAACTTTATGCCACGAACGTGTTTCCTTATCATTCAGTATTCCCAGTGATTGGTTTTCTGGCTGCAAAACATTTCACCACGCGAATGTGGGGTAGCGTACGTCGTCTTCCCCCGAAGTCGGGCGTGAAGGCTGAAGCCCAGCTTCCCCCCAGTGCAAACAGGGCTTTGATGAGCGTCCCTGCCTGTCTCGTGTCGGCTCCACTCCTGATGGTGCCCCTCAGAGCCGAGCTTACAAGGGGAGTCCCTGCCCCGCGGTGTCATCTGTGCTCGCATTCTCCATTCTTGCTGCCGTGCCTGTGTCTGAGCTCATCGGCCTCTGTTTCTTCGGTAGCACCTGGCTTTGTGCCATGGCTCAGGCTCACCCGGGGCGTCAGACATTGTTAGTTGGACTAAATGACCTTTGCCTGTCCTTACCTGGACAAGACAGTCGACACAGAGCTCAAAGAAAGGCTCTGGAGTCAGGCATCCCTGGGCTCAAATATGGCTCTGCCGCTCACCAGATGTGTGGATTGAGCAAGTCATTCAGCCTCCCTGCGTTTTAGTTCATTAAGAGAAGGATAATATCTACCTATTGGAATTATTGTGAGGACTGAGTGAAATATCTGTCAAGTGCTTTGCATACACTCAAACACATAGTAAGGGCTCAATAACGGCAAGTGTTATTTTTATTATTCTTACTATTTATTCTGACCTTGAGGCTTCCAGACTATAGGAATTTGTTTCATTTGTAAAACTACTACTGTTCATACAAATAGAGCTTTCAAATAGTCCAGACATTGGTTGTGTGTTTGTTTTAGCTACTCTCTGTGTGGTTTTGAGAGAGGTCTTAGGGTGTCATCTTAAATATCCATTTATAGGATCTCCAAAATAATTTGAGATTTTGGATCGACTCCTACCCTAGAAGACACACCATGACTGAAGCATTGGCTGGGGGAGTGCAAGCTACCTCCTTAACCTCTCAAATGCAGTTGTTTTTGCCATCAAGTAAATTAAGGGTAACAATGATAATAGGAATTAAGCTGACTAATTATAAAACGAGGTACATTGCCAAGTGTGTAGCAGTATGTAAACCCCAGAGTAAATGGAGATATTTGCAGATGCAAACTCGCACAGTGTCAGGAGGCCTGGGGGTTGCATTTTGATAATGAAAGCACCCGGGAGGCCTGCACGTGGTCTTCTGGGACCCGGATGCCAAGCTGGAAGCTGTTTACCACTCGCTTGAAAAACTAGGGATCCCGATGCTATAAGGAATTGTGATATTTCTTTCAGGGAAGGGCCCCCTTATCCACCTAATACCACTAAAATATGTGAGAGAGAAGAGGAACAATTTCAGGTACTTTGTGAGTGCGGGTGGTCGTAAGCAGCAGAGCCCAGTTCTGCCACCCAACGCCCCCATATCCCAGGGGCTCTCCAGGGAGCAGACTGACACAGGGGAACAGCAGAATGGTGGGGCACAAAGGGCGAGGCCAGAGGGTGCCGTGACTGGTGCGTGTTCCCGATCTACGGGCAGATGTGGCTGTAGCACAGGGAGAGTGGCCCGGTGGGCTCAGATGATGACAACGTTCCTTCAGATGGCCCCTTGCCATGAGTGAGCTCCATCACTGAAAATTTCTGAGCCTTGTGGTCCTTAGCTTGAGAAATAAGGTGCTGGTTGTCCCTGTCTGGAAGGGACGTGCTATGAGGATGAGACTCGGTGGCACTTTGTAAGCTGCCCTGGGGGGCTGAGACCTCAGTGGTGGTCATCCAGATGTGCAGCCCTGCTATCTCTTTGAGACATGTGTGGTCACTTTGTCCTGTGGCGAGGCTTGGAGGTGGCTCCAAGACACCCCAGAACTTGCTCAGAGTCTGTGCCTTTCCTGCAGGCCGGACCCAGCAAGGCCTGTCATTCACAGTGCCTGGCTGGTTTTCAAGCTGGTGCCATGGACCAAGCAGCAGAAATCAGGAGAGCCGGAGACTGGTTGTGCAAAGCCACACTGGGCTCTTTCTTCTGATTCCTGTCCCTGGGTCCCCTCCAGGTGGCTGGTGCCCTTTGCTGCTTGGATCAGCTTTTGACGGGTCTCTCTTCCCATTGATGTTCTGCTGATCTGTTATATAAATCTCTTCCCTCCTTGAAGGAGACATCAGGCTGAGACAGTTTATAGTTTGGCTAGGACACTGTTCTCCATTCTCCTGCTGAGGACACATCTGGACTCCATCGTCAGCTCTGGCCCTTTGGAGCCCTATTTTCTCTGAAGAGCCTTTTGTTCTTCTCACATGGAGGGTTTGAGGAGGCCTGGCCGAGGCTGTCCTCCCACCATTGGCAGGGGTTGTGGCTGTATCTCCGGGCCCCTCTCCAGGACTCTGTATGTCTTGGCGGGCAGCATTCTCCATCAGAGTGGACCTTTATTTGTCAAGTTTTCTCTGGGCAGGGCACTGTGCTGGACCCTGAACGTACATTGTTTAATTTAATCCTCACTACCTCCCTTGAAGATAGCTGTGCTCCTATTTTACCTGTCTTACAGATGGGGAAACTGAGGCATAAGCAGCCAGGTAACTTCCCCGAGGTCCCACGGGCAGTGACTCTGGAGAGGTGGAAGCAGGAGGGCAGCGTGATTGGCGTAAACCTCGCGTGCGAGGAGCTTGAGGGAGTGGTGGGGATGGTGGCACCAGCTGAGGCTGACGCCTGGAGTTGCTCACCACCGTGCCTCCTGGGGAGAGGGGCGCACACTCTTCTCCTGTAATCCCCCCAGGGGCCCTGGAGGGCAGGCGCTGATGTCCCCATCACACAGACCGAGAGCCATGCTCATGGGGTGCAGCTGGCAGGCTCGGGTCACACAGGGTGTACCCGGATCTGTTCAGCCCCTGCTATTTTGTGCTGGGTCCACACCTGAGATGTTTCCTTGAGGGCTCTGGGCTCCCCCATGGCTCCAAAATAAAGTCTGATTCCTTTCGCTGGGAAAAATACATCCAGATCACAAAGTACCTTTAGGGGAGAGAGTGTGGCAGGAGAAGTGAGCTTCCGGAAAGGTATGGGCCCACCCAGAGGTGCATCCTTGGAGCCCCCCACCTCCCATGCCGGGGGATGGGAGCCTGCTCACCCTGCCATAGGATTGCGGGCAGCAGGGTCCCGGGATCTCCAGGGGCTTGGTGATGGCGGCTGGCTGTGCGCCTGGAGCCTAGAATGTCACTCGTCAGAGGGCACGTGAGGCCAGGTGCCCCACAAAGGTGGTGAGGGCTTCCTTGGGGTCTGTCACCCTCTCGTCGTCCTCAGGCCCCACACCCCGCTGGCCACACGGCTTTCCCACCGGTGCTCGGGAACTGCAGGGGGAGATGCTGAGGGTTGCTCTGGGTGAATTGGCGTTGAGGGTCTCCTCTGTCCCTGTCCCGGCCAGTGGTCCCGTGCTCCTCGCCTGCGATTACGGCTGGTCGTCACAGGGTGGCAGCAAGAGTCAGGTGCCGAGCCGGCAGCCGGCTCGTCGCGAGGGGAGGGCTGCCCTCCCTGGGCTCCTCGCAGGGGACCTGGCCCGGCCTCTGTGGGGCCGAAACTCAGTGCCACTCAGGACCTTTTCCTGCTGCACTGCAGGTTCAGGGAAGAATGAAAATTCCCCTTTTTAGGATATATTGCTAATAGTAGACTTTAATTTCTAATTAGTCCTTTCTACATCCCAAACCCATATTTTCCCAAGAGAACCAGTGCACAGCTACCAAAAAAGATGAAAAGCAAATGTCAGGGTGAGAGCCAGTGATGAGGCACCCGGACTTGGCAGCTGGAACGGGCTTGCTAAGTAGAGGCTGGGCCCTGCCACGTTTGTGGTGGGGGGATGAGGAGTCTGCTGAGATCTGAGCCCTGTGATGAAGGAGATGGAGCTGGTGAGGTGGGCCGGAGCCAGGGCATGGGGGGCAGTCTCCCTGCTAAGCAGGACGCTCTGACCATGGGTTGGCTGGAGGATGAGGGCGGGATCTGATCAATTTTATGCTTTTAGACAACTTAAGCACCAACCAGTACAGGTCACAGGAGACAGGCGGGGCCTGGGGGCACCGAGGAGTCCACTGTGAAGGCTTTATGCTAAGGCCATGAGAAGTGGGAGGATGGACGCCTGAGAGATGTTTCAGAGGCAGAATTTCAGGTCTGTCCCTAACATTTCTGGGCTCAGGGAGAAACAGAAATCAAGACCAGCCCCTTCCCCAGCCTGTGGCCTGACTCCTTTCTCTCCCACCCACTCCTGGCCCTAATTAGCAATGTCCCAAATGCATGGATACCCCAACACCCCAGCCTGAATGACTGTGCTACCTCTTGACTCCCTTTCTGCCACCAGCCACCTCTTGGTTATGCAAGGCGCAGGTTGTATGCGCCTGTCCTCAGGAGGACCACCTGGGGACAGGGCCCATGAAGGTCCAGGAGGCAGGCTCAGGGCAGGGAATCGGAGCCACCCAGGCACCCAGAGCTGAGTGTGGAAGGTGAAGAGAGTTGGTTCTGGGTGAGCACGTGGTGTGGCCAGAGGCAGGCTGGAGGGGAAGCCTCTGATGCTCGGGGCCCAGGCCAGGGCCTGCAGTGACTGAGGAGGGCCTCATGAGCCAACCACGGACACAGGAGGAGGAGCCGTTTGGAGGGAGAGGGTCCAGACGTGCTGAGTTTCAGGTGCCCACAGATGTCTAGTGCACCTGCTGCTCTGGGGCTTCCCAGAAGTCTGATTAAGGGGAATGTAGATTTGGTGTCTGCCTCTTGGATGCGTGCTGCACTTTGTATTCTTTTACTAATAGAGGGGCTTTCCTGAAAGAACTTCTTTCTCTCTCTGTCTCATGGACAGCCGTACAAACATGTGTAAGGAATAGAAACAGATTTGATCTTCTCTGGGGAAGTTCAGTTTTGAGGATCTCCTTCTCTCTGTAGGAATGAAAAAGACCTCTGGTGGTCCCTGGGGAGAAAAAACAAAAACAACATAAAAAAAAAACCCTTACAACTCCAGTGACTTAAGATGCAGTTTTCCTCCTGGGAACTGAATTTGTCATTTTCTAGTTTTTCCCCTTTCAGTTTTTACTTTAGGTGTTAAAGATCTAAGATTTTGGGAATGCTTTGAGGATTTGAAAGGAAACACATAATGAAAATGAAAGGCAGATGGGATAGTCTAACTCCAGGGGCAGGAGGACAATGGGTATGAATGAAGCCCCGGCATCCCTCCCCAGCCCCCTTCCCTCTCCTGGGAACACGGGCAAGGTCTGGATGGGCCTGAGCATACCATTGTCGCCCATGGGGTGTAAGCTGGGATGACTCTAGTGTTTCAGGGAGCCATTTTGGGGGTTCACATGATAAATTCTCAGTAAATGGTAACATCACTATTACTTCTATTATAATTACTATAACAATTCCCTTATATGTTAGAGTCATGGTCACGTTACCCTGGAAGAGTCATGAATCATGTATTAAAATTAAAGTATAACAGAGTTGAATAAGTAAATTGGTAAATATAATTCAGCCAGGATTGGGGAGTATTCTAAGAGGAGATAGTTCTTGAAGTAGTACAGAATTGGTACTTAATGCATGATGCATGGATGGGTAAGTGATGGAAGGAAGGAGGGAGAGATAGAGGGATTAATGAATGATGGAAGAATGAATGGATTGGGTGGATGGATGGATGGATGGGAAGAGGAAGGAAGAGGGGCTGAATGTTTGGGTGAGAGACTGGGTCGATGGGTGGGTAAATGATGATTGGGTAGGTAGTTAGAAGGATGGAAGAATGGGTGAATGGATGGGTGGATGGATGGTTGGAAGGATGGGTGGATGGATGGATGAGTGAATGTATTAAATGGACGGATGGATGAGCGAGTGGATGAGTGAAAGGAGGGAGGGAGTGGGGAGGGAGAGAGATGGATGGAGGGTAGATGAATGGATAGATGATTGGACAAATGGATGGATGAGCTGATGGACGAGTGGGTAGGTGGATGGAGGGGAGAGGGTGATGGGTGAATGAATTTTTTATCACAAGTAGATCCTTCGAACAACTTTGTGTTCTCTTCTTCTCGGGGACCTAGAAACTCTTGGCCCTTCTCCTGGGCAATTATTCTGTCTTCTTACCTGCATTGATATATTCACTTACTTTGTCAGTGCTGACCAAAGTTACCAGGGGCAGTGTGGCCTCCATTAAGGGGGATGTTTTGTTGAGGTAATGCTGAGAGAACAGCCAATCATTGGGCCAGGAACATGCTTGGCCTCAGCCTGGGCATATATATTCCATTCTTCTGTATGCTTCCTGCTCCTTCACCATTCTGGTGTGCTCAGGGTGTTATATGCAAACCTACCTTTCTGGGGTCCAATCCGTCCTTCTGCCTTAACCTCCTTGTCCCCACCTTCCATCCAGGAAGGAACCCTGTTCCCCCAAAAGGTCATACACTCCCCATTTTCATCGTCGCTGGTCCTGTTCCCTGGCAAACTCTCAGAGCTGTTCATATTTCTGGCATCTTTGCAGGTCCTGTTCGAGTGTCTCCTGTTCTATGAAACCTTCCCTAAACTTGAAGGGGTTGGAGTTAGAAATGTGTTTTTACTACTGTGCTTCCACAGGACTTGTTTACACTGTTCTCCCAGGGTCTTTAGACCTTGACTTGTGTTTGGTTATTTATGCCGGTGGCATTTCTCTCAGGACACGGAGCTCCTGGATGGCAGGAACCCTGTGCTTCACCTCTGCTCGCACAGCTTGGCACCAAGATGTAGTGGCGGAGACACATTCTCACCTCAGGAGAGGGGACCTTGTTCTGAGGCTGAGCTTTGCTGAATGCCACACCCAGGATGTTTTGGCCATTAAACTTGTTCTTGTTTTGTTAAAAGCTTTATTTCTTTCAACAGCGCCTCTTGTTTGGTAGGACTTTAAATGGTGCACTTAAAAGTATCCATTAGAGAGTTTGGCTTCTTCCCAAAACCTCCTCTGATTAAATGCATGTGAACCATATCTCACACAGTCCAGCACCTAGTAGGTGCCTCAAATGTGTTTAAGGAATAAATAAAGTTTTCTCATAAGTTAGTCATTTGTCCCCACGCGGCCCAGGTAGCCATTGGCTAGGAGATGGGCAAGCTGAGGAGGAAGTGAGTCACTGGGGCTACAGAGGGGGACAGAAGGCGAAATGAAACCTCAGAATGTAACTGTCTTCCCTTCTTAATTTTTAATAATGTTTATAGAACAAAGCACATAGGAAAATATTTTAAAGAGACATTTATAGATATTTTTAAAGGTAACTTATGATTGATCTTTTTAACACTGTAAGACTTTTTATCTAAGGGTCAGAAAAAAATGTGTAGTTGTATGACTGGGTGCTTTATTATGGGCATGTTGTTGAGAGAGTCTCTCCAGTTTCTCACACTGCTGGAGAAGAAGTGAGGTCCCACGGGAAAGAGCTTTATCTAAGTTGAACCCATATAGGTGACACTAGTGATGTAGCCAGGAATTCAGGGTCTTGGGAGGGCTTCAGAGTAGTCAATTTGCTCTTGAGATCATTGCAGGGTGGATGGACCATAGGTCCACTGTGACCCCAGTCTCCTTTTGGAGGAGAATGCAGGCAGGTTTCTCTGTATTGAACACCCATAGACTGTGTAGGGCATAGGGTATTGGGTTATAGAACACGTGGGAGCTCTGGGACCTTGGGCAGGCTAAATCACTACTCTGAGCCTCAGGGTCCACATCTGGAAAGAGAGGACACTGTTCTCTTGGGGAAGGTTATGGATATTGGAGTCAAAATAAGTATGCTAACTGAGTAATGGATGGACTCAGAGTTTGTAGGACTTCTGGAGTAATGTAAATCTCACTCACTTAATAACTGAGTATCTGCTCTGTGTCCGGCACTGTGCCCGTGCTAGTGTTTATGAATGATGGACTTGACAGACATGGCTTCAAGGAACTGAGCTGGGAAGGGTGCAGGCTAGCTGGATGCGAAATAAAGGAGTAAGTATATAATGACTAATGAAGAGAAATCTTAAGGGGTTATATAGTCTATCTTTTGAGCTTTATAACATGAGTCACAGTAAGGAATATATTTACATGGCAAACTGGTTGTGTGTGTGTGTGTGTGTAGCAATTGATTTTCCTTATATGTGCATTGTATTGATATTTTTATTCTATTTAAAAAACGGTAGTTCCAACCCACTAAATTAATTTTATTACCTATTATTGGGTTGCTGCTTGTAGCCTGAAAACTTCTGTACAACAATACTTAACCTTTTCTGCTAGGATTTGCCTGGTGCACACCTCACCGTAAACTGGATGCCATCTCAGACCCTTTTAGAGTCCCTGCAATGGGGAGGGCATTCGGCCAATAAAGAATTCGAGGCCAAATAATGTGGTAGATGCCAATCAAATTACTGAATTCTAGACCTAGTCCCAGCCTTTTAGCTGCAAAATATGTGGATTTGTCTTGGTATATGATTGCTAGGGTTTATATATATATATATATATATATATATATGTATTTAATCTCTAGAATAAATCAACACAATGGCTTTTTAAATCCAGCTTGCTATTTCCTATCCAAATAATTATTTTCTTTCATTCAAAATTAAAATTTTACTAAGGTCCTGCTGTGTACCAGGTTTTAAAAAGAAAATTAAAAAATATGGCTAATACTTTTCTAGCATTTGTTATGTGCAAGGCACGAGCCTAAGCACTTGCGTGTTGTAACTCATTTAACACTCCTGATAACCTGATCGGCGGGACCTCTTATTGTCCCCATTGTACAGATGAGACCCAAGCTGAGGGAGGTGAAAAATGTGCCCAAGGTCAAGTGGTGGAGTCAGGTTGGGATCTGGAGTTCCTGCACTTAGCAACCTGAATTTTTTAACTTTGTATTATTTGCTAACACATTTGTTAAAGCAGCACATTCTGTGTATGCTTTGAATGCCCCATATTATACATACAGTCTCAGTATGTCTATTTAATTTTTTTGTTTCGAGATGCCTGTCCCAAGGGCAGCCGTCACCCTTCAAGCCTTCTGCTCTGATACCCACTCTGGGCATATTACTCATTCTGTCTGGAAATACCCAGCCAAATGAGATTCTGTCCAACTTGGTTCTGAGATGATGTGGGGTTATGTTGTACAGCCATATTAAAAAAGTCCAGGATCTTTTTGCAGATGTACAGGTCAGTTCTACCAACCAAACAACAGGCACTGGGACTTCCTTCTCCTCTGTGAGGTTGATGCCTTGTTCCCTACATTTCAACCATTCAGTTTTTTTTTTATTAAGGTATGACTGATATACACTTATGAAGGTTTCATATGACAAAACAATGTGGTCACTACATTGACCCATATTATCAAGTCCCCACCCATACCCCAGTGCAGTCACTGTCCATCAGTGTAGTAAGATGCCACAGATTCATGTTTGCCTTCTCTGTGCTACACTGTTTTCCCTGTTATCCCCACACCATGTGTACTAAACAAAATACCCCTCAATCCCCTTCACCCATCCTCCCCACCCACCCTTCCACATCCCTCCCCTTTGGTAACCATTAGTTCCTTCTTGGAGTCTCTGAGTCTGCTGCTACTTTGTTCCTTCAGTTTTGCTTCGTTGTTATACTCCACAAATGAGGGAAATCATTTGGCACTTGTCTTTCTCCATCTGGGTTATTTCACTGAGCATAATATCCTCCAGCTCCATCCATGTTGTTGCAAATGGTAGGATTTGTTTCTTTCTTATGGCTGAATAGTATTCCATTGTGTATATGTACCACCCCTTCTTTATCCATTCATCTACCGAGGGACACTTAGGTTGTTTCCATATCTTGGCTATTGTAAAAAGTGCGGCAATAAACATAGGGGTCCATATGTCTTTTTGAATCTGAGAAGTTGTATTCTTTGGGCAAATTCCAAGAAGTGGGATTCCTGGGTCAAATGATATTTCTATTTTTAGTTTTTTGAGAAACCTCCATATTGCTTTCCACAATGGTTGAACTAGCTTACATTTCCACCAGCAGTGTAGGACAGTTCCCCTTTCTCCACATCCTCGCCAACATTTGTTGTTTTTAGTCTTTTGGATGGTGGCCATCCTTACTGGTGTGAGGTGTTACTCATTGTGGTTTTAATTTGCATTTCCCTGATGATTAGTGATGTGGAGCATCTTTTCATGTGTCTGTTGGCCATCTGTATTTCTTCTTTGGAGAACTGTCTTTTCATATCCTCTGCCCATTTTTTAATTGGGTTATTTGCTTTTTGGGTGTTGAGGTGTGTCAGTACTTCATATATTTTGGATGTTAACCCCTTGTCGGATATGTCATTTACAAATATATTCTCCCATACTGTAGGATGCCTTTTTGTTCTGTTGATGGTGTCTTTTGCTGTACAGAAACTTTTTAGTTTAATGTAGTCCCATGAATTTATTTTTGCTTTTGTTTCCCTTGCTCGAGGAGATGCATTCAGGAAGAAGTCGCTCATGCTCATATTCAGGAGATCGTTGCCTATGTTGTCTTCTAAGAGTTTTATGGTTTCATGACGTACATTCAGGTCCTTGATCCATTTCGAGTTTACTTTTATGTATGGGGTTGAACAATAATCCAGATTCATTCTCTGGCATGTAGCTGTCCAGTTTTGCCAACACCAGCTGCTGAAGAGGCTGTCATTTCTCCCTTGTATGTCCATGGCTCCTTTATCATATATTAATTGACTGTATATGGTTGGGTTTATATCAGGGCTCTCTAGTCTGTTCCATTGGTCTATGGGTCTGTTCTTGTGCGAGTACCAAATTGTCTTGATTACTGTGGCTTTGTAGTAGAGCTTGAAGTTGGGGAGCATAATCCCCCCAGCTTTATTCTTCCTTCTCAGGATTTCTTTGGCTATTCGAGGTCTTTTGTGGTTCCATATGAATTTTAGAACGATTTTCTCTAGTTCATTAAAGAATGCTGTTGGTATTTTGAAAGGAATTGCATTGAATCTGTAGATTGCTTTAGGCAGGATGGCCATTTTGACAATATTACTTCTTCCTATCCATGAGCATGGGATGTAATTCCATTTATTGGTATCTTCTTTAATTTCTCTCATGAATGTCTTGTAGTTTTCAGGATATAGGTCTTTCACTTCCTTGGGTAGGTTTATTCCTAGGTATTTTATTCTTTTTGATGCAACTGTGAATGGAATTGTTTTCCTGATTTCTCTCTCTGCTAGTTCATTGTTAGTGTATAGGAATGCCACAGATTTCTGCATATTAATTTTGTATCCCACAACTTTGCTGAATTCAGATATTAGATCTAGTAGTTTTGGAGTGGATTCTTTAGGGTTTTTTATGTACAATATCATTTCATCTGCAAACAGGGACAGTTTAACTTCTTCCTTGTCAGTCTGGATGCCTTTTATTTCTTTGTGTTGTCTGATTGCCATGGCTAGGACCTCCAGAACTATGTTAAATAGAAGTGGGGAGAGTGGGCATCCTTGTCTTGTTCCCTATCTTAAAGGAAAAGCTTTCAGCTTCTTGCTGTTAAGTATAATGTTGGCTGTGGGTTTGTCATATATGGCGTTTATTATGTTGAGGTACTTGCCCTCTATCCCCATTTTGTTGAGAGTTTTTATTATGAATGGATGTTGAATTTTGTCAAATGCTTTTTCAGCATCTATGGAGATGATGATGTGGTTTTTGTCCTTCTTTTTGTTGATGTGGTTCATGATGTTGATGGATTTTCAAATGTTGTACCATCCTTGCATCCCTGGAATAAATCCCACTTGATCACGATGGATGATCTTTTTGATGTATTTTTGAATTCAGTTTGCTAATATTTTGTTGAGTATTTTTGCATCTATGTTCATCAGGGATACTGTTCTGTAATTTTCTTTTTTGTGGGGTCTTTGCCTGGTTTTGGTATTAAAGTGATGCTGGCCTCATAGAATGAGTTTGAAAGTATTCCCTCTTCTTCTACTCTTTGGAAAACTTTAAGGAGGATGGGTATTAGGTCTTCACTAAATGTTTGATAAAATTCAGTGGTGAAGCCATCTGGTCCAGGTGTTTTGTTCTTAGGTAGGTTTTTGATTATCAGTTCAATTTCATTGCTGGTAATTGGTCTGTTGAGATTTTCTACTTCTTTCTGGGTCAGCCTTGGAAGGTTGTATTTTTCTAGAAAGTCCATTTCTTCTAGGTTATCCAGTTTGTTAGCATATAATTTTTCATAGTATTCTCTAATAATTCTTTGTATTTCTGTGGTGTCCGTAGTGATTTTTCCTTTCTCATTTCTGATTCTGTTTATGTGAGTAGACTCTCTTTTTGTCTTGATAAGTCTGGCTAGTGGTTTATCTATTTTGTTTATTTTCTCAAAGAACCAGCTCCTGCTTTCATTGATTCTTTCTATTGTTTTATTCTCGATTTTATTTATTTCTGCTCTAATCTTTATTATGTCCCTCCTTCTACTGACTTTGGGCCTCATTTGTTCTTCTTTTTCTAGTTTCATTAATTGTGAGCTTAGACTGCTCATATGGGATTGTTCTTCTTTCCTGATGTAGGCCTGTATTGCAATATACTTTCCTCTTAAGACAGCCTTTGCTGCATCCCACAGATTTTGTGGTGTTGAATTATTGTTGTCATTTGTCTCCATATATTGCTTGATCTTTGTTTTTATTTGGTCATCGATCCATTGGTTATTTAGGAGCATGTTGTGAAGCCTCCATGTGTTTGTGGGATTTTTCATTTTCTTTGCGTAATTTATTTATTTCTAGTTTCATACCTTTGTGGTCTGAGAAACTGGCTGGTACAATTTCAATCTTTTAAAATTTACTGTGGCTCTTTTTGTGGCCTAGTATATGATCTATTCTTGAAAATGTTCCATGTGCACTTGAGAAGAATGTGTATTCTGCTGCTTTTGGGTGTAGAGTTCTGTAGATGTCTGTTAGGTCCATCTGTTCTATTGTGTTGTTCAGTGCCTCTGTCTCCTTACTTATTTTCTGTCTGGTTGATCTTTCCTTCAGGGTGAGTGGAGTGTTGAAGTCTCCTAGAATGAAAGCATTGCATTCTATTTCTCCTTTTAATTCTGTTAGTGTTTGTTTCACATATATAGGTGCTCCTGTGTTGGGCACATAGATATTTATAATGGTCATATCTTCTTGTTGGATTGACCCTTTTATCATTATGTAATGTCCTTCTTTGTCTCTTGTGACTTTCTTTGTTTTGAAGTCTATTTGCTGATACAAGTACTGCAACTCATGCTTTTTTCTCCCTATTAGTTGCATGAAATATCTTTTTCCATCCCCTCACTTTTAGTCTGTGTATGTCTTTGGGTTTAAAATAAGTCTCTTGTAGACAGTTTATAGATGGGTCTTGTTTTTTTATCCATTCAGTGACTATGTCTTTTGATTGGTGCATTCAGTCCATTTACATTTAGGGTGATTATCAATAGGTATGTACTTACTGGCATTGCAGGCTTCAGATTCATGGTTACCAAAGGTTCAAGGTTAACTTCCATACTATCTAAGAGTCTAACTTAACTCACTTAATATCCTATTACCAACACAATCTAAAGGTTCTTTTTTTTTCTCTTCCTTTTTCTTCCTCCTGCATTCTTTATATATTAGGTATCATATTCTGTACTCTTTGTCTATCCATTGACTGACTTTGGAGATAGTTATTTTAATTTTTGCATTTGGTTAGTAATTAGCTGTTCTACTTTCTTTACTGTGGTTTTATTACCTCTGGTGACAGCTATTAAACCTTAGGAACACTTCCATCTATAGCAGTCCCTCCAAAATACACTGTAGAGATGGTTTGTGGGTGGTAAATTCTCTCAGCTTTTGCTTATCTGCAAATTCTTTAATCCGTCCTTCAAATTTAAATGATAATCTTGCCGGATAAAGTATTCTTGGTTCAAGGCCCTTCTGCTTCATTGCATTAAATACATCATGCCACTCCCTTCTGGCCTGTAAGGTTTCTGTTGAGAAGTCTGATGATAGCCTGATGTGTTTTTCTTTGTATGTGATCTTATTTCTCTCTCTGGCTGCTTTTAATAGTCTTTCTTTATCCTTGATCTTTGCCATTTTAATTACTATATGTCTTGGGGTTGTCTTCCTTGGGTCCCTTGTGTTGGGAGGTCTGTGCATCTGCATGGCCTGAGGCACTATCTCCTTCCCCAGATTAGGGAAGTTTTCAGCAATTACCTCCTCAAAGACACTTTCTATCCCTTTTTCTATCTCTTCTTATTCCAGTACCTGTATAATGCGAATATTGTTCCATTTGGATTGGTCACACAGTTCTCTCAGTATTCTTTCATTCTTAGAGATCCTTTTTTCTCTCTACCTCAGCTTCTTTGTATTCCTCTTCTCTAGTTTCTATTTCATTTATCATTTCCTCCACCGTATCCAATCTGCTTTTAATACCCTCCATTGTGCTTTTCAACAATTGGATCTCCAACCAGAATTCATACCTGAGTTCTTGAATATCTTTCTGTACCTCCATGAGCATGTTAATGATTTTTATTTTGAACTCCCTTTCAGGAAGAGTCATGAGGTCGATGTCATTTAAATCTTTCTCAGGAGTGGTATTAATAATTTTACTCTGAACCAGATTCCTTTGGCATTTCATATTTGTATATGGCACCCTCTAGTGCCCAGACGCTCTACTCTCTGGAGCTGCTCAGCCCCTGAAGCAATGCTGGGGGTTGCAGGTGAGTGGTATTGGTGCCGCGAGGGAGGAAAGAGCTGTTTCCTGCTTCCTGGCTGCTATGTCTGTCTCCACTGCCTGAGCTAGTGGTCCCAGCACACAGGTATAAGCTTCTATGCTTTGTGTTTGTAGTTGCTGTAGACAGATCTTTCCTCTGGCTGGGCTAACGCCAGGGTAGGGTTTGCCAGTTTGTGAGCCAGGTGGGGCTGGCCGGGAGAAAGGCGCAGTAGGCTGTGTATCATGGAGAGGGTCCTTGGAGCTGTGTAGCCAGCCAGGGAACTGTAGCACCTGAAGATCGTCTAAGTAGGAAGATTCTTTTTTCCTCCTTGAATATGGGAGTCTATATGGCAAAGCTCCTAACCTGCTGGGCAGAGTGCACCCAGACAATTTTGCCTACCTGTCCTCTCTCCTGAGCAGTAAGCTCTGTGCAATCCTTGGCCCTTTAGCAGCCCTCTTGCTAAGGGCTTCCTGGTTAGGAAGTCTCTCAGATTGCCCACCTTTCTTTTGTCCCCGAGCAGCCGGATACGGATCCCTGCTTTCCACAAGTGGCTGGAATCCCAGTCTCTCCAGGAATTCTGCCTGTCTTAGCTTTCCAGCCCCGTAATCATGAGATTATCATGCAAGCACCATGAAACGTAGGTTTGTGCTCCCAGAGTAGATCTCCAGATTAGATATTCAGCCATCCCAGGCCTCCACTCCCTCCCTGCTCCATTTCTCTTCCTCCTGACTGTGAGCTGGAGTGGGGGAAGGGCTTGGGTCCCGCTGGGCCACAGCTTTGGTACGTTACCCTGTTCTGTGAGGTCTGCTCTTTTGTCCAGGTGTATGCAGTCTGGCACAGTCCTCTTTCCTGTTGCTTTTTCAGGATTAGTTTTATTATATTTTCGTATTATATGCGGTTTTAGGAGGACACCTGTGTCTCACCTCTCACGCCTCCATCTTTAATCCTCAGTCATTCAGTTTTATCTTCATGACTTTACTTGATATTTACTTTTTTTATATAAATTGACTTAGTTGTTTTTCCCTTCAGTAAAATTATTTAAATAGACACCTTGTACCAGTACTATAAATAAATAAAAAACCATTATCACCTGCCGTAGTGGAAGTAACTGCTATAAAAACAGTGATACTAAAATTATAGCAGAATATTTTTGCCTCTTTAAGGCTCTCTGCTTGAGGCCTGTTCTCTCTTTTTGAAAGGGACTTTGGAGAGGTGTTTTTATTGGGCAGGCTAGCTGAGGCTATGTTGCAGTAACAAATACAGCTTGGAGCCTCATGGCTTATCCCAACAAAGCTTTATGTGTGATGCACACACAGGCTGCTGAGGGCAGATGACCCCGCAGGGCAGCATCCATCCTGAATCTCCTACTCAGGGCTGCAGGCCACTTCTGTCCTGCCTCTGCCATCACACCACATGGCCTATGTGATTGCGGTGGAGGGACGAGAGGGTGGGGATGCACTCCAGCTTTACTTGCCATGGCTTGGAAGGGAGCCTATAACTTCTGCTCAACTCCATTGGCCAGAGCCAGTCACAGTGGCCTTAGCCCAGTGGTAAAGGATGTTGGGACATAAATGGGAATGCATAGGTATTTTGTTAAAGATAACCTTGAACACAACATTGAAGTTTCTTTTCTTTTTTTTTAACAAAAGCAAAAGAAATAAAAGCAAGCTGTAAAGCAGAATAGTGTGGATGGCTGTTATTTAATGGGAGGTTACCTCTCCTTCCCAGTCTGCAGGTATACCTGTGTCTGCAAGTCCCAGAACCAGAGCCAGGGGACTATGGGGCAGTTGAAGAAGGTCACCCTCTCAGAAGGGCTGCTTCATGGAGCAAATATTCAACCTGAACAAATGTTGTTTGTTTTGGAAATAGATACCTTCCAGAACTTTTATTTCCTATAGTTTAAAAATACCTAAAATGTCACTTCTATTGTTACCCCAGGAATCCTCTGTTTTTCATGTTATCTTGCTAACTGAGGTTTTGCCAAACATAGTATTCTCTTTAGCAACATAATTGCTAATATTAGCTTGAAGATTTTTTTTTTGAGGCTATGCAGCCTGAGTTATGTGCATATGTCATCATTTGCACAGTTAAAAGAAAGCTGCATGAATGCAGGAAAATCTCAGTCCTCTCACTGCCTTGCACTGGGGCCCAGGGGCAGATCCTGAGTTAGTGAGCTGAGTGCCAATAGTTTTTCCACTGAACCTGGAACCAGTCGGGGAGTGGGGAAGTGGGAAAGGGATGAGAAGGCAGACGGCACAGGGAGCTTTATCCAGCCGGTCAGTGTTGTGGGCAACTGGAGGGTTATTTGCTGGGGGATGCTGCGGGCCCGGGTAACACACTCATTGTGGGATCGCGCTGCTCAAAGGGTCAGGAAACTGGGCATTTATACACGATGCCTGTCTGCCATGGGGTGAGAGTTGCTGTGGGAGGAGGCCAGTCCTCGGAACTGTGCCCAGTTGGCGGCTGTGGGGAGGCGGTAGGGCTTCGGTCACATCTACTGCATGTGGGGCGCCTGAGGCTCAGTCTTCGTGACTCTCTGGGCTGACCTCCATGGTTGCCTCCGTGGCCTCCTGGTCTTCGTGCCCTCACATGATCCTTTCCCGCACTGAATCAGCCCTGGCCCTTCCTAGCACACACTTTGAAGTGTGTGACTTCCAAGATAAGGTCTCTACCATGGTCTCTTGGATCTCTTGCTCTAGGGCAGCCAGGCTCTGTGCACAAGGGGCCCACGTAGAGAGCAGCTTGGGTGCCGGCCAACAGCTGGCCTATTAGCCACTTTGAAAGTGGATCCTCTAACCCCATGTAGCCCACAAGTGATGGCACCCCTAGCAGAGATCTAACGGCACCTGCTTGAGGGCCCCACGTGAGAGCTGCTCAGCAGAGCCTTCCCCCGGTTCCTGACCCACAGAAACTGAGATACATTATCATTACTGTTTTAATATGCTAGGTTTGGGGGTGACTCATTATACGGCAGATAACTAACACACTCACTGAAGTCTCTGGGTGCTTTGCAGGCCAGCAGGGGTCCCAGCACCTGTGCTGGAGTACCTTCTTCACCAAGTGAGAGGTGATGGATGTGTTGAACAAAGATGGTGGCTTGAGTGGGAACAGAAAGAAGAAAGAGGCTTCTGTGCAGAGGCTCTTTTTAGCTAGCCACTTCCTTCTGATCTTTACATTCAGAAGTTCTGTGGGAAACAGAGAGAAGTCACATAGAATTTTAAAAGGAGCTGCGCTATTTCAGAAGGAAAGTGCCAACCAGGGTGGGAGGCCGGGCCGCTCAGGGGCATGGGAAGCACCAGACCTGGTCCCCTTTGCTGTGCTGTCTCTAGTCTCTGGCTGCTGCAGCCTGGCTCCTTGGAGCTTTGTGACTCTTTGGTAGGGGCCGGAATGGTATTAGAAGCCCCTGGCTTGCTATTTCTGTGGCCTTTTTTCCACCTCTCTAGGGGGTGCTTTCTGCAGCAGTAGCCGTGAGGCTGCCCCAGGGGCAGCCACAGAGATCCCACAGCTGTTCATTCAGCTTCCTTTGTGGGCTATGTTATTTCAGGCGCTTTCTGTGGGAATTTTGTTCCAGACTAGCTTAAAGATGTTTTTCAGCATCCATTCTGTCTTTGAACAATGTACCAGAGCTCCCCACTTGCCAGGAGAAAAGGAGCTCAGCCCAAGCTTCCAGAACAGTATGCGGTGGGCTTCTGCGTCCAGGCCTGCTCGGGCCCAGCCATGTGGTATGTCTTCTCTCCAGGATAAACCGACATGCCCTTCTTACATAAATCTAATCCCTCGTAAACAATATGCTGCACATGTTGAATGGGCTTCTCGGGATCAGACAGCCGTACACGGTTTTCCACAGTGGGTGGTGGTTTTTCCCATTGTTCCTTTTCGAGGGTTTACCTGAGGTCTCCTGCGGTGTCCCCTGCTGTGCCCACTTCTGTGTTGTTTGAGGCAGTGGTGAGGGGCACTTCCTCTTGGGGAAATGATTTTCCTGTGTTCACCCAGCAGGAACTTGAGGAATTTGTGCCAGGAGCTCCGGCTCAGACTTGCCCAATTGCATCAGTGCAAGAGAACAGGCTGTCTGCATCCTGCCTTAGTGATGTGCACAGACACTCCATTCGCCCACCCGGTGGGGTGTGTTCAGTCGCACTTCCCATCCCGCCCAAGTCAAGTGTGGTCAACTGACTTGCGTCTGGCCAGTGGGATGTGAGTGGAGGTAGTGTGTGTCACCTCTAGAAAGGAGCCTCTGAGAATCACATGTCTGAACCCCCCCTCGAGCAGCTGCCGTGTGTCCCATGGTAGAAGCTCTGTCAGCCCCCCGTTCAAACCATTCTGGCCTGCCTGTGTCATTTATTTCTAGTTAGGATCCCAGCTGATTCAGGCATATTAAGCTAGTACATGGCCATTCATGAAAATTTGGAAGATGGGGAAGACAGAAAGAAGGGAGAGAATAAGCCACAATTCCATACTCCACTAGACACTACTAACGTCATCCTCAGAGTCCCTCAATGACTGTAATAAGGGATGCAGTTTAAATGAAAAACTTCTAAACTTCATAGAAATGATATTCAGCATAGTTGTGATGTGTCCAGTAGTAGAGGAGAGGGTAAGTTCAAAAAAACAAAACAACCACCACCAGATTTAAGAAATTTCTCACTCTTGTCTCCCAAGCACCAGGCTTGTGCTGGTAATGGAGGCAAATAAGAGAATCACGCAGATCTCAGAGGCATGGTGCTGGTGACTGTTGATTCTATATTTAATCCTCTGGGGCTAGTTTGAATTTTCTACCCACTAAGTTCTTTGTCTTACTTGGCTAATGGTATCTACCTGTTTTGAAAAACAACACACACACGAATTTTTCTTTTCCCAGGGGGAGGACTCAAGCTTATTGCCATTTGGGGAGCACACTTTATGAAAAAGAACATGAAATAATGAAGGGAAAAGAAGTCATAACACGGTATTCAGTTGAAAAGTTAAAAGTGTCATTTACTTAACACATACTTTTATCGGGCAGTCCAGTCTGGGGAGATCTCTCTGCACACTTGGTGAGAACTCAGCCCGGGAAAGGGTTCTCGACTCTGATTCAGAAAGAATTCACGAGCAAGTCAAGCGGGTACAAGCAAAGAGTAGTTTAATAAGGCAAACGTACTCAAGGAGTGAGTGTGGGCATGCTCCCCAGGTGAGCAGCCCAGTAGTTTAGTGAACAGATTCCCCGCTGGAGCAGGGGGTGTGGTGTGCTCCAAGGCGAGCAGCATGCTGGGGCCCCGGGTGGGTGGTCTTACAGCTGGAGTTGAAGCAGGGGGTGGAATGTTGATTGGGATAGGTGGGGTTTTGTTGGAATAGGGAGGGGGCTTGTAGGAAATAGGGTGACACCCTCTTTCTGTCCTTAGATGGTCTGCCTCGGAACTGTCATGGTGCCAAGGAGTGTGATTTTTAGTATGCTAGTGAGCATGTAATACATTTGGAGCTGAAGTTAGGGTCAACTTCTCCATGTTGGAATCAGACAGTCTTGGCTGCTATCTATATCCTGCCTCCTCACATCCCACCGGGGTCTAAACAAGCATCTGAATGTAAACACTGGCCAAAGTCTCCAATCCCTTTTTACAAATGCCACAAATACTAAAAACCCAGAAAAACGAAAAATTATTATTTCTATATATTTTAATTATCTGTCTGATATGCTCTATAATCTCTCTTTTCCTGCAGTTTTTGACTGAGTGCCCGTTGATCTGCTCTTCATGTGATGGTGGTTTTGTAATATCGTCTTCTATGGTGAGAGTAGATAGGTGACTCAGTCTTTTTGGCAGCATTTCTCTACTACGGGGATGCCCGGCAGAGTGATTTGGGAACCGCTGAGAACCCTGAAGCCCAGGATGCTCCTCGGGCCAGTTAAGTCAGAGTCGCTGGGACCCAGGCACAGATGCACTGGGTAAGAGTCACAGCTCAGGAAATGGATGGTGGAAATCTGGCTTTTATTGATGGGTTAGAAAACGTTCAGCCTCACTATTTGTTACTGGAATTGCTATCTATATTTTTGGGCTTGTCAAATTTGGGAAAATCTTGAATTTCTTCCATACATGAGCTGTGAGACTTTAGGGCATTTTATATTTTTTGTGCAGTGACTAATTTTAAACGTCCTTTGAATTGAAGACACTCATTAAGTAGTTTGTCATTGTTGTCTTCATTTTCCAGGCATTTTATGAGGCTTATGCTGTTTTTCATTGAGATCAGTATTTTGTGTCAAAGAGGTAAGAAATTAAATGGCCTGAAGAAATGTAATTGGATGACACTATTTCAGCCAAAGGAAGAATGTGAGCAAAGGGTCCAGGGCGGTACACAGCTATGGGCCATGTGAATAGGAAGCTTGAGTGCAGGTGGGAACGCCCTGCCCCTGCACCATTCCTGTGCTGGGAAGTGCTGGACGGTGGACAGTCCGAGAATAAGGTAAGGGATCAATAAGCATATGAAAGGTACCATGCTGCAGTGTTAAGATTATTCTGTTCAGGGGCATGCAGAACTTTGTGTGAATCCCACACTATTACTAATGACTTGCCAGCAATGACTGTCCATGGAAATAAGACATACATTTGGCTGTCTGCACCCCACCTGAATGGATCTCTAACTCCGCTTCCTTGTCATCACATCCCTACAAGCCCCAGGCCACACCAGGGCCACACCAGGGAGAGAAGTGTGCCAGAGGGCAAGTTGGAGCAAGGAAACAGTAGCATTACCCAAGTGAGGTTAAATCATCTCACTCTTGTTAATTTGGCAAAAACATATGCATGTGAGCACAGAGTTAGGTCCCCTGGGGGAGGTTCCGTGCTAGTGGGGGTCCCTAATTTTGAGTCTTTAACTCCAAAGCCCCCGCCTCTGTATGAATAGGTTACTGACTCTGCTGGTCAAATTGAAGCTTACGAGGGAAGAGAAGAGCTACTGAGGACAGTGTCAGCCCCAGGACCTTAGAAACCAGTTCAGACCACTTCAGATGTTCATTATATAAGAAATGATTGTTGCTTTTTGAGGCAACAGCCTCGCCACCTGCAGAATATCATGATATGAAAATCATCATTCTTAGGTCGCCGTCCTGTCTCCATTGTGTCCCTTGACAAGCGACTCCTTTAGGAAATCCAGCGCAGGCTGAACCAGAGGTGGCCCGGTCGGGCTTTCTGAGTCTTGTTGTCCCCTAGTGTTAAAGACAGCCACGACTGCTCCTGGGGGTGTAGCCAGTATGCGTTTTTATGCCTTCCCAGCCCGGTGCAAAGGTTCATTGGCTCATAGTCTGGGTTCACATTCATGGTCACGGCCATTTCTGAGGTGGATGGAGCCCCAGGAATCCCAGAGGAGCTCAGGTCACAGACAGTGCTCTTCCCCAGGACTTACTGGAAACAGGCAAAAGATGGAATTTAGCCCCAATCTGAAAGCAACGATGCTGGGCCAGAGCCAGTCTTCCACTCAGGGGTATTTACTGAGTGCCTGTTTATGCTTTCACTTAGGGATATTTATCAAGTGCCTACTGTATGCTGGGTTTGGGTCATGCTCTGGGCATAGAGTTGTCTCAGTTACTGTTGCTAAGTAACAACATCCCCCAAACTTCATGGTGAAGAGCAGCCGTTTCGTTGTACTGATGGATTGTGGGTCCGGAATCTGAACACAGCAGGTGGCTTGTTTCTGCTGGGACCTCACCTGGAAAGACTTGAAGACCTGGGATGATGTGGCGGCTACGGGGTGGAACCGCCTGGAGGCTGCTTCACTTGTGCGTGTGTGTGTACATGCGTGTGCCCGCTGGGACCTCAGCTGGCCTCTGGAAGGAGCCCTACGTGTGGTCACCCATGTGGTGTAGGTTGGTTTGGACGTCCTCATAATGTGACAGTTGAGTTCCAAGAGAACAGGGAAGAAGCAAATGGCACTTTAGGACCTAACCTGAAAAGTCTGGGCATCACTTGGGTCCTCTTGTGCCACATTGGTTGAATCAATAAAGGTCTGCTCAGATTCCAGGAGAGGAAGTAAGATTTTAGAAAGAAGACATGGGATGGGAAATAACTGTGTGGCATCTTTGGAAAATGCAGTCTGCCTCAGAGCCCCCAGGTGCCGTCCTCCTGGGGCTTGTAATGCAGGGCCAGGCAGTCAGGCATTGAGTTATTCAACAAATATCTACTTAGCACCTGCAGTGTGCCAGGTTCCGTCCTAAGCTACAGGGATTCAGAGAGAAACAAGAGGATGTGCTCTCTGGCCATGGAGCTTACCTGCTGGCAGTGACACTGACAAGAAGTAGTTCGAATCAATGTATCATGTAATATCATTTAATGAGGAGTGACACAAAGAGAACTAAATGGGGTAAGGGGATACAGAGCAATGGAGCTACTGTTTTCGACAGGGATGTTGGAGAAGGCCTCACTGATGGGGTACAGTCTAGGCAGAGCAAAGGGCAAGTGCAAGGTCCAGAGGCAGAAATATGTTTGACCAGTGACCAGAAGACCAGTGTGAATGGAGCAGTACAAGAGAGGAGGGGAGCGATTGAAGATGGGGTTGGAGAAGCAGTAAAGGATCAGATGTTGTAGGGCAGGCTGTCCTCATGGCTTTGCGTTTGACACTGAGTGCCACAGGAGCTTCTAATAGGCAGCTTTTGTTGGGCTATGCTGCAGTAACAACCAAATCTCTGTGACCTACAACAACTAATTGTGGTGAGTGATCTGAAGGAGAATCCTAGGGAAGCCTTAAGGAGTGGCTGCAGTCCACCCTTCAGACAGTCAACCAAGGCCCTCATGTCACTTGACTTTCATGGGCTGACTATGGCTCTCCTCTACATCCTCTTCATCCCAGGACCCAAGGTGAGGGAGTCACCCTTCTGTGGGAGAGTGCCATCCTGGTGGCAGACAGTGACCATGGAGTCCGTGACAGCGTAGAAAGCTGCTGCTGTGAGCTGGGCATGCTGCCTCTCACATTTCATGGACCACAGCCTCATGTGGCGCAGTCCGATGTCAGTGGGGTGGCACTGACACTCCTCCCAGGGGTGGGGTAGAAAACAGTTGTGAACAAGCAACACATGCTGAGAGCCATTGGAGGTTTTTGAGTGAGTGATGACATTTAATTTGCTTTTTCAGAAGATCTCCAGGAGAAGTAAATGTAACACTGCCACTGAAATGAGGGTTAGGCAGGAGAGAGCCATGGTGCTGTGTCCCCAGAGTGACGGGTGTCTCCTCAGAGAGTCCTGCAGGACGCAGGAGTGTCAGTGCGTCTATATACCCAGCATGCTGGGCACGGAGCCAGGTGCCGTAGGCGGTGCTCAGCCCCTTCCCACGCACACTGCATGGTCTGGTTGGAAAAGACTAGTGAGCAGCCCATTTCAGTATAGTGTGGTTGGTTCCTGGATAAAAATCAGCCCAGAGGGTTCTGTCAGCACCAAACAGGGTGCTTAACCCAATCAGGAGGTCAGGGGAGGAGAGGACCCCTTGCTGGAGACTCCACATTAAGTAGGAGTTAGCTGGGTGAGGGGGAGATGCTGGGAAGACAGGAATAGATACTCCTGGCAGAGGGGCCAGTGTCAGCCAAGGCTCCCAGGTGAGAAGGCAGCTTCATTTGTGTGAGGGGAAGCTGCTCAGGCCCAGGTGTGCCCTGCCTCTTCCTTTGTCTGTCCAGGAGCTGTATGTGTCTATCTGTAGACATCCTGGTTCTACATGCATTAAATCTGCACGTCTCAACCTCAGAATGCTCCCTCCGCTGCTGAAGTGTGGGACCCACAGTTCCCTGTTGTCCCTCTAAGGGAATAAGGCACCAACCAGCAGACAGAGCTCATCCCGAGATGGGGCTTTCTACCTACATTCTCTTCCTGTGGATTCAGGTGGAATTCCCCGTGACATTTTCTTTCTTGAAGCTGCAGTTTTCTTTCAGGTCCATTGCTGACTGTTCCAGACAGTTCCTCAGCCTCGGAAGGAACTTTTTCCTCCTCTGGGTTGATTTTCAGGTCATTTGAAAGTTCAGGAAAGGGTAGGCATAGTGACCTTCTGGGCCTTGCTGCATTTCCCGAAGGCCTTGGGAGGTGGGAGGAATGTTCATCTAATCCTCACCCCTGTGTGTCACTCCAGTGTGTGATGTAGATGGCAGAGCCTGCTCCTGAGCAGAACAGGGCACTCAGGGAGAGCCCCGGGCCTGCCACTTCCAGGCTGCGTGGGCTCCGAAAAGTTAGTTACCCTACCTGCAACTTAGATTCCGCTCAGGGTCCTCCTGCCGATTCGGTGAAAAAAGCATGCAAAGCACGAAGCAGAGGCTGGGCCAAGGTCACGGCTCCACAAACAGTGTGACTCTCCCCTGCTGCTGCTGTTTGCCCTCCAGGCCCCACCTCCTTACTAGCTGGGGTAACCAGGGCCTGCACTCAGCTCCTCTGAAGCTCATCTTTTCTGTCAGACAAGAGGAATGAAGTAGAAGAGTCTTTTCTCTTTTTTTTCTAACTGAAGCTTTCATGGCATTTGGGGAGGGCCGAGTCCGGGTTCTGCAGGACAGTTCCTAGGTGTGTGCCCGCACGAAATGCTGGTTGCTCCCCTTGCATTGTTAAAACCCAAACAGCACACTCCCCACCAAATGTTTCTGAATGTCCCCGGGAGCTGGTGATGGTATGGCCCGTGCTTGACATCCACCACTGACCCCGCTCATCCTGGGCTTCCATCCTGGCTGACATCAGGCAGAGAGGCCGAGCAAGGGCCCAGCAGGGCAGTTAGGCAGGGACAGTACACAGACCCTCTGCTCCTGTGGATCCTGAGACTGCTTCATGTCCTCTGACTCAGAAGCTTCTTGGCCCCCAGATAAGGAGGAAGGAAGGGGTTTCCAACAAATAAAACACAAACCTGATTTTGTTCTAAGGATCCCTCTTTGTCTCCTAGTCACATTCTTGGCAGTTGATGTATGGTAGGTACCCTTCTGGGATGATGGAGAGGTGACCATGTGATCACTGAAAATATATCTGACCCCCCAGCAGTATAACCTGAAGCATGCAGTCCTGAAAAAGGACCACAAAGAGAGGTGTCCTGAGCGTGCTGCTAAGAGAGGCACCCAGGCGTGCAGTGACCACAGCTGAGCTCCCGAAATCCTTGTCGCCCTATTTGCCCCCAACCCTGGAGATGGGCGGGGCTTTGTTCAGACCCTTGAAATTTGCAGTGTGGGTCCCTGTGGCGTTGGCTGCATTTTCTTTCAGACTGTCTCAACATTTCAAAGAGGAAGCCCTGGAAATCTGACCACAGTGGACTTCACTTTTCCAGCTGGTGCCTTGTGGCCCCGCAGACTGTTGGCCGCCGAGTCCATCATGTCCCTTTACCCATTTTTTTCCCGGAGGTTGACAGCCCTAAATTATAATGCTCCTTGCTGAATACCATTAATCTTAAGCAAGCAACTTACTGCAAGTTATTAGCCACTCACCTTGAAATCCTGTGAATAGAGAAGAAAATTACCCTACTGTCCAGAGCCCCTTATTAATTGAAGCCCTGGCAGAAGAATACAGTAAGTGTCATTAATTCCAAGAGATGGGACTTTGTTGCCCCTTTTTATTTTTATTTTATCCCTGGATGTTCATCTAATTAAATTATTTTAATTTGGTAATTTGGGGGAAGGTTTTTCTTTCTTCCCTGGTACCTTTAATCACAAGCATCTTAGTTAAAAAGCTGTTAGTGATGCCTCTGCCTCTGTGGTGCTTAATTTATAGAAGATGGATTTTGAAGAGTTTGTTGGATTTATCAGATAATTTTATGAACCTTTTGGAACATTTTTAATGAGTTTTTATGAGACTTTCTGTGACAATATTCTGCACATCTCTTTAGTGTGAAGAAATGAAGATTGCTGAATTAATGTACTGAAAAATTCTGACATCTTTACTTACTTTTGACTGATGATAGATTTTAGGTCATTTCTCCTATCAAAGATATCCTGATGAAAGGTAACATTTGGGGGAAGATTTTTATAAGTTATAATATTACCTGGATTACAGTTTTCTGAAAAAAGTCTCGTAAGATTGTTTTGAGGAAAAAGATGTGGTTCAGTCTGTGGGTCTAGCAGGAAGTTTCTCTCACTCACAATATAGAATGAGAATTTCTCCTCACATGGTGTGTGCTGGTCCCTGTCTTAATGCATTAATTCCCTCTGCCTTGCATGCTCATTGAGTCATCCTGTTGCCCCTTTGAGTTTTCGAGAGTTATGTTCCCCACTGTGTAGTAAGCTCTCCAGCAGTGTTTAGATGTCCCCAAACCAGGCACGTGGTTGGCCCACCGTAGAGTGCTTTCAGTCAAGTTTCATCAAGTGGAGAGAAGTATGCAAGGCACCACCAGTCAGATGAGACCTGGCACCCTCCAGCTCTGGTTAGTCATCCCCAGCTTTCTGCCTGTCTCTCATTAGGACACGACATCTTCCAGCGGGTTCCCTATACCCTGCTACTGTCGTCATTCTTTGTCACGTAGCAGGGTCAGTGGGGATGCGCAGTGACAGCTCAAGCATGGGAGAAAGCGCACTCAGATTGGGGGGCTCCAGCAGAGTCTTGGTGAGGTCAGACCACGCTCAGATCTGTGGGGTTTTGGCTGAGTGCGGAGTCAGTTTTGAGAGTCAGGGTGTGGGAAGCAGGGTATGGGACTTTGGGTTCCCCTTGTTCTCCACTTTGTTGGTGGAGGGGAGCGGAGGCCCAGCGTGGCTAAGATGGACAGAGCTGCCCGGTGGCAGAGTGAGGTTTTCACCAGAGAGGCTCAGGCAGGAGTCCCACTTAGCTGTGTTTTGGTTTCAAGTCCTGGGGCACAGCAGACGCCCTGAAAGACTCCCTCTTAGATCCTGAGCCATCCGCTCCCATTGTCTGATTAGGGGAGGGGGCTGGGTTGGTTCTTCTTTGCTTGAACGTTCCCTACACAAACGACAGCCTCTGCTTTGTCTTCCTCCCAGGACTCTCTTCTTTAGTTCACGTTCTTCTCATTTTTGCCACAAGCCCTTTCTTTCCTTCCATCCTTCTCTACTTTTTGTGTACATTTCTTTTGCTTTTTCATATTTTGCTTATTAGCAAGCCTCCCAGGACAATTATTTTTGACTCCTTAGATTGAAGGAATAGATCTTGAGAAGGGGAAGAGTTAAAGCGAGTGTTGAAAATGAGGCCAGCAGAACCTCCAGCACAGAACCTGGGCCGTGGTGGGCTCTCCATACATGCTGTGCAGTGAGTCCATTCACTGGTGCTGACATTACTTCACATTTGCATAATGGCAAGTAGGATTTGTTAATCATGCAAAAATAGCCCTCGAGTTCTCTTTCTGGTTGGGGTGTTTATCTTTTAAAATGTGAAGATGAGTGGACAATCTAGAGGTGGTGGTGAACGAGTTAGGCTGATTGTGGGGTAGCAGGGGTTTGCCATTGGAGAGCCCAGATTTGGAATGCAGGGGCGCTCACCTCCCAAGATGCCAAGGGGCCGCTTATGAAGCCTGGCTTGATTCTGTTTACAACCAAATGAGATTCCAGGTGTATTTGCCAAGGTCTCAGCCTGCTCAGACTCCTGCCAGTGTTACTGTGGCTGGCCCAGGAGCGCCTGGCCAAGGCCATGCTTTAGAGAATGAGTGTTGACGCTCTGGAACTGCTTATGCAAATGAATTCATGAACTGATGCAAATGAGAGACAAAACAGGGGCCTCTTCTAGTGGCCTGGACCAGGACTCTACAGAATCCAGAGGCTCAGCATAGCAGGCCTTGGGAACCTTACCTGCCTCAGTGTTTACTGCCAGGAAGTCTGATGTAAGTATTGCATCCCATGGGTTTAAGTCTCAACTCTTTGCTGTTCTGCCAGGAGGTTCTTCTGAGAACAGGCCTGAAATTCCTCCACATTTTGGTATATATTGCATCATGCCCAGGACTGTGAGACTGAAATAGACATTTCAGGATGATCAGGAATATGACCAGGAACATACTTCAGAACCATGAGAGATGTTGCTTATCACAGGAGACTGTCCTGGAAAGACAGCTCCTGAGTGTCACTAGTCTTAAAAACCCAAAACGGAAAAGCTAAAACACAAAATAAAAGCACCGTTCTTCAGCGAAAGTATCAAGGCTGAAAACTAGGGCCTGAGCCTGAACTTGCAAAGAAAATAGTAGCCTGTGTGAGGAGAGGGGCAGTGCTCTGTGGAAGGCAAGCCTAAGGCATGCCCAGCTCAAGTGAAGGGACTTTATTTTTAGGATATAGTGCTTTTCCCTAGACTCCCAAGACTGAACATAATGCTTTAGGCCCATGGGCGGGACGCAGGAGCTGAGTTCCATTTTGCTTAATGGGCATGTCTCTCTTCTCTGATTCTCTCTTGGCATTTATTTTACAGTTTATAATTGCACGTTTGCTATGTGCCAGATATTTGCCCTCAAGGAGCTTACAGTTTACTGGGAGAAACATAATAAACAATTAAACAAATACAATTTAAAAATTAAATTGTGACAAATGCAATAAAGAGAACAGGGAAGAGTAATGAAGAATAGGGAGAATAGTGTGTGTTTGTGTGTGGTGGGGTCGTGGTAGGGATGGTGGTGGGGGGCACATTTCTTCCGTAAGGTGGAAAAGGAACTTTTCTCTGAGGGGGTGACATTCCAGCCAAGATCTCAATGACTGGAATGAACTATCCATGTAGAATCAGGGGAGAGGTGGCCTGGGAATAGGCCAGCCCAGCAGCACGCTTTGCTTGGAGACCGAGTGACAAGAGGACCAGGACAGTTTGCCCTTCCAGTAGGGGTTCCACCTCAGACCTACTAGGAGCAGAAGTTTGCAGATCCCTAGTACAAAAAAGATGATTAATAAAATTCAAAGCACAGTTAAACAATAATGTATGTGATGAAAAAAATAGTCCTTATTCAGACAAGTCTTAATGGCCCAATTTGCGGGCTCTCTGAGGCACAGTTTGGCTTTTCAAATATTGCCGTTGTATTGACAATTTTGCCCTAGGAGAGTCTCGGAGAGTCAAGCCCTTCCCTTCCTCTCCTCAGTTCACCAGATCATCTGAGGGCAGATGAGTGAGTAAACCTTTCTTTTATTGGAATCAATTTTGTTCAGGAAAAGCTTTTTATAGGAAGTCTGGTAAGTGTACATTTTAAAGCATCTATCCTGTTTAAGAAACCAAATTTTCGTCAAACTTGAACTTAGCTGGAAAGATGAGATTTTATTATCTTTGCCATGTTGATAAATTTAAGTCTTCTGCTAGGTTTTGCCAGGTATTTTAAATTTAAAAAAAGTATAGATGGAGTAATTTTTATAAAAACCTTAGACTGCATAATCGTAGCCTTACGTATTCATGGAAAGACTTTGGACCAGTGGCCTGGCAGTGTGGTTGGGGGAGGACCAAAAAGTTCCTAAAGGACCCTGCATTCTGGAACTTTAAGGATTTTAGGAACATTTGTGTAACTGTTTGATGAGCTTTTTGTGTGCTTTTTAAAGATCATAACCATTTCGTAGGAATAGGTAAGTTGTATCGTGAGGGCTTTTCTGGAGTCCATTACTGTGTTGTAAGGTACATTTGACGTTTGTCGTGAGCTATCAGTTTGTTTGCTGTGCCGAGGTGATCTTGACCAGTTCCTATGCAAGGAGTCCAAGAAGAGCTTTGGCCAGGGTTTGGCAATGCCCTGAGGCTTTAGGGTGCATCCGGGCAGGCCTGCAGTCTGGGGGGTGGCAACTTCTCCGGTGCAGAGCTTCCCCCTGCTGGTGGGACGATTCAGGCCAGGATGCTTTCCAAGCTGTTAGAGGTCATTCTGATCATGCGTACAATGCTGTCAGGAAGGGCAGGTTGTTTATGATCCCCCACATTCCAGATGTGAAATGTTCTATGTCCAGTACTATGGAAGAAATGATCATCTATAATGAAGGTTAGTTAATTAAGGAAACTCAGACGTCCGTTGACGCTTAAGAAGCACAAATGATCAGGGAAGGTGGGCTGCACAAACAGCTCGCGGGCTGAAGACATGCACGCCGCTAGCCAGAGTTTGAGGAGCAGAGCTGTTTCTCTCCAGTTCAGAATGTGTAACCAGCATGGCAAGGCTGCTGGCTCTTGAGCAAATGGGCAGTTACATCCAAGGAATGTCTTTCCACTGAACTCTGAATGATTCCAGGCCAAAATTCTTGCTTGTGTCTCTCCCCAGCCATCTGTCTGCTCCTCTTCTCTCTCTCTGTCCATCCCCCTCTCTCTTCCCTTTGTCTTGTCTGTTTGCCTAACATGCATCTGTCTGTCCTTGGGGTGTCCTTCTTCCCTCAGCCAGAGTCCAAAGATGTGCTTTGTCCTTCCTCCTCCCATACCCTCTAAGTGGTCAATGAGAGAGCTCTCTCCCACCTGCATGAATGACCTTCTCTTGCAGAGTGCCACTGGCCCATCAGACATACCTATGGCCCAGTGCCGCTGCGCAGCTACGCGGGCCCTCTCCTTGCTTTCCCGGGGCCTCTCCTCAGGCATCGGTCGCCTCCGCTTGCACCTTCCGAAGCGGCGATGCTGTTTACTCTCTGCACTGCCAACATAAACCCACGTTAAAAGGTGTTCGTTTGACTTGGCAGAACACAAGTCGTTCATCATCAGGCCCTGGCGCTTGCTTTCTGTTGAGTCCCACACGTGGCCTTTGGTGAGCCCTGGTCCTGCACAGTGTTGCTATGCGCTGCTTGGATGGGGCAGAACTGCGGGGTTTCCCCTTGGGACTCTGTGGAGCTTCTCTCCACACTTTGTGCATTAGAGGGTGGTCTCCCCATCAGCATGGCCCTTTAAAGGTTGGTCGGGTGATGTAAGCTGAAGGCTTGTGGCACCTACTGTGGGCTTGGGGGGTGGTGGTGGCAGTTATGGCTCTGTGCGAGACAAAGTCTGCAGCTAAAGAAATTTAGGACTGGAGATGAAGTCCACCCCTCCATCTTGGGAGAGGCAAGTAGCACATTGGCCGCATGAAGGGTTTGGGATGTCTCTGTGGAGAAAGCTGATTTGTTTAACTAGGATTCCCCTAACTTATTTGACCTTGAAACTCTTTTTGTACATAAAGCCTGTGAACATCCGTGGGTTCTCCCCTCTTTGTCCTTTGGGGAAAAATTGCATCTTTCTTTCTCCTAAAGTGCATTTTATTACCTTATATTAATAGTCTTATCCATGATTCTGGCAACAATTAGTGTTAAAATAGCCCATCACAAGAAAATTGAGTAATAATGTGATCTTGGGATTAAAAGGTTTTTCAGAAGGTTGCTAATGTGCTGTGGAGGGTCAGGAGTTACCGCAAGGTGATCTTTTCTGGCTGACACTCACAGAGCCAGAGGACTGTTCACTCTTTCTTCCAAGTGCGCTTTTTTGCACCAAAGTCTGAACCCAGTTGTTATGGAAACGGAACTAGTCTCCCCCGCCAGAGAGAAGCGCCTTGCTAATAATTAGAGAGCATGGCTGAGCAAACTTTAGTGGAAATAATTAATCTTGTACGGCACAGGTAAGCCTAAAAGATTGAACAGGTGTTTTTTGGCCTTTGCACTTTCTAGCTCTAGAAAATTCTAATTTTGAGAAGAACTGAGCAAGCTCAGATGAAGAGTCTTTCCAGGAAATCATCATCTGATATTAAGGTAGTTGGCTTTTTAAATTTAAATTTTTAGAGACCTCTCCTAAGTCTGCAGAGTTTCTCAAAATTTATTTTGCCGCCCTCCCTGAGCCCTTTAAAATGTAGATTCTGGCCTCTCTCCGGACCCACTGAGTCAGACTACCTGGGGAGGCCTTGGAATCTGATTCTCCGCAAGCTCTCCGGCTGAGTTTCGTCCTTGCTCACTGGCGTTACCTGTGCTGGAGGACAGGGCAAACTTTTCTATAAAGGGCCAGATAGTAAATGGCCGAGGCTTTGCGACTGTCTAGTCATAGTGCGAAAGCAGCCATAAACGATACAAAAGTAATGGGCATGGTCGTGTTCTGATAACCCTATTTACAAAGACAGGCAGTGGCCGGTTTGGGCCTTGGACTGTGATTTGCTCACTCTGACTCTAGGGTCTGCTGTCCATTTAATGCGAGTGTGGCCTTCACAATTGTTTGTGCTAAAAGTCACTCATCAGCCAGATGCCCTTCAGTCCAGCCTGAAGCCCAGGAACAGGAGAATTTGCTTATGCTGGTGGGGGTGGGGAGTGAGTTTTGAACGATTTGGTTCAAATCTCTTCTCATGTTCACTTGTCAAACTGTCCTCCTCTAACCATGCTTGCTGAGGTGAGTTTTAAAGCGGACTAGAATCTCTTCACCACTCATCTTACTTGTGGACAAGGTGAGTTTTTGTTTTGGGGGCTGGGACAGAAGTGGATTGGTTAGCTTGAACCTGTTTTGAAGAAAAGCCTCAGTTTGTCTTGCAGGAAGAGATGGAAGTTTGGTGGTGGCAGAGAGCTGGTTTGAGAGGTACTTCTCCCTCTTTTTCTTACCCTCTCTGTGCTTGGGCCTTTCTGCTGAGTCCCTGCTCTGCCTCTTGGGCCCGCCCTTTGGAGCTGGAGAAACCCACCTCTACCTCAGAGCTGGATTTGGGTCTATACTCTGACTTCTGAGGACACTGAAATCTTTGGGAGTCCAAATAAATCCAGTGACTTGAGTTTTTCTTGCTGTTTTCAAATGCCACCATGGCACAGTCTGTGTTACAGTCATTGTAGCTAAATTTTCATTGCTTTTCAAAGGCTTTTGAAGTGTTAGTACTAAGCCCTGGAGAATGTGCTCCTCTGTGCTTTGCTGTGTTACACTAGGTGTGGGATTTGATTGTCCTGACTGCATACATCAGACCAGATTATGAGCTTTTCTGCTTTCTTTTGTCCCAATATTCTGTTTTTCCAAATGGTTTGCTTAGTTTCAAATTTTCTTCTTATGTGTTTAAGGAAGAAAGAGTTCCTCTGGACCACAGCCACGAATGCACGGGTGCAGGCTGCTTTCAGAAAGTATTTCTGTTCATGTGCTTGAAGCTCTTCTTCTTTGTGTCATAGCAGCTCCTTGCTATTATTTTCTGATTTCTTCTGAAGGGATAATGATGGTGGCCAATTTGTGCCTTTTAGAAGGTTTTAATTCAGTTACGCACATTCTGCCGCTTATGCTGGAAACATAATGGCACCCACACCTGAGCTGTTCTCTTTGATTCAGCCTCGAAATCTGTTTTCCACATGGTTCTGTATATTGTGGTATCATTAGCTTGTGTAGCTTTGGGATGCCAGTGTCATCTCGCTGTTATCAAATACAAGAACATTTTCTTTTGACATATTCATTTCTACTTCCAAAACTACTTTGCCTTCATTTATCACAAAGCAATTTAAAGCCTTCTCTTATTCATTGTTGTTGATGTTTTTATAAAACCTTGGCTTTTATATACTTCTTAAATATGAAAGTTCATGTTTTGCTTCTCTTGTGTGTCACTTCACTCTCTTGATTTTTTAGATTTGTTCCTCCTCATATATATTTTTACTTCTCATCTAGGAAACATTCACCCACTGCTTTCTGTGGGCAACACATGCCCCCCACTCATTTACACGGGCTTCCGCTTAGTCTGCTGCCTCGATGCTGTGCTTTCTCCGCTGGTGGAGGCAGCGGTTCAGGCAGCCGAGTTGGGGCTGGGAGGCGTGGAGTCAGGACTCGGAAGGGGGCCTGGGTTTCCAGCTTAGTCCCGACTCGCTGGCTGGTGAGCCCTTCTCTGCAGCAGGACATGATACAGCCTGGGAGGGGCTGTATCACATGCATGTGAAATGTCCAGCGTGTGCCTGTCGGAGAGCAAGCGCCCCACAGCCGGAGCTATTACCGTGATAACAAAGAAGCCGGTCTCTGCTCCACAGCATGAATCCCCCCATCTACCTAAGAAGAAATACCATCTATCTGAATATGCCAATTCCTATAAGCCCTATTTTTGATCCGAAATACTGTGATTCGTTACACTTTTCAGCCTGCAAATTCAGGTTCTTTATGTGTGGCTTGCTATGTTAGGTATTGACCCACCATTACTTCACTAGAAGGCTTTGGCAGGACGCCTACATTCCCAGTTTCACTCCTCGTAACAGAAATGGTAGATGGGACAGTCGCATTTCATGAGCAGGTTGCTGTCCATCCGGGAGGTGTTTTTTTCCATCTGGTTGAACAGTGGAGGTCCCGGGTTTTTTTTTATGGGATAGTTAGCTTTGGAGAATTGTTGGCTTCAGAAAATAATCATGTCCCCATGCTTCGTCTTTTCCATTGTCAAGCGTCCATGAGAGTTTAGTTTTTAGGAAGCATCTGTACTTTCGTTAGTGAGAACGGTCACAACTTGGGGGTAATGATGCTACTACAGAAGCTGGTGAAGGCCAGAGTCTGAGACAGCTGCGTGGCTCACACAGCGTGGTTTTGTGATTGCTGCCTGGACGCTGTTGCCTGTTTCCCCTGTTTCCTCTGTCATTGATTCTTGTTTCTTTGTCCCCAATGTTTATCTTTAACCTCAAGAGAATGTTGCAGTGTTTGTCGCCCATGAGCAACGTATACTCTCAAACTTGAGCTCTGCAGAATTGGTGGAAAATTAGGTAAGGAGAATTTTGTTTTTGAAAGGATTACCTTATTTAAAAATATTACCTTACTTCCACTGATCTGTCATCTGTTTCCATGGAAATAGAATTAGGAGATAGTTTTTGGCGATCATTTTGAGAGTTAGCTCCTGATTCCCACTCCAGTTTCCATAGAGATGGAAGCAAACTGGTGAAAACAAGGTGAAAAGGGTTCCAGGAAGTAGTGAGCTATCTTAGGGCTCTGGTCCAGAACCTTCTGTGGAGGTGACTGTGTGGTCGCTGTGGTCATGAGCCCTCTGTGATGCTAGAACTTGCTGGAAGCTCAGGAGTTAATACTCAGAAAATGGCCTTCACCCTAAGATGGCAGGCTCTGCTGTTTTCCACGCTTCTCTTTGTCTCCTAGAACCGGCTTCAGAGACTGTGTCGGCCCTCCTGGATACTTGCCCCGCCTCCTCCTTAGAATTGTCTCTAAAGCAGTTGAGATGGTCAGATATCGATCAGCAATTTCAGTATCTCTGGTCTCCCAAGGTGGGCCAGCTGGCCTGTGTCTGCCAGGAGTTCGGGCTCCCTGAGTCCACACACGGGCAGAAGCCTTCAGATTTTCTCTCTGCTTTAGTAAGTGGACACAGGAACAAGGGCAGGGTTCGAGTGACACTGTCAAAAGCCGTGCTTTGCTCTTTCTGAGGGCTGTCTGGGTCGTTCACCTGGAAATATGAAGTTGGCTTTATATGTTTCCTTAAATCCAATCAATCTGCAATTTTAACGGAACAGTTGGTCAGGAGCCAACTAACTGATACCAGTAACAGATATAATCTTTCAAAATAAAAAGTATCCTCTGAAGAAAGTAGTTTTAAAATAAATAAGGATAAAGTGGGATGTTTGAATGGGTTTCTCTTTTGGACCCAGGGCTTTTGGTTGTGGGCTACAAAAGGGAACCATAAGGGTTGAGGCCACCCAGAAAGGGGTTGGTTTCTAGAATCTTGAGATTCCTGTTTGGAAGGCACTTTGGGTGCCAGACTTGAAGCCTCATTTGCATAGCAAGCATGTCTCTCAAACCAGCGCACATACTGATTTGAGGTGGTGGCTGAGGGCATGTGCACTGTCCCTGTCTGCACTGTCCACCCTTTTTGGGAGAGTAGGGGCTCTCTCCTGAGAGGCCACACAAAACTGATCCACACTGGACACCCAACATGTTTTTTATTTTGGAAGAAGAAAAACAGAATGAGAAAGAGCCATGAATCCACTGAGGATCATACTGACCCAGAGCAGCAGTGCCGCCACTCATGCTGCCTGTCGCCCCTCGGTAGTTGTGCGTGGACCTCTGACGTGTGGAAAGATCCAGAAACCCAGACCTTTGGGCAGGCTTGCTGTCATCTTGTTCCCCAAGGAAGCCCCTTCTGTGAGAATCCTCTGCTCTTGGGGCACCTGTCCCCCATTCTTCAACTCTGACCCAGGTAGACCCGGACTCTCCAGAGTGCTTGGCTGACCCATCTGCCCCTCCACCCCTCCTGCCTGATGGTGGACGAACCTCACCTTGGTGGAATTTTGCTAGGATCCTCCAAAATTCTTTAGCTGGGTCTGCGGGCTGGACCCCTTAATGACCAGGGGTATCTCTATCTGTGCCTTAGATTCTTCTTAGCTTTAGTTTCTGAGAGGTTTTATCTTTTCTTTTCTTCCCCACTCTGTGTTTTAATAATCTTCCTTTATTGTTAAATCTTATGGGGAAAGGAAAAGAAAAATCTTCCAGAAATGTGGGTGTAACATGAAAAGCGATCTGGCCTTGACATTGTGGCTGCCTTTCTGGGACCTTTGCCAGCAGTGCCAGTTGTGGGGCAGAATGCGTGAGGCTCTGTTTACCAGGTGGCACCATGCACAGGCCCCTTTGCTGTGCACTTGCTTTGTGCCAGGTGGGACACCAAGTGTGTGGCGTGTGACCTTGCTTAGTGCTCATGACCCCGAGTGGGTACTCGAGAAAGATCTGTCTACAGATAGGGAAACTGAAGCTTGTGCCCAGCCACAGAGCTGGGATTACGACCCAGGTGTCTGACCGTCTGACCACCAGCTGCTGCTCCTGCCCCTGGTGCCCCCTCCATGCCTGGTAGTAGCTCCCTGGGTAATTACTGTCTTGTCTTCCTTCGAGGCCCAGCTCATGGTCACTTTCTCTTTGGAGTCTTCCATGAACTGCGCCTGCCTCCTGCCTCCGCAGGCCTGGCCGCTCCCCTGCCGATGTCCTGCAATGTGCTTGGTCAGAGCTGGGGGTACTGCACGCACTAAGCCTCTACTTGCCTGTCCCACCTCCCAGTCTGGGAGCCCTCGAGGGCAGCGGCCACATCTTCCACCTTAGAAGGAGCTCAGAAAATGTTGGTGGGAGGCAGGCCCCCCCAGATGTTAACTCAGAGTAGATGCCGTGAGCTAGTAGGCTATGTGGTTGACTCTGTAGTGATGCATAGCAAAAGCTCCCCGGGGTCCCTGCTCCCAGCACATGTGGTCAAAGTCATCCCCCTTCTCTGGGACTAGTGGATGGGTCTAGTTTGAGTGAAGACAGCAGAGCAGCGGACACTTACGATAGTCACCCTTCACTTACTATGTAAAAAGGTTTGATTGTATGATCGTCAATCAAGCTGTCAGGTAGAACATGGAGGTCTTATTATATAAAGAGGCATTTTATAAAGAAACTGAGCTGTGTTGATGAATAGATACTGGACACTAATTATGTTGCTGTAATTAATCAAGATATTCATATTTAGCAATAACAGCTACTGTGAGGGGATTGTAAAAGTAAATAAACTTCCCAAGGATGAATTACACCATTCGGTGATGATTAACTCCCCCTTAAAAACACTGGCTGTTTACAATTAGAGTTTTAAAGGAGTTAGTAATAACTCTGCATTTAAACAATAGTTATGGTTAGGGATACCAACAGAAGGAGACATTGCTAATTACTTTCAATTGATTCTAAGTAAATTATTGGGTTTAAAATGTATGCGCCTATTAAAATTTGTCCTAATCTAGACCTCCATTAAATAAACAATGCTTTGGGTCATGAGCTCAGGGAGTCGTGTGACTTGTCACAGTGTCACAGCTGATGGGGAGGTTTAGGATTTCCACTCATCACCTGTACTTTTTCAAGTGCTTTGCAATTAACTGTCTCATCTACTTTTTAAACAGTTTGTATGAGCTGGCCCAAACGTCACACGCGTTTTATTGAAGAGGAGATGGTTTTCTGTGACCACAGGCTTTGGAGTTAATTCTGTCCCAGTGTTCTTGTGATAGGGGCACCTCATGGCATGATTGTGAGCATGATGTCTGGGCACACAGTCTGGCACATACTAAGCTATAGATATATGAGGCATTTTTTGAAATGATATTTTTAGTAGTTTGAAGCAAAATACCTAAATCTGGAAACTGGTAATCCAATGGGCTTAAAATGTCAATAAATATACCCTTCTGGAAATGTATTTATAGCCAACAATATTTATCAAAGTTAGTCTTTATTTTGCCCCAAAGCTGAAGTTATAAAATAATTTTAATGCAAATACTTGTATTTTGTATGCTAGGATCAATGCTGAATGGGGGTGTTTTGGGTAAGCCACTTAGCAGGGCACTCTTTCCCAGCACTCCCCAAGGAGAACTCATCAGCATTCAGTAGCCCCAGCAGAGCGGAAACGTCTATTGGCTTTAGATGGGATTTTGCTTGATTGCTATTTTTATTTTGAAAATCCAATTTTAGCTTTTTGTCTCACATAATAATGAGTTTTTTGATAAGTATTGTCGCCCTCTATTATAAGTGTAGAGGGGAGATAACAAACAGCTTTCTGCAATGAGATAGTGTAATAAGTAAAATCAGATGCTAGGAGTTTGCCTGACATTGGCATAAATGAATGCATTCCTTCTTGTTGGACAGAGGGGAAGGGGATGTTGAAGGTAACTTTGGAGAAATTTTATGCTGCCTTTGAAAATCCGGAGACTGAAGTCTGAAGTGAGCGTTACTACCTTATTTGATTTAGAGTGGCTATAATTAGATGACTTCACAAGTTAATTCTGGTCGGGTTTCACTTTGTTCTGGCTGAGTGCTCTGTGCATGCCATGGATGACTCTTGAGAAAGTGGTCCCATGGCTCTCACTTCCTCTCTGTGGGTTTCCTTTGGGATGGCAGAAACTGCTGCTGTGGCACAGGACAGAAAATGAATCCTGGAAACGCCATACAGCTCAAGTGAGCATCGGAAAATGACAATCAGGGCGGTGATTAGAAGCGGAGGCACACATTCAGTTAACAAACAGAACAGCTCATCTGTCAGGCACTGGAGGGAAAGCCTGTTTCTGAGTTTATTTCACAGCACATTATGGCAACATTTCTTTAAATCACGATGCATTTCCATTTAAAAGATATTATCTACATGTTCCCATGGGAAATAATCAGAGACAAAGCTTGGTTATTTTTTTCCCCCTGAAGTTGACCTTGTCCCTCCAAAGAACGTTTTTTCACACTGTGAAATGCAATTTACTTGACCCCACCAAAACCAGAATACAAACCACCACAGTTACCCGTGAGCAAAAAGTGAAATTGGGTCTCAGGGAATCAGGGATACAAAATGAAATTTTTTGATAGTCGTAAAGTAAATCTATGGAAGGAGACACAAAGACACCCCATAATTCTCTAGTAGTTTGTGCCCATTTCTGGTTTAGAGTGCAGAGTGTCCGTTGAGAGTGGGAGTTCCTGGTGGCCTCTGCCTGGTCTGGCTGGGAGGGGCCCGGAGCCCAGGAAGGTGGCAGCCCTCTGAGCGTCGCACAGCTGGTGGGGGGCGGACTGGACCTGTGTTCTGGTCCGTTGGCTTGGGGCAGTACCTGCCAAGGTGCTCTTTTCCTCTTTCAGAAAGCCCATAGATTTTTTTTTAATACCTCATCGTATTGTGTTCTCTCAGAGTCTAGATTCACATTTGCCTGAGTTCAAGAGGACCCACAAAACAAATAAGCCTTCCGCAGAGCCTTCAGTAGTGATTGATGGGGGAGCTCTCTTGTCTTGGACTTCCTTTCAATTTAAGGAGCATGGAATTGCCTCGACAGTGGAGTCACTTTTTCCAGAGCATCGGTCCCTGTGCATTTGTGATGGTCTTTTTAGATGAGACTCAGCTGTCAGAAGTCAAGTTCAAAGGCGGTGCAGTTGTCACGAGCCCAGGAACATGTAGATGTTTCTTTGAGTGCAGAAAACAAGTGCTTTTACAGAGCTGGGGAAGTCGAGTGATCAGAGATTAGGTTAGTTGGGGAAGTGAGGGCCCTGCAAGGTTCTGTATGGGAGTTTGTTGCCCACTTGACAAACCCATGAGGCAGGTGCTGCCTTGGGCTTTGCTCTCTGCCCAGGATGTGGTAGGCATTCATTGCCTGTTTGAGTAAATACCGTCCGCTTCTGTGATTGTTCGCATGTGTCAGGCTCTACTCTTACGACCTCGCTCTCCAGTTTTAGAGGCACAGAAATGAGGTTGAAGAGCTTGTGTCGCTTGCCCCGGCTCTCCAGCCCTGAGTCCCTAAGTCTGGATTCAGTTCCAGCCTGTCTCCAGCGCTAGCAATGGGAGAACGGAATATTCGTGCCCCTAGTACAGCCCCCCGCCCGCCTCATCTTTCCCTTGCCCTCATGGCTGATTCCTGTGTGAAATGAGCCAGCGTGTGTGGAAGCACGTCATAGTTTTTACACAGGTTATTATTAAACCTGGTGGAACTGAGTCCATTTCAGGAGATGAGCTCTACTCGTACCCGTGCTGCGTGTTCTCATCCCTTGTTGGCTTACATTTCTATTTTCCCATTGATTCAGAGTAGTGAATGTGGGGATCAGCAGGTGGAGGTTGTTTCTGGACCTGGGGTCCTGGAGTTTTCCGGAGCTAATAGCAGAACGCTGCGGCATCTGCTTCTGTCAGCAACATTCTGTGGCAAGAACCTCATCCATTATCAGGTCTGGAGAGAATGACTTCTGAGGTGCCTGTGACTTAGGCAGAGAAGCCCCGGACGGACAGATATGCCACGAGCCTGAGCCAGAGGCGCCCTTGCCTTGGAAGGATTAGGGGTTTGCATGTTTCCTGTAGCTTCTATTCATAAATGTTGGGATTCCTTCTGACAGGGTGGTGATGAACCCATTGGTTTGGGAGGTGACGTAATGGCAAAACCTAGTTCAGTACCACAAAGTTGTGACTTTTGTGCTTTTCAGGTTGTAGCTCTAACTGACCGAGAATCCAGAGGTGTCCAAGCTCTGCTTTGTCCTGATACGCAGTCTCTTTTGGGTTCAAAAAGAAATAGTTAATTTAGAATAAAAAGACTATTGCAGAAGAGAGGTTCTTCATGAGAAGAGCATTTTGGTCAAATAACTTTGGGAAATTCTACTCATTTTTTTTTTTCTTGGCAGTAATGTATTTGCATATTAAAGGCTCTGAGAAGTCCTGAGAAAGAATCCTGTTTAATTTTACTCTGGCATTTCCTAACCTTATTTAGCACCCCAAATTTGAACTTGCCTGAAGCACACTTCCAGAGATGGGGTTTTAGATACTTAGAGGTCAGTCACACAACACCTCAAATTGTATTATTAATTCATATATTAATTTATGTATTAATATATTCACTATTAAATGTAATTAAATATTTGTGAACATCTTAGTCTGCAGATTAAGGCTAAGTCCTTTAGGCCAGAGATCAACAAACTTTTTCTTTAAAAGGCCCAGGTAATAAATATTTCAGGCTTTGCAGGCCTCTGTTGCAACTCTGTTCCAACTACTGGATTCTGCTGTTGTAGTGTGAAAGCAGAGACAGTACATTAACTTACGGACATGGTTGACTTCCAATAAAACTTTATTTACAAAAATAAAAAAATAGCAGTATGTTGGTCACAGTTTGCTCATCCTGTGTTAGATCCCTGGTCCCTAGATTGCTCTGCTGTACATTCTGTACACTGTTCCTTCTGGCTGAAATGCATGTCTTGATTCAACACCTCCTGCCCAGCCCCCCCTAGAGGCCTTCCTGGACTCCAAGGACAGCTCGACCTCCTGCTTCTCTGTCCTCCCAGAGCTCTCCATGGCCTCCTCATTCACAGCCCTATGCAGTGTGCTGTCATTGCTCATTGCCTCCCTGGCCCCTCTTGGGACAGAGACCTTATTGCTAGGATGTGTCTCCAGGAGGCTCCGGCAGCGAGGACAGCACACCGCAGGCACTCTCTGTGGGCTTGTTAGATGAACACGATGTTGTAATATCTTGTTACAGTGTTTGGTTTGGTTTTGTTGGGTGAACTCTTAAAGTCAATAGTAAGTACAGCAGGAAGAAATGCTCTCTCCAAATGAAAATTTCAAGTATCCCCAAAGACGCAGATCACGTGGATGCATCTGGAGATGAATTCCATGTCCTCCTAGGATATATGCTTTCTCAGGCAAAGAAAGGAAGAAATGAGGCTGCTAAGCATGCATGTAGGACAGAAAGCCAAGGGAAGATGATAATTTAGGGGGCAATGCAGAAGGGTTTGAAAGACCTGAAAGCATATTTTTCTCCTCCTTTCTCCATGTATTAAATATTAAATGATATAGACCCTTTTCTCTTCACCCAGGCCTTATAATATTTTTCTGGTAATTTCTCTTCATATTACATGACTGCTCTAATTATATCTCTAGTTTTAAGATAATAGAACTGCATTTTTAATGTGCTCACTGAATCTGGATTTATGATATCTCTCCTTCCTTATGCCTTCTGAAGAAAATTTAACTGAGTTAATATTAAAATAAAGTAGGTAAATTAAAAGTGAATGAGCCTTTGAAATCTCAGATCCAACCCAAATGCTCATTCAGTAGCTGGCTTCTCCGTCTCTGAGATAGCCCTGCTCTCATCAGCCTCTCTATGGGAAGCCCTCCTGAGCTCTAGACATGACCATGATCCTGAGCTGGTGAGGAGGCAAAGGAAGCCTGGCCTGACGTCCCCTAGAGTCTGAACCATATTCATCTACAAGGACTGTCCCAGAGTCCTGCTGGGAGTCCGGTAACCTCTCTGCAGTTTGACCTCCTGCTGCGGCGGCAATTAGGAACACTGCAGGGTGTGAGGACTTTCAGAGACCTGCCAGGCAGTCAGGCCCTGTCTTGATGCTGTTGCTGATGAATGGGGTGACCTTGGGAGAGTCACTTGACATCTTGGCCTTCAGCCTCCAGATGACTCCAGCCGTGTTTGGAGTGATTGATCAGCCTCTCGGGTTGTCTTCAATGTAAGCAAATAAAACTCTGTGTACTAAGTTGAGTATTAAATACTGCTATGGCTGTATCTCACTTTAGTCTTATAAGAACTAAGCAAAAGGAAAGTATAGAGTTTTTTTAAACTTTGACAACTGAAATAATTGGATGCCATATTGGGGTTCTTACAGGCCCTTTCTTCAAGGAGCTCATATCTGAATAAAGGCAGTGGATATACAAGCCCAAAACTGTAGGACTAGGGGATAATGCATGTGTAAAGCACTATAGTGTATAGAGGAAGGTGTCACTGTTGTCTGTCTGGAAGGGGGCACGGCAGTCAGAAAGGGTTTCCCAGGTGAGGAGGTCATGACTGACTGGGGTGTTTAAGGATAACCTGGTATTCACTATGTAGAGGCGCAGGGTGCTAGGAATTCCTCATAAAGAGAGTAGAACTCCCAAATAACTCTCAGGTCCACAGCTACAACATCAGAGGGAATAATGGGGGGCTGTGCTTTCCTAACCAGCCACTTAGAAGACCACTTAGAGCTGTGGAACAGGCCCCTGACACTCGTTATATAGATCACTAAACATAGGTCCTGAGTGTGCATGTTCCATCTTTTCCACAGTTATGCTCATTTTTGTCAAGTATAAAAGATGAACTAAGAAAACCTGTGAGTAGCAAGAGAAGTGGTATGGGAATGACCTTGCAGGGACAACACTGCTGAAAACAGGGGCATTTCAGCACCGCGGACAGTGACACACAGCCGTCGCTGGTAAATCCGCCGCTGTGACTCCTGGGTGCTGAATATGACAGGGAATGACATTCTTTGCAGAGCGTGTGTTCACCGAGCCTTCAGGATTACACCCATGCCAAGCATGACAGACCGTTTATAGGTTGCTGGAGGCCAAGTGCCTGGATCCATGTTCCCCTGGTATAGACCGTTTGGACTTGGGATCAGACCACAAAGGTTCTTCTGCTCACAAAACAAATGGAAGCCGCGCTTGTTGAGTTTGCTGCCAGTTGGCTCAAGGCTATATAGTTTTACTCTCAATTCCATTATATACAAGGAATTTTGTGCCTTTTCCAGGTCACGGATAATGAACACAGGGCCCCTTCTCTATTAGACCCACAGATCCCAAATTTCCAAAATGGCTAGTTTTTCTGTTTTTTAGAGTGACATTAGTGGTGCTGTTAGCTGCCAGTTCTGTCGAGTACAGAGTGTCACTCACTGAGTACTTTGGCTCGCCACTCTGATATCGTTTATGGTGCTTGTCCCCTGCAACTCAGAAAGTGGAACTGGCCTTTGACTGACTTTGACAAGTTGATAGGGTTTTCTCCACGCCTCCCCGAATTTGTTCGGCCTCAGCCAGAAGTGAAGCTGAGGTGTCTGAGCCTCTGGCCTAACTCTGTATATTTCATTGGAATCATTAGCTAAGGCAGTCTCTTTACAGGTACTTTGAAAATGATGGCTCAAATCTGTTGAAGGAATTCTTGGATTTTGTGATTGTAAATCCTGGTTTTTCCATATCCACTTGGCCAGGTTGTTGACTGGGCAATGTTAGTGTGTGGACTTGGTTTCCCAAAGAGACCCACTGGAGAGCCATATTTGTTTGCATAGCCATGGCTAGAAGGTTTAAGAAGAGGCTTTCCATGAAACCAGCCCACTGATCCTGTGTTTATATCTCTGGTCTGGAAGTGCTTGTGTCTTTAAAAAAGAATTTCACCTGAGTATTTCAAAACAAACTCACTTGAGTTAATTGTGCCCATGGACCTTTGTGGTTTGTCATAATCAGAGCCAGCTTCGTGAGTGTGCAACCTGCGCAGGCACCCAGAGCCCCCTGTCCAGAAGGGCCTGCATCCGGTTTAATGCTCTGCTGCCATCCTCTTGAAATTTTTGATAATTTTCGAATAAGGGGCCCCACATTTTCATTTTGCATTCAGTTTCATAAATTACATAGCTAGTCCTGAGCATAATCTAGTGTAGAAGAGAATAACAGAGTACAAGGACCTTGTAGAAACTCAAGGAGTTCTGAGTGCATAGAGGATGCAAGGGATTTTATAGATTCCTGTCCATTCATCAAGGTTGCACAACTGTCCTCCATGGTAGATAGTTTTAGCATAAGGCCAGCGAGGGACAGAAAGAAAATTAAATACAAAGAGAGTAAGAGGTCTGTGTTTCTCTAGGCAGTCTTATCTCTTCCTCCCCAACCATCCTTTGAGATTGAGAGCCCAGGAGACAACCAGGAGGGGTCATAGCCCTACCAGGTGGCGCTCGATGAATGTTCTGCGGGAGGTGGAGCCGGCTGGCAGTCTGGGCATAGGATTGGCAGGTTACCGGGATGAGGAATGCTTCTTGCTCAGCTGCAGGAGGAATTGTCTGGAGCTGTGAGAGTTTGAAGAGGCCTGCTGGAAGCCCCTTCCACCCCAGGGGGCCTGGAGGAGAGGCAGGGGTAGCCAAAGGTCTGGTCCCACCAGCTGGAACCCAAGGGTAGGCCTGTCTTCCTTATCAGCTAAACTTAGGCCCTCTGCTCCTTCACCTTAGGTGGTTTATAAAGGAAATTCTTAATTCTTAGGTCATTAAGGTTAACGAGCACACATGATTTTGTATGTTTTAATCTTCCTAGGTAAGATTCCATCCTCCTAAATGCTGTTTCCCAGTGCCCCTCACCGAGGGTGGGGTTATCACAAAGTCACTGGCAGGGAAGGTGAGGTACCCGGAAGGAAAGGGCAGACGTCTCTTAGAACCTCTCCTCCTCATGCAGAAGGCAGAGAGGTGCTGGGAGAACACAAGGTTTAGGCCTTGCTGCTGCTGGTTTAAAGGTTACGTTCTAGTGACGCCTCTCTCCTCCCTGCCTCCTGCCCACATGCTGCTTCCCTCCTTCCTGAAATCTGGTGATGCAAAACCTCACATCATTGCAACCTTTGATTTTTAGCTCCGGCTTAAATCTCTAAGCATGTCACTATCAGAGTTCCTGTCTATACAAACCTTTGAACGTGAACCTCAAAGCAGTCCTCCTGGCGCGCTTCCTCATCTCCCCTTTTACAGAGGCTCCCTTGGCAATAAGCCATTCTGCTTTCAGGGAAAGCAAATTTCTTTCTCCTGACTATCCTTGTAAGATTATATAGGATTTTAAGTAAAACATTCTAGAAATATTTTACCAGCAGCCGTTGCAACTGCAGAGGTGGTACGGGCCAGTGGATAGAACACAGGATTGGGATCTGTAGAGCTGCATTCGAATCCTGACCCTGCCACCTGGTGGTTGTATCATCTTGTGCAAAACACTTAACCTCCCTGGCTCTCAGTTTTCTCATCTGTAAAATATGTCTAAAATAAAAGAAAACCCTCCAAGGACTGTCCCTGGGACCAAAGGGGATTGTATCAGAACCTGGTGTGGTGTCTGGTGTGGATTTTTGCTTAATCAAAGTTGGTGGAAGTTGAAGAAAACGTTCTCTTTATTGAGTTTGATTTGTCTTGATTAGTTACAGAGAAGCAACTTGAAGGCACTTGTCAAGAGCTCACGTGGAGCTGAGACACATCCTGCTCTGGCGGAAGGGGGGTAACCCCAAAGCTTAGACACAGCAGCCGATTCCTCCACTGAAAGAGAAGCAGACGAGCAGGAGCGTGTTAGGGGACAAACATCTCATTTCCAGTGTTTTTTTACAATGAGAGATCACATCAGATTAATGATTTTAAAATGAGTATTTTTCTGCCTTCTGGCCATATCCAACATTCTAATGCTTTTTTTTTTAAACAACATCAACAGCGACATCATCATAATAATAGTCAGTTTAGTAGTTTGGTTTTTTAACTGTGCTGAGCCATCCAAACCATTAAGTGGACCTCATGATCTAGTATCCAGGGAGCTCCTTGGAATACGAGTTGTTTTTTTGTCTGTGTTTTCACACTGAGCTGACCAAGGGCATGAAACTTGGTGACACACTCTCTGCTTGTGTGGTGTGTATGTGGGGGTGGGGGCGGTGCATTCAGCCCCTCTGTGGACGAGAGCTGGGTTTGGGTATCAGGGCCCTGCAATTGGGGCAAGTGAGGTAATTTCTCTGGGCTTCTATTTTCTGATGTTTGGGGATACTGGTGGATAATGATACCTACTTCTGTCAGGATACCGTGAAGACTGAGAACGCGTGCATAGTGCAGAGCCTCTGGCCATGAAGGGCTCCATGAACTTCAGCTGCTGCTCATCTGATATTATTATGCAGTAATACCTAACCTGATGTTTCTAACTTAAATTTGAAAGTGGAGGGTCCCACGATGCATCAACATTGAGGGGGTTTGTTTGTAGGAGGTTTGGATCATTTGGGACCTGCCAGCTGCCTTCTGGGGCATTCATGCTCTCCCTGCAAGTTTTCTTTAGAATGTCTTGTGCCATCGATAATGACAAAACCTGGGATGCATTGATTTTTATTCCCTGTCAGTCAGCAGTACTAAGTGATTCAAGAGTGGGTGGCCCTTTGTCTTCCCACTTCCAGAAAGTTCTTTTAAAGACTGCTTGGGGGTGGAGGGGAAGACTTTTCTTTTAAACACAAATGATGTATTTTGACAAAAATACATCCCCATGGTAAGTTTAGGCTAAAGGGGAAATGCTTGCTGTTCCAAACCGTTCTCATTTTTCCTAACGCCAGCAGCCGTTGGCTTGAATTTCCCCAGTGCTGCACATGGGGACGACTCCTGACCGAGGCAGGGTAGTGCCATGTGTACGTTAGTTTTTGGTAGAAACATAGAGACTGCAGCAATGCCAGGAGAGATTCCAGGGATGTTCATGAATAGGAGACTTAAAGGAGGATGCAGGAGTCCACAGAAAATGCATGCTTCTGAGTGTTGGGGCTTCAGGTCCCAGCACTGCCACCGCTGTGTGGCTTTGGGCACATGACCCATCCATGAGGGTTTCTTCCCCACTGAAGTGGGAAATGGGCACAAGAGATGTGACGCTGCCTCAGCTCCCCAGTTCTTCTCCCTACACCCAAGGGCTGTGTGTGTGTGTGTGTGCAGGTGCACATGCAACGTGCTGGCTACGAATTGTTCTCTGGGGACAATGGATGTTGGCCTCCAGGTGACGCGGGTGGGAGTAGACTGTGACAAAGGCCCATCCATGGCTCTGCAGCTGATGTGCAGGAAAGCGGCTTTTAATTGAGCAGCTGTCATGGAGCCAGCAGAGTTTCTAAACCCTTAGAGAGCTCGACTGAAGAGGAGCCCCACAATAGGGAGGCAGGGTCTGAGAACTGAGGTGAAATGATATGAGATGTGGCCTGTTGGACTGCACAGACTCTCCTTCAAATGTCCTTCCTCTTGTGATGACTATGGTGAGGAGGCATTTCATGATTACAGTTAAGGTTTATTCAGCACAGACCTTTGGCAGGCTTTGCACTAAACGGTTCATGTGTATTTCCCACAACAACCCTCTGAGCAAGGAGCTACTACTGTTGAACCCATTTTTTATGTAAGGGCATGAACTTGGAAAGGCGAAGTGGTGTTCCCTGGTGACATAGTAAGCTGGGGAGGCAGACCTGCTGGTGGGACTGTGTGTCCCTGTCTTTGGCCTCCACGGCTGTGCTAAAGGACAACCCGGCTGCCATGCCCCATTCATTATACTTGGGAGAAAGCTACAGAAGGGCTTTTTGCACATCTTCTTGAAAACTGAGTGTTGTAGCCAGTGCCTTTTCCAGGGCCTGGTTTTTCTCCGGTTAGTTAGGAATTCTCTGTCCCCAAGGGGTAGCATCAGATAACATGATGAAAGACACTTGAACCCTAACTGCTATGCACTGTTAAGAATTTTCAAACATTATTTCAGGTGATCATCCTAACAGCCCTGTTAGGTAGGTGTGTGATTATTCCCATCTTCCAGCTGGGGAGACTCAGTCTCTTCCCTGAGCCTCAGGACCAGAGGTACCACCTAAGCGGGAGAACCTGTCTATAGAGTCCCCGCCCATGACCGCTAGGCTCTACACTCTCAGGAGGAACCTCAACCTGGAAGAGCTCATTGCAGGAAGAATGTTCTTCTTCAGGGCTGATTCAGTGTGGTGCTGGGAGCATCAGCTCTATGGCCCAAGAGACGTGGGTTCAAACTGGGATTCCTCTATTTACAGACAAGGGCAAGGCATTGCTTTTCTGTGCCTTGATTTCCTCTATGTAAGACAGAAGATGAGTACCTGCCTCCCGTCTGCATTGGTAGCTGTTGAATTTTCAGTGATTCTCTGTAGAGGTACAAGCATTTGATTGTTTATGTTTTTAAGTGTAGTTGTGCCTACGTGTTTACCTACTGATATACTTACTATTTTATTATAAACCACTTGCCTTTGATTCTCTTTGGTATTATAGGTCAGGCATACCACTGATTTTTAAAAAATGTATCTGAGTTTCGTTTCAGGGTGGAAAGTAGGCATCACAAAATAATTGTTTAAAGAGGAGGTCTTGGGTCTTATCAGATTAAGAACCACTGCTCTACAAAATCAGACCTCCGTTGGTGTTGGGAGGGCGGTGATTTCTCACTGGGGACCCCTGATGAATGGCTCCTCTGCGGAAAGTTGTTAATATACACTTGAGTCTGGAATGCCTTTGCTAGACCCCCACTTGCCTCCTGCCTACACATCTGAGTCTTCCCAGCTCTCTTTTGAGATGTTAATTTGTTGCTGTGAAAATTATCTTGTCACTGACAAACGGAATCTGGAGGAATCAGCTCTTCTTATAAAGTGGCTCCTATGGTATCTGCAGGGCTTTGTCAGTTTGCAAGTTATGAATATTAATGTCTCAGAAAAAAATTCCTCATTTAAATTGCATTTTCGGTAATTTCCCACAGAAATAATGACATTTCCAGCCTTTGCCTAGGTGAATGTCTTCAAATGGCAATTTTTGCACATGGGCTCGAGGGGCATCAGAATTCGCCATATTCCAAACACAGATGCCGGCCTGCTGTTGTGCAGTGGCTTCAGTGTGAAATAATGCCTGTGCCTGATACGTTATCTACAGAAGGTAGAATGCCAGGCGTGACTGTGGTAAATTAGGCCTTTTGCATTATTGATGAGATCCAGTGTTAAACCTGTTTCACTTTTCCCCGCTAATGTTTTTATGAAAGTCATCGGAGGACTTTTTTAGTAAACAATTTTAAATTTTATTGCACAAAGGGCTACGTTTCAAAGTCAACTGTAGCCAAGGTTTCCTCTCCATCCATAAGCTGTTCAGGTAGAAATGAGGTCCTGTTAAACGTGGCCTTGCACCTGCGCTAGGTGGGCCTGAGTGAGGTCCTGGAGAAGGCGGCCTTGAGGATGGCGGGAAACGTCTTCCTATTGGCCTGGCTGGCCGGCCCTGGGCGTGGTTATTTGAACATCTATGGGAAGGTGTTGCCCTGTGCACAAAGTCCTCACCCCTTCTCAGTCCCCAGGAAAATATGTAATGCCTGACTGGAGTGTGGGTCCATCTTTAGCACTTTTTCCCATATCAAAACTTATCAGAAGTGTTTTTTCTTCTGGTATCAGATTTCCCCCTGTGGTCTTACACTGATCTCTCAAGGAAAGCCAGAAGAATGAGCTCACAGATAAAATTTCTTCCCGTGTGTCAAGTCATCATGACAACATGTCAGTCTTGTTTAGGATCTTATCGTTCTACAGCTGCTTCTGGGTGAGCGTCTTGGGGCTGCAGGCTGCTAGGAGGAGCTGTCCTAGAAGTGGGTACAGGCCATGGAGGGCATGGGGCTGAATGGATGTGGGGTGCTGAGCCCATCCTTTCGAATTCATGTCTCCATTTCTTGCTTTTCTGCACATTCTTTGGTGGGTCTGAAATTCCTCCTTCCCCATTTCTCGCTATATCCAACCTGAAGTTACAAGTTTCTAGCCTTTGTGGGTGTTTGACACTCGCTTGGGAGTGGGTATCTCTATGAGGGGAGAAATCTCGGGTTTGGGCTTTGATTAGTGAAGTGATTGTGCATGCGTTTGGACACACTCCCGATGAAAGTCAGAACAGCATGTTTGAAGTTCAGGGAGAGAGAGACCTCAGCAGCTAAACCGATGCCTCTTTCTTATCAGACTTTATTTTAACCTAAAGGATCTAAGAGGCTGCTTCTGTCTTTACCTGTGTGAAAGGGTTCTTCTAGCTACCTGGCTCACTCGCTTGCAAAGAAGGACACGAGAACTCCGTCAGCGTGGTTTTATTCCTTGTAAGATACACAGACAGAATGGCTGTCTCGAAAGAGAGAGAGCAGCAGCGGCAGCAAGGGGGGAGCTGCTTATATAGGAATTTAGGGCCTTGGTGAGCAGGATGGTGGCCTTGTGACTTCTGAGAAACAGAAACTGTTGCAGACAATAGGGAACTTAGAAACTGCTGTGGGGGACTTAGAAACTGCTGTAGAAGATAGCTGTAAGTGATAAGGAGCCGCTGCGCCTTGAGGCAATTCAAGGTTGTGTGTTAAAGGGGATCTAACACTATGATAACCAGAAGGGGTGAACCGCTGTGCTCATGTCTCGTTGTGCATCTTTGTCTCTGCAGAACCTGAAAGAGTGCCCATCCTAATGGGCTCCTTGTGGCTCTGGCGTTGTGGCCACAGAGGGCTGCGGCTTAGCTTTTCTTGGGCATTTTGATGTGCCTTGAACTCTCTTTGAGTGAGCCAACAAGGGCTGGTATCCTGGTGTGAGGTCAGAGCCTCTGGTTCCCTGTGGCCCAGGGTATTTCTGTAAACCAGCTGGACACTGCTGGCCAGGCTCCCTCAACAGTGTATTGATGGGCCAGCCGCTCTGTGGGGCTCTGTTTGCTAATTTATACCATTTGCTCACTTTTTATGCTTCAGTTCCAGTACGTTTGGACAATGAAATTAAACTGGCCCATTTCTAGCATGTTAAATGGCTTTGTTCTCCGGCTCTGGCACCGTGCCTCCCAGGGAATCGTTGGAAAGGAAGACTCTCAGCTTGGGAGCAGTGGACCCCAAGGTGTTAGGCCTGTCAGTTCAAGGCCGTGGCTCTGCCATTCAGACCCAGGGGTGGCGGTGGGCCCTCCGGGTCGGCCTGGTGATGTCACCTGCCCATTCCCCTGCAGCTCAGCCCTGAGTGCTGCGGTCACTAAGCAAAGCCTTTGATTTTCCTCCACAGGGTGGTGGCCACTGCCAATAGCAGGCAAAGGTCTGGCTCCCTGCATGTGTTGCGGGATAGGAGGCCCTTGACTTTATGACGTTTATACAATTTCTCTTATCCCCTCCCCCTCTGCCTTTTGCTTTCCCCTCTTCTTCCTTTTTAAGCCCTTATTCTAGTATTCTCTTCTTCTTTTTCATTTTCACCTTCTCCTTGACTTTCTGCTCCTCAGGCCAATGATTATGTTCCCTATTTGGGTGTACTCTAAAATTTTCCTTTCATTAGGGACATATTTAAATGTGTACAAAACACAGAATAATGAAGTCATACAAATTCAAGGGTTGTCAACTCTTGGCCCAATCCGGTATCATCTGGCTGATGCTGTTCCCTCCCCAACCCCCTGGGCTGTTTTCAGACAGCTCCCTCTGCCATATCATCTTCTCTCTCTGTAGTTCAATGTGCAGCTCTAAAAGAAGGACTCTTTCTTGCGCTCTCTCTGTCTCTGTCTCTTTTTTTTGTTTAGATGAAAGAGCCTTAAAGGAGAACATCATATTAAAAAAAAAAAAAAAAAGGAGAACATCATAGAAACTTGGTTCTTCAGAGGCTGCTAATGGTCATTAAAAGCAACATTTCCCAAAATGCAGAGCACATGGTGATAGAGGTGGCATGTAGCAGTTGAAAAAATTATTATGTATTTGTTTTCCTGAATGTACTTTATGGTGGGTGATACTACTGTTCCATTTATGATACTAATATTAAGAAAGTAAATCAATTTTAAAGTAAAAATATTACATAAATTATAGCATAGGACAGGGGTCAAAAAACTATAACCTCAGGGCCAAGTCCAGCTTATTGTTTGCTTTTTGTATATAAAGTTTTATTGGACATAGTCTCTCTCATTTGTTTACATACTGTTTATGGCTGCTGTCAGCAGCAATGGCAGAGTTGAGTAGTTGAGACAGGTTGTCTGGCCTACAAAGCTGAAAACATTTATTGTTTGCTGACATGGCATAGAAAGTATGTGGATGGAGCATGTGTCATGACTGAGTCACAGAGATAACTGACATTTGGGAAGTGCCAGTGAGAACCAACCAGCTTTGTGGCTGAGACCCAGGGAGGGGAGGGTGGCTCTGGGTCACCAGTCTGGGGTAGGAATTCCAGTCCATGTACCCACCTCCCTCCGCTCCCATTGCTGGGCTTTTCCCACCATCGCATGCTGCCCCAGGCTCTGCGCTAACATCCCTGAGCATTTCAGATTGAGTCTAGGCCTCATGTTGGGCGGTTGTTCATTCCAGGTAGAAATAATTTCTAGTTGTCAGTAATTTCGCACAAAATGCTTTGTGTTACATTTATGTTGCTGCAGCCGCTCAAATTATTACAATGACTAGGAGCAAAGTAATTTCAAAGACATAAGAAGGGTATTTGTGAAGTCAAATAATTTACCACCAAATAAAACGCAGAGGGTCTCCTAACAGCATGCTGAGCTGATTCTTCCCCGTGCTGTCGATTTCATCTCTAGCTTTTGTGGCCGACATCCAGCTGGGAGGGAAGCATCAGGTAAGATGAAATGTAAAAGCTCTCTAGCATATACCTGCAATTCTCTCATTGCAGTACTAACTCCTGCTGTAGTCAAGAGTAGGAACAGGGCTGCAGACGGAATTGTTCTAGGATGTTATGCTTCATATCATTCAGTTACGTGGGTCAAGTACCCATACGACTGTATTAACCCTTAGGCTTTCCTGATGTTTCCCCATTTTTTCACATCTTAGGAAAGTGCTTTAAGAAAATAGGAAGAGTTTTTGGATTGATATTTCAGGATTTTAATGTGAAAATATTTTTCTTTATAGTTCATTTATTTATATTTTATTATACTATTTAGCGGAAGATACAGCTTGCAAAAATGATTCTGTGGTTTACTTAGAACTGCACTGTCCAATTTGACAGCTGTCGGGCCCCATATGGCTATTTACTTGAAATATGGCTGGTGCCAACAGATGCTGCATGAATGTGAAATAAACATTGGACTTTGAAAACATAGTATAACAGAAAGAATGTAAGGTATCTCATCATTTAAAAATACCGATGATGTTGAAATGATAATTAGATTAAATATTTAATATTGGACATATTAGATTAAACTAAAGTTGACCTTTTTCTTTTTTACTTTTTTATGTGGTTATTACCAGAAAATTTTTAATTACTCACATAATTATTACGTATTTATTTTGGAAAGCATTGAACATTCAATGAGAATGACCCAGAAAATTCTGAATGACCAGAGCCATGATGAGAAGCTTGACTTATTTGATACTGAAGAGTATTGCTATAATCTTTGAAGCTACTGTAACAGAAGAGGTGTAGAACTGATGCTAGATCGATGGCGTGAAGCATCTAGCTTAGGAACCAATGCTAGTGTTCATGTTCAGTGTCTATGAAGGTGGCCTCAAATAACTAGGGAAATGTAAGATTATTTAATAAACAGTCTGCAAACTGGTTAACTAGTTGGTAAAAGACTTGAGTTTGGGCCTCATGTTATAATATACCCCCAAAATCAATTCTAGATAGATGAAGGAAATAAATGTAAGGAATGAAACTATTGAAAAAGAACTAGAACATCCTCTAGTCAAATGTATATTTGATCTCAGGATAGAAACAGTAGAATAAATTTTAAAGGAAAAAATGGAATTGATGACGGAGGAATCAGGCCCCATTCCTTAGATAAATCTGATAAAATTAAAAAGTTTAACAATTCAGGTATAAAAACAGGGAACTTGTCTCAGTTTCTCCTGACCCCCCGAAGACAGGAAGTTCAGAAGACCACATTTAATGGACATCAGAGCTCTGAATTCAACTGGCTTTATGCTTGCCAGCATTCCCAGTTAAATTTGAATTTGAGATAAACGACAAACAATATTTAGGGTAAGCATGTCTCACACAGTATTTGAGACAGTGGTTTTACAAAAAATGTTGTTTATCTGAACTTCAAGTTTAATTGGGCATACTGTGTTTTACTTGGCAACCCAAACCTGGGAGTCCAACCCCCAGTGCGCAGGAGAGGGGAGCATAGGAGTTAAGTAGTCACATGGCTGGGCATGATGGAGAAGGGGACTGGGTCCAGCTGCCCTGCTAAATAGGCTCTCACCCGATTACCCCTTTGAGCCCTGGACCTCATCTCTGGCTCCTGGAATATGGGTACCTCGTTGTCCTTGGAATGTCCAGGATTCTGCAGGATCCGCTGGTCCCCTCCTGCTGCAGGCGGTCAACAGAGTGGAGGATCCAGCCTGAAGTCCCAGTTGCCATGCAGTCTTCTAACTACATTAATTTTGTTTTCTATGTTCCCCTTCCCATTGCTTATCCTATGAGTTTATACACCCACTTTATTCGTTACTGTCTTTTGATGTGTTTTCAAGAAGAGGAGAAAAGTGCATGTGGTCTATGTAGTATGAATAGTAGAAAGGCAGCCTTGCTTGAAATGCATATGTTAATTATCTAGCTAATACATGTATTCATTTTTGTTGAAAGGAAAACGATATGTACAAAGTGAGAGTTCTGGTGGTTCCTCAGTTCCTAGCAGGCAACCAGGAAACTGGGGACAACAGATGGAAGTGAGAAGACCATTTATCCCAGGATAGTCCCAGTAGTTCTTAGTAGTTATTAATAATAGTTATTAATAGTGTCCCTCCTCTTCTCCCAAACTTAACTCTCTAAGGAGATCTCTGGATAGGAAATATGGTCAAGCTAGGCCTTTGGGAGAATAGATGTTAAGTGCAGAGAGTTAGCTCACCAGTTAGGAGGTGGGAGGATTGTTCTCTGGAGAAAATGACTGTCCCTGAGGAAACCCTGCAGCTGATACACACGTAGAGCTTCTACTCAGCTTGCCAGCCCTATATGAACAGACATTCAAGGATAACCAGGCCTAAAAGTCACTGACATGAATGAGAGAGGCCAAGCAACCAGAAAAAGAATCCCAGAGAAATGCAAAAATGGAAGACAAGAAAATTATCAAAAAAGGCTAGGCTATAGTATCCTCAAAGATAAAAGAATATATTGAGCACAGAAAACAAGAGTAGGAAGCTATAAAAGAATATGGAGAAAAAGGAAAACGTACTTGGAAATGAAAACTGATAGCCAAAATAAAAAATGCAATAGAGAGTTTAGAAGATAAAATTAAGGACATTCCCCATAAATAGAATAAAATAACAAAGATATAGAATCAGGCGAGGAAAGAATAGAAAGCCAAGAGATTGATCTATAGGGTATAATATCTGACTAACCATAGCCCCATAAGGAGAAAAATCAAGGGGAGGAAATTGTCACAAATAAAACAGGCAGTTTTCCAGAACTGAAGACAGAAGAGTCTCACCAAGCACAGTGGGGGATGGCAGTAGGGGGGGAGGCCATTCCTGGACACATTGGTGTGAAATTTCGAGCACCAGGGATAGAAGGACAATCCTAAAGCTTGTAGTGGAAGATTCAGGAATCTGATTGGCATCAAAGTTTGCAACAGTAGCAGTGGCGGCTAGGAGGCCATTTAGCCAGGAATCTGACTTCCATTCTAGACTTCTGTGCCTCAGCAAAACTCAGTGAAGAGCAAGGGTAGAGTAATGGTACTCAGAACCACTGGAATGTGAGCTTCTCCTTATTCTTCATCAAGTGGAGTATATCTGATCTAGAGCACAGATAACCCAGTGTGGGCCCCAGGAAGCCCTATCACGGCAGCCGAGAAGGAGACTGCATTTTGGCTGGAGTGGGAGGAATGAGATAACCAGTGTGAGGTCTCTTAGAAGAAAAGAAATGGGGCTGGTAGATCATCTGATATGATAAGAGCATAAACAATCAGCAAATGAAAATAAAAGGCAGCTATGAACACTTGGAAAAACTAAGTTCTACAAGAGAGGAAATTGATAATGGCATATTCTTTGGCTTAACAGTGAGCAGTATGGTCAGTGTTTACTTGTTGACTGTTTCAAAAATTATAACTTTATCAGAAAGATGGAGGGAAAGCAGGGGGTTGTGATGAGAGTTAAATTTTAATTTATCACAATATGATGTCAATTGATAATGTCTATAATTAGTAATATGCTTATATTGCTACTTCATGATATTTAGCAGCATGGAGGCAAATGCCAGAGTAAAGAGCTGAGAGAGTTTAAAGTGGTTGTCTCTGGATCTGGAATGGGGCAGAGAGTTGGGTGGGGGACAGAAATTGGGGTGGAGGATGTCTTCTTTTGCTAAATGGTCAACCTTATTATGTTAGGGTTCCCAGATAAAATACAGGATATTCAATGGAATTTGAGTGTTTTTAAAGTATACATATGCCCATATAATATCGGGATGAGCTTATTCTAAAAACCTATCCATTGTTTATCTGAAATTCAGATGTAGCTAGACAACCTGTGTTCTTTGTTGCTTAATCAGGCAGCCCTGTTAATCCTGGTATGTTTATGTATTGCCTTGAAAAAAAATCAGTAGAATCTGTGGTTCTTTATAGATAACAAAGCTTTAAAGATGATACACCTAACTTAGTTGTGGGTCCCTCTGGGGTGTGCCATTAGGAAAGGGGAGTGGTCTCGATTTCTTCTTTTGCATTTCCGTATTTGAATTGTTTTATTGCAAGTACATACTGATTTGGGGAGTTAAGAAAGAATCATAGGAACAGGACAAGGACAGTGCTGATTGGGGTGTTGTGGTCAAGGTGCATTTTAATGGGCACTGAGAAGGGGCAGCTCTGCCTGTGTGCTGGGAGGTGAGGCCAAGCTGAGGGGGACATTTTGATCTGAGCTCAGGGTTACTAAGAGGTCACCCCCAAAAGAGGAAAACTACTGAGATTGTGTTTGGAAGGGTAGAGACTGTGTCCCGGGAGGAAGGCCTCATTACTACTGACATTCCCCAGTTGTGACGGTCCTCCTCTCCCTAATACGTACTCTTCTTTGTTCAGTCGACTGGACTTGACAAAACCCTACCATCACCCAGCACCGAGGGAACGAACCTAATGCTAAGCTACACAGCCACCATGTTGAGCTGGGTGGTGTCGGTCATGCATGAGTGTTTGGTTGTTTCTGATAAGTGACGATCCATGTAATTGCTGCATCGGGGTGATCAACCCTGCTTGTGGAAACGACCCCCAGATTCCAGAAGCTTATCCTAATACACATGTATTTCTTACTCAAGACAGTGTTGCAGTTCTTTTCCAAGGAGTGACTTGGGACCTGGCCTCCTCTCATCTGGAGGCCACACTGCTCACTAAGGACTACTGGAACCCTTGGCAGGGCACTCTGCCAGCCAGTCACGCACAGCAGTGACTAGACAGACTAGAGGAGCATGCTTTAGGGGCCAGGCCGGAACGTGATGTACATCATGTCTGCTCCCAAACACTGACCATCTCTGGTCACATGGCCCCAACTTCTCTGCAGGGGAGGCTGGGGTGTGTAGTCTTTTTTGAAGCCCCAGGAAGAACAGGCTTAGGTGAGCTCTAGGCAGTGTTTGCCACAAGAGCGATTGTGTGCCGAGCTCTCTGTGTGTCATCATTAAGCCATTTACCTGCACTGTCTCCCTAATGCTGGGAGATGTGTTCTAAGGTCCCTGTCGTCCTCACCAGGAAAGTGAAGTGCAAGGAAACTGCCGTTCGCCGAGGTTGCACAGCTAGCAAGTGGGAGGACCGGGCTTGCCTGTGACCTGGTACCATTGTGCCTGAGTGTTCCTCTGCCTGCGATTTAATCATTTATTTAAAAGAAAGAGCATCGTGAGCAAATTTAAGACTGTGTTTAAAATCTCTCTTGGATCCATTCTCATGCTCTTTTCCATTCGGTGTCTGAGGCTTGAAACACTGCATTTCTCTCTCCCTGCATGAGCCCGCTGCTGACTGTCCTGGGTGAATGGAAGTCGGTGTAAGATTCCTGCTGGCAGGCTTCCAGGCCAGGAGAGAGGAGAGACCCGCATGTGCCCGAGTTACCTCGGGAATGCCAGCAACCTGGCGGTGTGCGTGTTGTGTTACGTGGGGAGTTGGCCACTGGAGAGTGAGGAGAGGGCTGATGGCAGTGGGGCACAGGGACAAATCTCCTCTCTCTGTAACTTCATCACGGGGGCTGTGAGATGGGGCCTCTTGACAGAACTCATTTCCACAAGATTGCTTAGGGTGAACTTCCCCAGGCGTATCTGTTCTCTTGGCACTTACCCGAGATCCAGAAAGGTGTAATCTACAGCCCCAGCCGGCTGTGTGGGCCTCGGTGTGAGTCCTTGCTGTTGAGTCCTGTAATTCACTGCTCCTTTTGAAGTTGGGGCAACTCAGTATCTCTGACTCCTTTTGGTGATGCATTTCTTGCACCCTTTCCTAGAATGTCTGAGCAGTGAATGTGTCCTGGAACTCTTTCAGCTGTCGATCTTGCTCACTGACTGCCTCCCAAGATGTTGGCCATGCGGACCTCCCAGGGAGAGTGGGTTCCCCAGCAAGCCCACTGAATCGGTATGGAGGTGGTGGTCCCCAAGTGGCCTCAGCCCTGGCCCTGGATTGCCTGCAGTTCTGGCCGGGGGCTTGGGTGCCACCTGCACGTCCCCTCACCCCCACCCCACCAGGAAGGGAGTGTCCGGCACAAGGCCCAGTGCGGCCTTGCTGCTGCGGGGCCCCCGTTACCGTGTCTCTGTTCGTGGTGGTGAGTGCCATTTGGGGCCCCTCCAGTGGGCTCCTCTCTGCTTCTTTCAGTTTGGACAGGCATATCTGGTTCTGGTCTTCAGATCATCACCATGTAGGTGGTAATTAAGATAATTTTGTCCCCCCCCCCAATTTTCCAGAATATTTGGTGTGGAGAATGAGGCGGGGAGGGACATTTCAGTACATGTTAGGTTCACCGTCTTGAACCAAGGGCTCACACAATTTTTAGAGGATTTCAAGGTATGCATTGAAATAATTGGAGACTCTGAGAATGCAACAAAATAAGATTGGAGATAATTTTGGTCGCTTTAAAGGTAAGGTGTCCATCCCATCATGCCCTCCCATACCTTAGTCTGCACCTGGACCTTGCTGCGAACTAAAGCTTCCACTGGCCATGCATCTCAAGGGATGTGAGAGAACTTTTAACTAATGAAAATAGAGGTCAAAAGCAATCATTCCCATATCCATTCTGTTCTGAGTGAGGCTGAAAGGAGTTCCCCCATTAAATCACATTCTCAGTGTTCTGTTCCAGTGTGTGCTCCTTTACGACTTATTTAAAGAAAGCATGATGTGGAAGGCTTTTAACTCTGATGGAAGAGAGGCAGGAGCCTTAGTCAGTAATGGTGGAATCTCTCATCTCGTCATCTGCTCAAGAACAAAGATTTTTTTTTAAACCTGGACTCAAGCAATCCTTGATTATATTATTGGAACATCACCTTCATAGACCCTTCCAGAGGATCATCTAAAGTGTAGGTTAGCTCTCTCTACACATCTTTGATGTTGAAAGTTTTATTCTCTTGCTGTGTAAATTTTCTGGGCTCCTTTTGACTCCATCACTTCGTCGACTACCTAAGCAGTTTGTTTAAAAAAACCAGAATCCCTTTAGAGATGAGCCCTGCCCATGTATCTCTTTTACTTCATGGGGATTTTTGGTCATTGAATTTGAGCTGTATTTAGCAAGTATTAAATGAGCACGTCCTATGCACCATGCACTGTCCTAGGCCCTTAGGACCCACTGGTGAACAGAGGGGAAGAATATCCATGTGCTGATGGGGCTCGTATTCCAGCGAGGGAAGAAAGACAAAAACATAAGCATAATAAATAAAAAAAACACAAAGTCTGTTAGCAGGTGATAAATGATAGGGGAAAACAATAGAGAGGAAAGGAAGAATTACAGGTACCTGGGGGTGTTGGGGACAGGGATTTCCTGGCACTGTGGCTCGGCTTGTCAGCCTTTGACTTTCCATCATATAAAATCCCAAAACGTTGAGAAATGACTAAGTTTTTTGAACAACGAGGTAGTCCTTTTAAACAACACTGTTTTTAACCTTAACTAAATAGCTGTTGTTTCCCAGGTAATAACACTTCCTGGTGTATTTTCTTTGTATGAAAAATTAACAAATATAGTTTAATTTTTAAATTTTATATCTATCTATCTATCTATACATATAGTTATATAGATATATATATCTCGCATGGTGTAAGATAGCTCATATTGGCCTAAGAAGAAAGATCTGTGTTTTTCATACGGGGTTAATATAAGCTTGGTGAGGATACTGGGCCTCTGTAGACCTGCTTTCCTCATCTGTCAGATGTGGACTGGGTGCTGGAAGAGTAAGTGAAGTCATGGGTCTGAAAAGACTTTGTTAAATGCAGCTCATCAGTCATATCCTGGAGTGAGGCCACGTGGGAATCAGTAATTAACACAAGCCTGTAGGGGAGGATTTAGCAAACCCCTCGGGCTGCTGTCGCCAGGGCCTTCGGTTCCCCGTTGTTCCATTCTGTGCCCTCCTCCCAAGCCTGTCTGCCATCCAGGGTGACCTCTGCCTTCCAACCTGTCCTGAGGCTGTGAGTGAGGCAGTGGAGGGAGGCGATGAATTCTAGTTGTTCTTGATAGTGTGTTAATGACCGATAGGCTGCATCCTGAGAAATGGGACTGGGTCCTGATGATTTAATGGAGGGATGTGTTAAAAGAACTAGACATATAATGATGGGGGGATCACTGAATGTTATTTAATGTCTGTTTGTCCTTCTAGATATATGCTTATGTGTATATAAGTCACTACAAATATATATTCTTGTTTCCCTCTTTTTTTACGTAAGTGATAACACATTAAATATTTTGCTGGAAGCCCTACTAATGTACCCAGTGAAGAGTACGTTTTTTGGAAGTCTTCCCATATTTGAGCACAAACACTTCCTTGGCTCTTTTTACAGCCACACAGGAGGGCATTGTGTGAATGTGTCATTATGATTTTAACCCAGCCCCTTTGAGACACCTATCTTTTGCTGTTATCCACACATTTCACACTGTGGGATGCCTTTCTTTCAGAATAAATCCCTAGAAATGGAAATGTAGGGGGAAAGGCTGTGTATGTTGGTAATGATTTGGCTAAATTAACCCTTACAGGAGTTGTACCAGTTCACACCTCCACCAGCCATGAATGATATGTTTTCCCACAGCCTTGCCGGGATGGTGTGTTAGTGAACTTTTGGACTTCTGCCCATCTGATAGGTAAGAAGGGATGCAGTTTTTGAGAAGGAGGGATCTCCTGGAACCCCCTGTGCCCTCTGGGTGGCCAGCTCCTCTCTGTTCCACATCCTCTCCGAAGAGCAGGTTACTAGCGCCTTGGAACCTTACCCCTGAACCCTGTAACCTGCTCTGTACCACAAATATTCCTTACATTCGTATGCAAAACTCAGATCCGTTTATTTTTCACAAACTGAGTACCTCCCTTCTGTCTAGCTGTTCCTAATTGCTGTCTTAGTTGACAGTGACTCAGTTCTTTAGTTTTAATTTTCTCTGTCTTTAGCTTCTTCATGACAGTAGATAGTCATCTGTGAATTAATGCCTAATTAATGAAAGGGAACCTGTTATTCAAAGAATCTTACAAATTATTTCATTAAAACATATAAGATGTAAGTTATTTCATTCTTTTTCTATTCTTTTACATTTTAGGTTTTTAGGTATTAGACTTGTTAAAAAATGGGGGCTGGGGTACATAATGAAGGAAGGCACTGTTGAAAGCAGATGCATTTATTTAGCTAGGACGCCTGCAGGGAACACTGCAGAAATCTGAGGTTACTCACTTCTGTCTTGCCATGGCACCCCCCACACACCTGAGGGGCCCTGCTCTGTGAGGCTCCAGGAATGGGAAACACCCTTTGGAATAGTCATGAGTGAGGCCAGCTTACAGCCAAAAAGTGGCTGCTTTATAGTCAGACAGGTGTGGGGAGGAAGGCCTCCGTCCCTGGCTCCGGGCTCTAGTTTCCTCATCGTGAATGGGGAACGAGGGTAATTCCCCCTCCTGGTTATTCTCAGGCTGGTGGGCTGTAGCCGTCTCGCCCCTGGGGACGGGGCCCCCCCAGGGCTCCTGGCGGCCCCTCCTTCCGCATTTGCTCTTGTATTTTCAGTTTCCCGCAAACAGCCTTGAATGTGTGCGGGTACTGTGGGCTCCTGTGTGATGCTGCAAGGCCAGAATCCCCACCGCCCCTTTTCCCTTGTGAAGCCTCCAGATGACCTGCTTTGTGGCTGGGAAGAGGGCCCAGAGCTAACAAATGCCTCCACAAATGGCTCTGGGTCTCTGAAACTGGGTCACATTTCCTTCCTTTAGGAAAATGCTCAGGTCATTTGCTTCCTGAAAACCTTATTTTTCACACCTTTGAAAGGTTGTTAATGGATGGTTTAAATAGAAATAATAAAATCTCTTTTCTTTAGGACTTCTCTGGCTGTATTAATTGGTATATTTCTATAATGTTAAGGCAACTATTTACCGGCCTGGGTTTGGGCCATTCAAGCCCCCCATCCGGCCCACTACCCCCAGGGAACATCCATATCACAGAAACAGTTGCGCCCTGGGCCTCCCCTGGGTTGCAGTCCACTGTTCCCAATGGATGTTTCCATCAGACCTGAAGGCAACATTCCCTCTCTCTCACCGTGGTTGTTGCCTGGCACTGCTCAGAGGATGTAGGCTGAATTAAGGAATTCTGTGACTCGCTGCTCAATCTAGGGGTTGGCCTGCTGCCTTTAGCTTGCTGGGTACAGGGACTGGGTGGGGAACTTCAGTCTTGTTTTATATCCACCATGATAGAGTTAAATAACATAAAATCATCAGGTTTTTCTCTAATAATGGGGAAAGATAGACAGGGGCACATAAAGGAAGTGTGGAGTCCAGTGGTGCGGATTTATTGACCTTGGTGCCCCCTGGATTGGTGGGGGGTTAGGGGAGAGAAAGCTTAAGGCTTTGACTCCTCTGGTCTTGAGTCCCTCTTTAGCACCCACTGTTGACAGAGCCTGTTCAGTAGGAAAAATGCCTGGAGAAGAGGGGACCCAATGGTTAGGTGAGCAGTGGGTCCGCCATTGGGCCGACCCTGGCGGTGCTGGGGACTCTGCACACCTTGGCGTTTCAAATGGAAATACGGGGGTGAAGCCCTGTGCTGAAATCCCTTGGCTCCAGAGCTCAGGCCTCGTCGGAATGACGCCTTGGAGCATCTCGTGACAACTCAGAAAGGCTCGAGACACCACTGGCAGGAACCAAACTGGCATTTCATAATTCCCATGGGGAAATTCTCTATTCCTAGAAGACTCTGGCGGAGTTAATCAGTTCATTAGACCCATTCGCTTGCAGTGCTCAAACAGCAGTATTAACATTTTGTCTCTTGAAAGTACTTCTAAGTGCCACTGTATTAGTATTTTCCAGACCTTTCTTCAGGTGAGCAAGCAGGAGCTCTGAAATTCCTGTTTGTATCCCAGCTACCTGGAGACTCCAGCCGGGGGCCCACCCTCCCTGCACGCTAAGGAACACACCTGGAGCAGAAGGGCTGGTCCTGGAGGTACCCTGTGGGCGGTCACTACAGCTGAGCTGAGAAGTGAATGGCTTGCAGGTGCTGTGGCTGGCGTCGCCATGAGCCATGTTTCCTGCCGCAGGTCTCCGTGGAACTTCTCCGGGCATTAGAGCAGGAGGCGGGTTGGCGTTCCTGTTATGAAAAACTCAGTTACGTGGCTGTGCGGCATCCCAGGGCACGGAAGGGCCGCCGCACTGCAGTCAGGGAGACACAGCTCTCACGGATCCATGTCCCAGCCACGGTCTAGAGGCGACAAGCCCAGACCAACACGGCACCTCTGCTGTTTTCTGTCTTGTGACACCTACTTACCAGTAGTAATGACAAGCGAGAAGTGGCCACCTTGGTTCTCGTCCCTCGGTGCTCAGAGGCTGACACTAACAAGGGCCGGGGTGCAGGGCCCAGACCCTCCAGCTAGGGCTGGAGTCTTCCCAGCAAGCCTGATGGAAGCAGGCGGTCCTGCGTGAAACACGGTGCCCTGGAGGAGAGATGGAGACGTGACCTCTGCTAGGCACCCATCAGCTGAGAAGTGGCTGCCAGCTCCTGCATCCCTGGGCCCCCTCCCATGGGCCCTCCCTGTCTGCAGAGCAGCCGCCTCATCCCTTTCACATATCCGTATGTGTGTGTGGGGTTGCCATTCTGATTTAGAAGCTGAAATTCATCTTTTCTTTGTTTGCTGGGGTTGCCATACACTCCCTCTTTTCCCGGAAGACCAAGCTGTGAAGGTAGGAGGGGGACAGCACGTTCCTTACTGTTTCATCCATCACTCAGCCTTTCACACGTAATTTCCAAACTTGGGTACACATTCCAGGGCCTGTGGATGTCCAACTTACTTCCTCTGGTCTCAGTTGACCAAAGAGAAACAATAGTAATTCAGGGAGGCATTGATATGCGTATGTATGTCCCATTCAAAGGCTAAGCCTCTTAAATCTGAGCTTGTTCTTCTGTTTTGGTTAAAAATGTCCTTTATGAGATGACTGTGATAACAGATGGTAGGGGCTGTGTGTGTGTGTTCCCTCTTTGATTTCCTTACTTTGTTAATAACTCAACAGTCCTGTGCTGGTCCCCCAAATTATGTGGTCCTCACCTTTTTAGGGGATAAGAACCCCTTTGATTGCTGTGTACTCTTCCTGTCCACCGATATCCACTCCCTACTTATAGTTTTGGGGAGGTGCGGGTGGATGGGCGAAGACACCCGACCCCACCCTTTGCAGAAGCAGAGGCTTTGAATGTGGGATCTATGTGCCCTGAACTAAGAGGCTTTTAAATATCAACCTCGCCATAATACTTCCTTCACACTCCAATGATTTTTAAAAACATCATGTTTTCAGGATGTTTAAATATTCCAAATATATACAGACTTTATATAATAATAAACAAAAGCCAATATTTGTACAATTGTTGAAATATCCTGCTTTCCTTTAAAATTTGCACAGGATCTTATGCACTTTCCTCGTGTGTGGGGGGTGGGCTGTGGGCACCAAGGTGCCAGGCCTACAGTTGAACTTCTGGATTAATATCAACATTTTAAACTAATTAGGTAAGGAAAAAGCATTTCAAAGAAAACATAATGGCTTCTTGCACTCCAGCTGGAGGGCAGCATAACATAATTGTCTGGTTAGAAAAGCCTTTTAACATCAGTGATTTCACTGAGCACATTAGAAGGAAACCCCGGAATAATACATTAACTATGTTGTTTTTGTCAAAAATATTCCTCAGTGGGAGACAGCCGTACTCAGCTGGGACTTAAAGTGGCGTGCCGTGGGGAACCGTTCAGGTAGCGATGATGCTTTGAGCACCTGCCCTCCTGGGCTCTGAGACTGCTGTGGGGGCAGGCCCAGCAAGGCGTGCTGGTTTCCAGGAGCTTCTGTTTGGAGGAGGGAGACAAACCAGGACAGAGTATGACAAGACGAGTCACTACAGGTCGTGACAAGTGCCAGGAAGCAGGGAAGACAAGCAAGTGGTGAGGTGGGGCGGGGGCTGGGGAAGACCTTCCCGAGGGGGTCCCGTCCTGCTGGGGAGTAACAGGATGCCCAGTGGCAGGTGGCCCGAGGGTCTGACAGGGAGGCAGGTCTTATTTCCCTTTTTCCATGGAAAGTAACATAGGCATGGGTTCCGAGGACTGGGCCAAGGACGTCTCTAGCGGCGTGGCAGTGCCTTCCACAGGGGTCAGTGGCAGGTGTTTACCTGTGTCTCCCCGCCCTGCACATGGAACACCCTGTGGCTGCCCTGTCTCCCTTTCAGTCCTTCCAGTTCATGCTGGAGCTGGTGGGTACCAGCTCTCAAGAGCCCACTGTGCTTATCTGCTCCCAGTCTCAAGTTCAGTGACTCCACATTGGTAGCTCAAAGTTGGCCAGGGTGGGGTGTTACGCTGGGAATCAGCACTTGCCACGGTTCAGGGCTTTCCGTGCCGGCTTCCCCTACTCTTTGCCCTGGAGAGCTGGATGTCAGCCTTCTGCCCGCACACCATCGCTTCGGCTGAGTCCACTTGGGCAGGGATTCCTGGTTTCTGGGATACCTCTCCGTCTTTCTGTGGATTGTCATCTCGTGTACAGGGAGATGGATGTGGGTGCTCTGGGAGCATTTGGAGGTCTTGGTATGGAGACTATTATTGACATCTGCTGGAACGCTGTAGGTTTGGATAATAAACCACATGCCCTATGGGTTTTCCTGTCTTCAAAGGAATCTGGGGGATTTTTGCTCATTCCTAGCAGTCCTCATTTTCTCACAAGCAAAACATTCAATATTTGTTGGCTTTAGACAAATGACCTCTCTCTATAAGCATTTTGGTCTTATTCCCTGCGTGCCCCATGTTAAGGGACCATCAGTGGCCCTCCCAGTGTTTTGACTGGTAGATGTGTGAAGCCAGCTGAAAGCCTGGTGGTCCTGCTCCATAGTTATCCCCAGAGCCTGATGGGATTGGGGACATGTAGAAGCATGCTGACCAGGTGGGGGCAACTCATGAGGGTTTCTCTTTAATACAACTATCTTCTTACTAACTGACAGATTCTTGTAGAGTAAATATTCTGACAAAACTTCAAGCCTGTTCTTGCACTTGGCATTTTATCATGCTAACTGTGCCTTTTGAATCTCTAAAACTGCATTTGCTATTCTCTTTTCTAATGGAATTTCAAGCAACTTTTTGATCAAGAGCTTCTGTGCAGTGGGCTATCTAAAATACTAAAAAACTACAGTGTTCCTCTTTCACGTCAGTATTTGGTTGTTTCTTGATCACTGATGAATGTTCCTTCCAACTCTGCTTCCATCAGTCTGCTCTGATAGAACCAGTATTTTTCTGGCACAGATTACTAGCATGTTTGGGACCTAATTACTCTTACCAGTTAGATTTTCAGTAGAGCCTCACTAATTAGGTGTGTGATTATTATGTAATATTCCCGTTATAGAGCAAGTTTTTAAAGCATTTATAAAAACTGAGCTTGACCAAAATATTGCTAAATTTGCAAAAGCTCTGTACCCATGTAGCCTGAAAGAATGGGAGATGATTAGCTTAGAAAATCAAGCCACCCTCAGATGTGACCACTGGGTCCAAAAGGTCTCTCTCACTGGAGGACAGGGCCCAGGGCCCAGGCATGAGGATGCAGTTTTTCCCCGGTATTGCAGCCTCTTCCAGGCTGAGAGGCCTGGGGGCTGAGCCACTCCACACATGCCCGCCTTGCGTGAGAGAGGCTTTGGGTGAGAGTGAAGGAGGACAGGGAGGAGGTGAGGAAGAGTCTGGTTCTGAGCCAGCCCACCTTTATGGCGTCTACTCTGTCCCAGGCACCTTGAGTGCATTTCTTCATTTCATTCCTAGCCCCCACAGGAAGTGTTCTTTAGTTCGTCTTGTAATGGAAGTGGTTATCACAGAGCAAGCATTTTGCTGGGGGCTGGGGATATAGAGATCAATATCAATGAATCTATGCCTTCATGAAGCAAACAGTCTAGAATATTAGAAGGTCAGAGAGGAAAGGGTAGCATCTTGATATGGTATACCCGTGATTAAAATTCCCATTAACCTGTTAGCTTCCATTTTTTATGACTATATTTTATTCTCTTGTGTGTATTTAAAGTCGGTTAACCTCTTTCACCATTGAGTATTTTCATGAGGAACAGTTGTAATTTTGAGCTTTTCATTTCGTAGTTTAGTCTTAATGTGTTATTCAGGGTTGTTTGAAATGTGAAAAGTTAAACCTATATTAGAGTTACTCTAAAGTGAAATCCACTGAAATACATTAATTATTAAATTAACATAGTACAGACTAGTTTCTTGTATTGGTGAGTTTTTTTTCCTAGCAAGATTTTTGCAAAGTCATGCTATTGACATATTCGATAATTCTAGAAGAAAGTTTTTTCTTGTTGATTCATTTATTCACTTGTACATGCTTTTTGTAATTCTGAGAGCAACCTCTTAACCTTTCACAGTCCTCTTAGAGTGAATATTGTAGCATTTCATGTAAAATGTAGAAACCTTGCAATCATATCAGTCCCTTTACTCTTAATCTTTATATTATAGTTGTTTTATGCATTACACTTACATTCACTGAAAACCCCAACAATGATGTCATTTTTGCTTTAAACAGTTACACATATTTTAGAATATTTAAGTAGAAAAGGCAGCCTATTTCATTTAACCATCTTTTTACTATTTCTCGTGCTCCTCCGTCATGCCTGAAGATCCATTACCCTCTATTAACATTTACCTTTGGCTTAAAGAATTTCTAAACATTTTTTGTAGAGCAGGTCTACTGGTGACACATTTTCTTGTTTTCTTTCATCTGTTTCAATTTTGTCTTCATCCTTGAAGGATATTTCACAAGGTATAGAATTTGGGGTGACATTTCAGCATTTAAAAGAAAAGATGTTCCATTGTCTTTTGGTCTCCATAGTTTCTGCTGAGAAATTCATTGATCTGATTAGAAATTTGTTGTAACTCAGACTGTTGTTTCTTTGTATGTAATGTATTGTTTTTCTCTAGCTGCTTTTGAGATTTTTCTTTGTGTTTTGTGTTCAGCCATTTGATCATGCTTTGTCCAGGTGTGGTAGTCTTTCAATTTATGTTGTGTCTGAGTTGCTGAGCTTCTTGAACCTAAATTTATGTCTTTGAACAAATTTGGCAATTTTTTTTTGAAAATATTTTCCTGCACAAATCTCTAGCTTGTTGGGACTCTGGTGACCTTTTTATGTTGTTCCAAAGGTTCCTGACGCTCTGTTCATTTTTTCCCAATCTCTTCTCTTCTCTGTATTTCAGAAGAGATCGTTTCTATTGATCATCCTCAAAAGTTCACTTAATCTTCCTTTGTCATTTCCAGTCTGTTATTGAGCTAGTCTAGTGAGTTTTTTATTTAAGATTTTGTATTTTTAAGTTTAAAAATTTTCATCTGATTCTTCATTGTAGTTTGTATTTCTCTGTGGAGTGTCCTTATTTTTTCATTTATATGTGTTTTCTTTTACTTCATGAACTAATTTAATAGCTCTTTTAATATCTATGGTAGTTCCCACATCCGGAGCATCTTGGAGTTGGCATCGGTTGATTGTATTTTTCCTCAAGTAATTTTGGATTGTATCCTAAACATTCTTAATGTTGTATTACATAAACCCTGGTCCTAGTTAGAATCCTCTGGAAAATGATGATTTTCTTGTTTGGCTGCTTATCAGACAGTCAATCTAGATTCAGAGTATAAATTCTATCTCAGTTTCAGTGGATGGTGGTTCAGATCTCAGTCCAGCTTTCTAAACTGTGGCCTGCTCAGTTGGTTCTGGCCTTTATGCCTAGTTTAGGGATTATTCTGAAGCTTGTCAGGTTTGTTCAAATCTCAGTTAAGTTCTCTAAGCCTTTGCTACATAGGATTTGGGTCTGTCTTATACATGAGTTATGCAGGATGGAGTTCGCAAGAGGAAAAAGCAAAGCCAAGCAGTTCGGCTGTTTCTCATGACTCTTTTGGTCATCTCTTCTGCCCTCTGCTTGGGCCCATCTGGAGAGAAGTTTTTCTGAGCCAGCAGAACTTGGATGGAGTGGAACTGACTTGCATGCTCTAGGCCCACCTTTGTTCCAGGAGCTCTTTGTGGCTCCTTTTTTATTGCAATTTAAAATTTATGTGATTAGAGGATGTAATGTGACCTTTCCCAAGACCAAATTTCAACCTTGTAGCTCAAACACCAGGGATAGTAGAATAATGGACTTTCAGAGCTTTCAGGGTGCAGAGAGATTTGGTCCATTCTCCTGATCTTAGAGATTAGAGAACAGAGACCTGCTGAAAGGTCTACATCTTGAGACTTAATAGATCTCCAGTTTGGTTTCCTTAGCATGAGGGGAGCTGAAACCTGGGTTCAGAACTTATCTCTGCCACTTAGCTGGGTGTGACCTTGTGGAGAGATCTGACCTCTTTGAATTTTGTACAATCACCTGTACAATGGGAATAATCCTTGCCCTGCACTGAGAATCAGATATAACGTTTATAAATCACCTAGCCCAGGACATCACTAAATGGTGTTAAAAAGATGGAGCAAATATTTATCGACTCTTGCCAGACTCCTTGGTGATGTCAGCCCTGTCTTTCAGGAGGTGGCTACCATCTAGCAGTGATATCTTCAGCAAGTTCATAAGGATTCTAGTCTTCTATTTCAAGTCCTTTAATTTAACACATGGAATTCAGACTTTGAAGTCAGAACCCTTAGAGGAAGGACTCATGTCCTATTTTACCTGCAACTTTATCCTGCCCCCCATTCCTGCTCTCAGCAGGTCCCTGCCAACTTTTACTAAGGTGGTCACTGTGGTAACCAGATGATATCCTCATGGTCTGAGCTGAGAGATGACACATCACTGTTTCGCAGACAAGGTGCAGCATGACCGCTTGGATTGCTGGGAGTGCAGTTTGGGTATTCACACGTGGGTCTCAGACATGCCAGCAGTTGCTGATACTGTGCCATGCTGCTCTGCTGCTGTTCTGTCCACTAGGAGCTCATCACCATTTTTATGGAAGACCCTGAGATCGCTCCGGAGGTTCACTGTGCCTGGATTTGTGTGTCGGACCGCCAGGGCCCTGCACCGCTCCCACTGTGTCCCAGCTGTCTGTGTGCTGTGGTACAGCACCGGGAATGATCCCCATGTTTCCTACACTAGCAATGCTGCTGGCGTTCAGTCTGCGGAGGCTTGATTATTTTTCCTGTTTGGCCCTTTTGTTCCATGACAAATGATTCTATTTCACCTGGTCTTTATAAGGCCTAGTGATTTCTAGGCAGGATTTGAAAGGTACTGATAAGTTAAGGAAATCTGAAGCCTTTATGGAATTTGCTAGATTTCATTTCTGTCTTTTTTTTCTTCTTAATTCTGTTTTGCTCACATGGCAGTTACCCATTTATAAAAGTGCCAGTTTTCCTCCCGAGTATCAGTTGCCTTGGCAAGCTTTTCATATGCACTAAATTTACTGTTCTGGTATCCATTTTACTGCATCTTGTTCAGAGCACTCGTTTCAGTAGAGAGGGAAATTTCAATCATTGGGATGCCTGCAGATCACAGAGACTTCCCTTCCCTTCTCATCTCGATGTGACATCTTGTCATCATTTCTTTGCCATTTCAAGACACGATGCTTCTCAGTAACCCAGAGTAGAAGCTGCACCAATCATGGCACAGGATTATGCAAGCTGGAAACTTGGCTGAAGGTAAGTTTAATTTTAGGCAAAAATTTAAAAAAAGTAAAGTCTTCTCACAGTGCTGACTATACGATGGCTAAATTGCTTCTTTTGCCCTTGGGTTAAAGCATTTTAAACCTGTTAGTGTTCCTAGCTTCTGGTCCTAAAAGCAAACATGAATTTAAACATTTGTATAGTTTTATTGTAGGGAAATTATGCCAGGTTTCATTTATTTCCTTCCTTCTTGCCCATGCAGTATTTCCTGGCCTTTTCTTTGGGCTCCCCAAAAAGGTAAAATTAGAGAGTCTGTGAAATTCTCCTTCCTGACTCCTTTGGGCTGAAGTTCATGCCCCTGGCCCTGAGTTCCTGCCAAAGGCCCAGCCCCAGGTGATGGCGTCTGGAGGTGAGGCCTTTGGGAGGCACTTAGGTTTAGAAGAGCTCGTGAGGTGGGTCCTCTTAATGGGATTAGTGCCCTTATAAAATGAGACTCAGGACTCCCAGACACCAGCACTGGGGGAAGGAAATATCTGTTGCTTCAGCTGCCCAGCTCACGGTGGGTTTTGTTACAGCGACTCAGATACCAATTTACCTTATCCATATTCGGGAAGATGTTTCCCAAATCTCATAAGAATGATCTCGGCCAGTATATGTTTAAATTGGTAAATTGTGAGGGTCATTACTTTCCAAAAAGACATAATAATTTTTGTAGATGATTTTGAAGAATATATTCTGTGATCTGCGAATGAAAAGCTCATCTTAGCATGTAAATAGTTTCTGAGCCACAGTTAGACTTGGGGGGACTGAAGGCAAACGCGGCCGATTGGTGGGAGACAGGCCGCAAACGGTGAGCTTCGCTAAGCCTGTTATACTTACAGCTCAGGAAGTGCGGTGAATTCCTGTCAGAGATTGTTCAGGCCACATGTCACCTCTACAGTCTTACACAGCTCTACCTTGCCAAAGAATCTAGATTTGACATTTCTATCTGAACATTATTTTACATAGATGGATGCAGATAAATCTCTTTGCCAAAGGAAGACTAATAAATGCTAATTCATTCAATTGAGCTGTAAACATTTTCTCTGCTGCTTAATAGGACGAAATACATAAAGATTAATTTAATGATCTAAAATTTCCAAGCTTCTTTTTAATTGTGGAAAGTGAATCTGTTGCCAAAAGATATCCCGCTCTGGTAAACGTGAGAGATGGTGATGGGGACACGTGGTGATTTGGATAGACTCCTACTTCTGGGTTCTGCCTGAGTGTGTTGGCCACAGGCCGTGGTTCACAAAACATATCTACTCTTCCAGCAGATGAGCCAGGGCTTGATGGTCAGTGATTTCATGTGATGTCTCAGCCACTACACTGAGAAGACGAGGGGGGGATGTGCCCTGGTCAGGGGCTTGGGTCTCTAGGAAATGGGTGGCTGAAATGCCATTGCTGCCAAATAAATATCTGGGTGTTTAGAAAGATTTCTGTTTGTTGAACTCCAGCGCTGCACCCTGTGTAGCAGAAGTTGTGAAGTAGGAGTTAGAAAGCCTACCTCCTATTCCTCACCCTGACAGCTAACCACCTGGACCCTTAGATCCACCACCTGTGAGAAAGGGCAGTGCCCCTACCCTGGCTTACAGGGCAAATGTAAGGAGCCCCTGGGGTGATGACTGTCAGAGCCCCTTGAAACTTCTGACGCTATGTATGCGCCAATACGGTGACTGATTCAGCAGACACTCTGAGCATCTGCTAGAGAGGCAGGGCCTGTGCAGGCCAGCCTGTGAGTGAGAGGGTCACACACACGTGTAACTAATGTGTGGTTGTGTTGTAACAGTGCTTTTGCCTGCTGCCAGAATGCCATCTTGGAGCTGAAAGGGATTTTTGTCCAGTTTTCTCACCTGTGTATTTCTGGTGCAGAACAAAGTACCTGACATGTACTAGTGGTTCCAGAAATTTTGTTGAATGAATGAATGATTTGCACAGGCATTTTAGTTAGTAGTGCCCGGTTTGGTCAAGGCCAAGGTCACGGGTTTCACGGTTGTAGAGACATATTAGGTTCCATTCTGTGGACACAGGTGGCTGCCTGATGTCGATGATGAGTGGGCGGGGTGCCCCTGCACGGGGTTGGGGGGGGGGCACGCTCACAAGAACTCGGTCGCTGCGCCAAAACTGTCATGCTGGGTGTGACCCAGCCCTCGGCACGCCCGGCGTTGCCTGTTCCTAGGTGGCCTGGCTTGGCTCAGCCCCCGACTCTTGGGCCTTCTGCCTCATTATCCGAGGACACACTTGTTTCATGGGAATGACCTCCTCTGTGCCATGGTGGTGGCGGCTTCAGCTGTGTAAACGCATGTACGTGTTTGTATGAGCCATATGTGTGGTTTGTGTGTGTGTGTTGCACAGGTGTGCTCTGTGTGTCTATCTGACATGAAGAGCTCAGCTACAGGGTCAGACAGCTGAGGGGTCCAACCCTGGGTCGGCCATTTGTTAGCTTCTGCTCTCAGGAAAGTCACTGGATCTCTCCAGACTTGAGGTTTTCAGCTACAGGGATGTGATGATAGCACCTGGTTCGTGGGGTTGACTGAGACGTTAGATACATTAGCGCCCACAGGGCTTAGCGAATGGAGTGGCAGTATGTGTAAGGGTGTGTTCGTTGTCACCATCTCCTTTCAATGCCACTTATTGTAGGATTACTAGGAGCCTGGTCCTGGGCTAAGAATCTTATGCACATAATCCCTCTTAATTTTCATAGCAATACCATGAAGTGAGTTTTTAGGCCCAGAAGGAAACATATCACACATGGTAAGTTGCATGAGGATTTTTGTTCTTTATGTTAGCTCAAAGAGCTTCCTTTTTAGAGATATTATATTCAGACACTCTCCAGCCCCACCCAACGCTGAACATGCTGTCCGTCCACCCCCACCATGCTTTCAAGGTCTGTTCCTTTCACATCAGTTATTTTGATTTTTCCCCATGTGGCTCTTCATGAGTTTTTTCCTAATACTGACTAGTTTACTCCTTGAAATGCAGCTGTAGAACACATGGACATTTTGATTTATGATAGCACAAGACGAAGACTTCAAATTATGTAATTGGGGTACAAAGCCATGTTGCGATCCCTGCACCTATTGTTCACAGAATCTCATGCCAATCAGTTGTCCTGTTTGATGGATTCTCCCTGGATGCTGGCTCTCTGCAAAACACTAATCTGATGAGATAACCCAACCTACTCCTGCTCCCAGAGAGTTGTCACTCTACTTGGGGAGGGGGACAGACAGACAGAGCAGTTACACTCAACATGGTGAATGCTCTGATAGTGCTAAAAAGACAATATAGTGGGCCAAGGAGAAGGAGGGTGGTGGGGGCATGTTCCAGAAGGTCCTCTGATATGGAGGCATTTGAATAGAGATGGGGTGTCCCCTCTTCATTCACTCTACTTTTATTCTTAGTACTTAGCACCACCTGGTATGTTTTGCTTTCCCATATCTCCTGGAATATCAGCTCTGTGAGATCAGGGCCTTAGTCTGTCAGCATTCACTCTTCCATCCCAGGCCTCTTGCAGAATGAATGAATGATAGATGGGTAGTTACCTGGGAGCGGCAGAACCTTATCCATGGGCTGAGAGGTGATTGAAGAGACAAGGGTAAGCGCCGCACAGGGGTGGGGAAGGGCAGTGCAGGCCACAGGCTGAGCTTCTCCAAAGCCGCAGAGCCCTGAGGCCCCACAGATGGATGTGTCCTGAGTGCATATTTTTAAAGAGGCCACCTTGCCTTTTTGAGTCTGTGGCCTTCTGCACCTTTGGAAACACATGTAATGACACAGCACAGGTAAAGCAGGGTAGTGGCTTCTGAAGGAGCGTAGGAATGTTCATCCTTCGGGACAAAATTCCCAAAGCATTGAGACAATGAGCCATTTGGACCTAGTGGAGTACTTGACAGTCTAATCCGAGGAGGAGTTGTCAACAAGCAAGAGATCGGATCCCTTCTTGGCTCAGAGGGGCCTGGGTGTCATTGGGCATGGAGAACGTAAGTTCTCTGATTACTATACAGTTTGTTTGCTGTTGTCTTGCATGGCTTCATTAGGCAGAACTGACTCTATTTAGAAGACCAAGGATGGGTTGACCACTGGTGAAAATAAAGCCAAGCAGCTTTCCGTGAACATTAAAAAGACACCTATTTTTCCAGATCTTGGTTTCAATCCCATTTCCCAATAAGAAGGAATGGCAGCTTCTAGTATATTGGGGCAGGGCATTTATAAGATGAGCCTGGGGCATTTGTAGCATCAGAAACTAATACACAAGTGCTCAAAAAAGCAATGGAAACTCAATGGTGAGGGTATGCCGAAGAGACACAGGAGTCCACTGAAAGAGCTCCCAGTGGTCAGACTGGAATCATTTGAACCAAAAAACGAGTGAAGTAGGAATGGATTATAATCCTAAGTATAAAATAACTGTTCATGGTAAGATTCAGTGGGGGAGAGAACACAGCTGTCCCATGCGGAAGAATTCAGAATGATGTTCGTAGTTGCTCTGCCCTCAAGGCCCTCTGCTCAAATGTTGGCTGTCCCTGGTGACTTCCTTCCAGACAGTACAGTACAGAAGGGGAGGCAGCAAGGAGAACTGGACAGCGAAGAAAACTGACAGCTACCACATCAGCCAGGGGATCAAGGTTAGCATCGATGGTGGTGAGTCATGTGATGTGCTAAGAGTGATACTCCTTCATCAAAACCTGTAAAACCCAGTCTAGTCCTGGGAAAAATATCAGAAAAATCCCATTTGAAGAACATTCTGTAAAATACCCGACCGCCACTCCAAACTGCCAAGATCATCAAAAAAGTCTAGCAGACACCTTCACAGCCAAGAGACACCCAGGGAGACATGACTACCTGTGATGGGATTTTTCTGAATGAGATCCTGGAACAGGAGGAGGACATTAGGTAAAAACAAGGACATCTGAATAAAGGATGGATTTTAGTTAATAATGATGTATCAGTATTGGTTCATTAGTTTTGACAAATATACCATGCTAGTGTAGGAGAATAATAGGATAAACTGGGCAGGGGGTGTGTAGGAACTCTGCAAGATCTTACCATCTGTTCTGTAAATCTAAAACTATCCTAAGGTAAAAAGTATTTTAAAATGCCTGTTGAGCTAAACTCTAGATCATTGTCACTTCAGATTGGACATCAGGATGCCAAGTCAACATGCCAATATGTGTTCTATGGATGAAGGTTGAGGGGTTGCTTAACATAACCTAGCTCAGCAGATACAAACTCTGCGTGAAAGTTGTCAAGGATGCAGAAACTTCTTACCAGGGCCAGTTGACCAACTCTTAAGGCAAAGCTCCTTTGCAATGCCATTTTTCCAAGTGGGCCAAACCAAGTAGCCTGTACAACACAGTGGCTAAGCCACACTGTCCTGGGTTCAGCTCCAGTCTTGAGGCACACTAGCCAGCAGATGTTTGCACAAGTGGGTTGACACTGAGTCTTGGTCTCCTCCTCAATGAGGGTAATAATGTCAGTAAAGCACCTAGCAGAGTACTTGGTACTCAGTAGCTGTTCCATAAATGGAGCTGTTGTTGTTTGCCTCCGACAATTTTTTTAATGTACAAAAAATATTCCATGAATGCAGGTTTAGTGATCCTCCTTAATGGCCATAGATGATTGCAGTGGCTACTTTCATCTGATTTCAAGGGTAAAATGAAGTAGTTCTTCTGCAAAATATCTGTTATTAACACTTTTATTTCCCCCGGGAAGAATTAATTGTGTTAAATAATTTGTGTTAAACGTTACCATGCCTCTTTCAAGCTGCTCATGTCCCCAGGAGGAGTAACACATCTGGCGTGGAAGGGATTACAGGGTTGGCTGTGCAGGGGAAACAGTGCACTGGAGTGGGGAACATTGGGGCAGAGCCTTAGATGGAGATGAGAAAAGCATTCAGAGAGCAGGGTGAAGTCACCCTATGTGCTGCCCAAATCTAAGACATCTACCAAGGGTTGGCCCTGTTGCCGGTATTGTGAGAGGTCAGTATTTTATATTTCCTGCTAACCTAAAGTACCCATGCAGTTTGAAGTTGTCTAAGTTGTACAAATGAAACATAGGTCACAAGCATTTTTACAGATTTTCATTGTAAAGATGAATCTTTACCCAAGCAGCTGGGTCTCTGGAACTAGACTTTTATAAAGAGGTATGGTAGCTGACCCACCAGACTTCATTGAATGGGCTCAAGTTTTTATTTGCTTTTATTCTGTCAGGAATTTATTTCATCAGCACCTATTACCCCGATTGAAGAACCGAGCTTGTCTGTTGTGGACATGTACTAAGAGCAAAGCATGCTAGCTTTGGCTGAATTCCCTGTTGGCTACATTTCCCAGTGTTTTTCCCCTTTCTGTTTCAGGATTTACCCAAAGCTTTATGAGTTCAGCAAGTTTTAGTAGATGCTAAATAGGAACAAAAATGGTTTCATGCATGAAGTTTAGGAAATAGAAAGGTAAGCCAAGGTAAGCAGGTTTCTTTACTGCTGGACTTTTAAGAGCCCTGATTTTCCTGATGTGTGTTGTGAGTCTGAGAGTGTGTGTGGTTTGGCTCATCTCCAGACTCCCATGAAACCTGCCCTCTTGCAGCGTCTCTCGAGGCTGATACCGAGGGACCTGTGCTTGGAGGTGCACATTTGAAAAACCCTGCTCCATACTATTTTTCAATTTCTTTACACTCATCAAACTTGTCTTTCTGACCACAAGTCATCTGTAGCATAATTTACATGTTATTAAAATTTCCCCCATATCATCCCCCTCCGATATATATGTTTGTAATTTTTAAAATAGCGTAGTTGGACCTCTGTAGAACTTGGGGTTTTATTTTAGTCACATAATCGCCTGTGTTGGCATTAGTGGGCTGTCACTCACCTGTGCATATTAAGGAGGTAGAAGCAAATTGCTGCTGAACCCAGAGGAAGAGCAAATCACCTCAAATGATTAAGCAAAAAAATCCAATTTGGGTCTTATAATTGCTTTCTTCTGGCAGTCCCACTATGTGGACTTGCTTTAATAGAGAAAAACAGGAAACATTCATGCACTTGCTAAGATATTTTCTTTCTTTTGTCATAGAGCTTATTATTATTGGGGAGGAAATGGTTAATCTCAAGTCATCTAGTTTTTATGGGGTCTTATTTCATATGTGAGAGACCCTGATAGAGAAGGGATGCAAGTAAGCAAATACTTCCCTATTTTTCCTGAGACGGGAAGGACTAAAAATCATTCCTGATTAAAGTCCAAGTGAAAAGAAAAGTTTGAAGGGCATTGCTGAGAAGACCCCAAAAGCAGAGGCAGCCAGTCCCTAACGCGGCCCACATGGGGCCCGGGACCATGGCCCCAGGAGATGAAGTCTTCTATGACCCCAAAGTATCGTTTACCAGAAATGTAAGCCACATCCCTAATAAGCTCACTTGAGGTCTTTAGATCATTTTAAATATTTTATTTATGAAAAACATCTAAACCAACAGATGTGTTTATTTTTATAAACGGTGAACATACTGGGGACATGGTACTATAAACTCATTTCATTCTTCCTAATGCTTGTCAAAATATTATTATATGATATGTAAAAAGGAGTGGGTGGCTGGTCCTGTGGCTAAAATATAGGACACAAGGCAGGATTGGATGGTAATCATTGAGTCAGCTCAGTCCTAGCTCTGAGGCTTGGCTTGGCTTGGCATGCGGTCAAGACCTTTTAAGGCTCTTGAAGAACAGGAAGAAGTAGGGATTGAATTTTTAAGAAGCTTTGCTTTCAACCTTATAAGCAAGAATACAGTTATGTATTAGTCAAATGTTGAAATAAATCAGTTAGCAGGTATTTAGAGGGTAACCGCCATGCCACAGGAAGGGTGTAGAGTGGTAAACCGAACACTCTTTGCCTTTAGAGATTTTATAACTCAGATGGAGAGATGAGATGTAAGCTCATTGACAAAGTTCATTGCCAGTGTGAGAACTGAAGGATGCCGAGGCCACGCCAGGTTTTCAGCAACTGCATTTGAAATGCGCTGTTATGTCGGTTGCAGTTCCAGTTGCTAAATGAGGAATCGAAGCCAAAAGGTCTGGGTCAGAAAATGAAGATCCCCTACACATTGAAGAGGTCTGGGAAGGGCAAGTGTGGTTCTTTCGGCTGCCATGCTTCAGTCTGCAGAAAGTCCTCTGAAAAGCAGAAAATCGGAGACTTGCTCAACATAATGGCATAGGGGGTAATAGAAGTGGTGGGTACACATCAGGGCTTCACGCCAAGCTTATGTGGAATTTGAGGCAGGTTATCTGCATCTCTAATCCTCACTCTATCCATCATTAAAATAGGGAGAGCGAAAGTGTAATACAACTAGAATAACTACCAATCTAGCTTCTATGAGAATAAAATCAGGTAACTCTTTTAAAGGAAAACCTCTTTATGCTGTGTTAGGCATTGGTAAAGTCATACTAAACATCAGTTACTGCAAGAATCACTGTCCACAACATCTGTGGCATCTTATTTGGTGCCAGAGCTAAAGTTTACGGAATACGGAATAGAGTCACAGAGTTAAAGAATTTAATTTCTAATTTTTAAATATAAAATATCCTTTTGGCATTTATGCCAGGACTATCTAAAGCAGTCCAAGATGCTAAAGGGGCTTTCTAAGAGCAGAGAATTGGAATATTCAACCCATCAAGATGTAAGACTAGAACTGACCGAGGATGGTCATATTAGGTGAGTCTTTTTTTTTTTTAACTTTTAAGTGAAAACAAACCTCGTCACAGGCCCCAAAGGGGATTGTTGCATGTCAGAAGCCCGCAGCTTAGGTTGAAAGATCAGCGACGATAAGCTGATGGGTTTTGTTCCCACCTACCCAAGAGAACAGTAATTACCAGATATAATAATGCTTGTCAAAGGCGGTTACTGAAAACCCTCTGCTGCTTCAGCATAATCAGAATGACAGAAGTTGCAGGATGATTTCCTTGTGAGAGGCACCCACTCAGAATGCTAATTAGGTAAAGTAAAAGGAATATGGATCCGCAGCTGAGAGATGCCTTTCCCTCTAGCCTGCGAGGATGAGAAAGGGGCCAGGAGGAGGAAGAATTTGACTTGCCTGTTTTAGGGGTCATGATGGGATTCTCTACATGATTTCAGGCTCTTAATTCTTCTCATCTGCTGGTTTTGTAAAGAGATGCTTGGGGTAACTACAGCAGAGAGAAACACTGGCTTTTCCTTTGAAGGTGCTTTCATACATGGAAATACCTTGGGGCAAAGATAAAAGTCCCTTAGGACCCAGGGCCAGTTTTTATCATCCAACTTCCTGGGGAAAAAAACCTATCTAAACATGAAGTTTCGAGTCTAGTCTTTCGTCTACTTCTGCTTTTGTGGGGTGACTTCAAAATGGGACTTGAATTCAGTGGCAAATGTCCCCAATAGCAAAGAGCCAGCCCCCTGGGGTCACCCTGTATCTGCTTTTATTTGCTTCCAGATATTCGGTTTCTAAGGGAAACCTAAAGGTTTATCTAGAAAATCTCAGTGTTGACTTGCACCTGGCTATTGTCTAGGGGACGGAGACTGAGGACTTCCTTTCTGTAGTTACTGTTGTGAGTACTTCATGAGCACAACCCCCTAGAATCCTCACAGCGCACTGAGAGGTGGGTCTCGTGAACCAAGCGTTTGCTTTGATGCTCTACACCTCCCCTTAGGCAGGGGGTTGCCCTAGAACCACCAGTAGTATAGGTGCTCTGTTAGAGAAGAGGAAGCATAGCTCAGTGAGGCTGTGCTGCCCAGGGCCACCCAGCAACTGAGCGGTGGAGCCATGATTCAAACCCTGGCTATCTGGCTTCAGAGTCCACAGTCTAAGAAATAAGCCCGTATTAATCACCAATGGGCTTTTGGGCGACTTTGAGGTGAAGGCATGGCCTGTAGAATTAGGCCTCAGGGAGACCAGGTTGGGCATGCCCTGCTCAGATTGCATGTGAGACACTGTAGGCTGGAGGGCGAGCTGCATGTGGCTCCAAGGCTGCTGGGGGGTGGGGTGGGCGGTGGACGAGTGGGTGACTGGCAGATGCAGGAAGTTGATGTGGTGGGGTGCCCGTGTAGGGCAGTGGCTAAGAGCTTGGACAGTGTATTGGTGGGCATAGCTGATGAGGAGTTCTGAAGTTTGCCTCCCATGTGACCTTGGGTGAGGGACACCAACTTCCGGCACCTCAGTTTATCCATCTATAATATGACGACAAGAGCACCCGTGAAGTGGGGTTGCCGTGAGGAGCAAATGAGAGAAAACATGCAAAACACATAAGGAAGTCAGCACTGGGGGAGGGTTGGTTTTGACTGGCTGCTGCTGGGACAGGGAGGGCATTTTGAGCATAGCTGACCAATAAATACCTCCACCAATTGTCAAGAGGCAGAAATGCTCTGTAGAAGATGCCCTTCCTAGCAACAGAGGTACCCGAGGAGCTGGGGTCCAGGTGAACGGCAGTCAGCTTCTGCAGTTAGCCTGAGCCTCAGTTCACATCATAAACAAAAGCACCGTCTTGTTCCAGATCTGCTCCAGGATGGTGCTCTCTGCCTCTGGTGCGGTTAGCATCCAGCGAAACAGCGCTTTCCCTTCACCCCAGGTCCTGGTGGGGTCCTGGAATCCCAAGGCTGCTGGGAGCTGGGCTTCACCACCTGGGAAGATGAAGGTGGTGGGGGCAGACCCCAGGCCCAAGGAACCATCAAATGCTTGACAAACACCAGGTGATGCCAGACGAATCTGGCCGGAAGCAGAATGGCTGCCCTTGATTATATTCAGTGTGTCGTCTTCTATTATAAATTCACAACGGTTCCAGCACTCCTTTTTCTTTTTTTGTCCTTAGCTCTTCATTGATTTCCTGTTCTTAAAGCTGAGTCGTTGACCCACCCGTACAGCTTGAAAACCTTGTATGGGTTAGAACAAAAACGTCAGGCTTGGTGATACTTACATTGCACGAGGAACTGCATATCTTTTATGTTGTAGCCCAAATGATAGTGTTTTCTTCCTTACCCTCATTCTCAAGGCCAGTGAGACATTTGATAGTTCTGACTAAAAAAAGATTATCAGTTAGAATCAAAAAGGAAAAACAAACAAAAAGAAAACATCCCCTCCTGCAACAGAAGGGAGGTAGGGCCCCCAGCCAGCCACCTGTTGCCTGGCTCCAGACTTAACACAGCCGAGCAGAAAGCTCTTGAGCTCTGGCTCAGCTTTGTCACTTTTTTGCAGTGTGACCTTCGACAAGTCACAAAACCTTTGGGGCCTCGTTTTTCTTAGTTGTCCAGATGGGTAGCAGTACCTGTGTTGCCTTCTGTACTGGATCTGTAGAGACAGAAATGAGAATGTATCTGGAGGCCCTCTCTAAACTGTGACTACTAATTTTTTTTTATTAAGGTATCATTGATATACAATCTTATGAAGGTTTCACATGAGCAACGTTTGTGGTTACAACATTCACCCATATTATCAAGTCCCCTCATTGCACTCACTGTCTGTCCATCAGCCTAGTAAGATGCTATAGAGTCACTGCTTGTCTTCTCTGCTATACTGCCTTCCCCATGCCCCCCCTATATTATGTGTGCTAATCATAATGCCCCTTAATCCCCTTCTCCCTGCCCCACCCCTCCCCTTTGGTAACTGTCAGTCCCTTCTTGGAGTCCGTGAGTCTGCTGCTGTTTTGTTCCTTCAGTTTTGCTTTGTTGTTACACTCCACAAATGAGGGAAATCATTTGGTACTTGTCTTTCTATGCCTGGCTTATTTTACTGAGCATAATACTCTCTAGCTCCATCCATGTTGTTGCAAATGGTAGGATTTGTTTTCTTCTTATGGCTGAATAATATTCCATTGTGTATATGTACCACCTCTTCTTTATCCATTCATCTACTGATGGACACTTAGGTTGCTTCCATTTCTTGGCTATTGTAAATAGTGTGCGGTACTAATTTTGATTCATTCCATTTTCCCTCTTACTTTCTTCCTAAACTCACAAAGATTGCACATTCATGATGTATACCCGTGTGGCACATGTAACATATGGTCAGCCAACAAGAGTACGTGGTAAAGGCGCTTCGATGCATAATGTGTGTGTCTTAGATATGCCACTTCCCTGTGATGGGGATATAGACTAAGGTGACGGTGCTCCCCCATCCTCTGCTGGAGAACAACCTGATTCATTACAGCTCCTTGCCCCAGTGCCCCTCCCCCTCAACCAGAACACTATTGGGAGGAACTGGAGAAACCATGGGGTCCACACACAGGCTGTAGTCAATTCTCAGCTGCTGAGAGAAGTGGCCCCAGTGGCTACACAGAAGCAAGACCGATCTGGGCGGGGGCTGGGAAAGTGCCCCGGACCTGTGACCTGGCTGAGCAGCTGCTGAAGAAGCTGGCATCAGAAGGGGTCTTGAAAAAGAACATTTCTTCAACTTTGAACTAATAGTTATTGAATGAGATTGAGTATGTTCAACTGTCAACTAGGAAACACAGTATATATTCATTGTTATTAAAGCAAACTATCAAATGCCTCATTAGCTTTAAAAATAACATCATTTGTGCCAAAGACTCCCTGGCTGATAGAGTGTCTGAGCAAGGCCCAGAGTCACTGCCGTGCTCTCAGGTTCTGGGTAATGCTCTGTTCTGAGCAAAGATTTGTTGATTGAATGACTGGAGGGAAAAATGAAGCTTGTATTGAGTATGCCCATAATTTTCAAAAGTAGACACGAACATCTGACATCCACAGTCCTGTGTGTGCAGCAGCTGATGTTACTCGTAGAGGGGTTCACCAGTCATTTTTAATTTAAATCAGCGAGTATTTCAAAAGACTTCTGTTTCATTGTAAGCAACAATCTATTTGGAATCATGTGTTTAAAGTGCTGTCTATACATCATTCAAGCCACATTTGAATATTGGCCTGGTAAGCAGCACGTGGCTCTCCAGGTACCTCCTAAAATGACTGCTCCTGCCCTTGGGGGTCCATTGACAGTCTGGTGATTACACACTTTCACCTTCTGTGTGGAGGCCAAAATGAAAATTCTGGAAGGATTTAGGTGAACTTTGAGCAGCCTAAAATGTGCTGGGGGTGGGGGGGTTATACCTAGGGCGATCTCTTGTCCTCATTTGCCCAGAATAGTGCCAGTTTATACTAGTTGTTTGGCATAATTTTAATGACTTCATTCAGACAGTAAATTATATGGTCATAGCCTATAAGTAACTGGTTTGTCAAAGAATGTATAGGTTTTTGCTGGTTTTCTTGATGGTTGTGAATGCGCGTGTGTTTGTGAGAGAGAGAGAGAGAGAATAATCATTCCCTTGGGGTCTTCCTGGCTGGAACCATCAGAAGGTAGCTTGTGCCGCACAGAGAAAGTAGACTCCTAGCTCTGAGGCTGGCTTGTGTTTGAGGGCTCAGGCCAGGTGCGCCCCCCCATCCTTCATGGAGAGCCTGGGATCGTGGACTGCCTCCCGCCCCGCTGATGCGGCCGTGGCACCCAGCACACTGGCTTGGGGCATGGGTTCCTTCAGGCGACTTTTGATGCTGTGTGCAATGCAGTTGTTACTGTGTGTAACAGAGTTTAAGAAACAGCATCTATTTGGAAAGCCTGCCTTTGGGGGCTTCACACTCTTGCCTCCCAGACCTTCCCAGTGTCACTGTGAGTGAATGCTGATTATGGAAAATGGGCTCATCTGAACATTAAAACTGTCCTCGGTGCCCCCTCTCCCTTCTTTGTCCTGCAAATGGAAATGCAACACGACAATGGATACTTTGTAAAAGGAGCCTGTGGTCACGATTAGTTTGTTGTCATTGTCACCTGACAGCTCCCGAAAGGGAATTTTTATAAATAAACCTGATTGCTTTGGGGGGTGCGGCTTATGTGCTTTGAAATTTATTTTTATTTGCCTTCCTGTCCCTGCATTAGACCATAAGCTCGGTAAGAGCAGAGATAGTCTCTCCCTGGTTTGAATTGCCTCCTTGCATTTCTTTGCACCTTGTGCATTTGTGTGTATCCCAAACACGTCAGGTTAGTCTCTCCCATTTCCTTTTTATTTGACCTGTCTTATGCCTTTTTAAACCTGCAGATTCCTCCTCCATTCCCTCTAATCCCGTTACAATTTACCAGTTAAAAATATAAAAATAAAATAATTTATCTGTCGAGTTTCCCCACAATTTGCTCTTTGCTGATTGCTCAGTCATAGCGGTGTTCACGTTGTCCTTCTGTCTTGGAATTTCCTGTAAATTGATGGGCCGCTGGAACCCACAGGTTGGCCAGGCTCAGGTCTGCTTTCTTGGTGGGACTCTGAGCAGAAGCAGAGTCCTCTCACCGGGAGGCACGTGGCACCTGCTTGCCTCTGCGTGTCATTGACCTCTCTTGGTGCTCCGTGCCTAGATTCATTAATTCACCAGGATTGCAAAGCAGTGATATTCTGATTGTATCATTTAGTTTTCACTTTAGCTGGAATATTTCTATAACGAAGTGTTTCCCTCATCTCCTTTCTCACTCAGTATGGTTCAGAAAAGACAGGCAGGCTAAATCCTTGATCGTACGCCTTTGTTCACCAGGTTCAAGGTAGGGAATCTTTCCCCTAGAAGGAAACCAGTGAGTTTTTCTTTCCCTGTGTCATGGTGAACTAATGGGCTTAAACATATTTTATGGGTTTCAATTAATTGCAGTTATCATCTTTATTGCAGCTCACATCTTTGCCCTGGGAGAGCCTCTCTAAGTTGGCTCCATTTGACATGGTCCTGAGAGTCTTTGATAGCTTCTCTGCTACATGGAACGAAGTTTTCCAGGCTTATCTTGTACATTTCCTGCCCCAGATCTGGAATGAGCCATTTCTCTAAGTCACTCTTATTTCTTTGGTGAGAAATAGTGTATCAGTGACACAGTCTGGGCACCAGAGTGTTCAGTGTTCCTTGCTTAGTCATTGGTGCCACATCTTATTAGAGGACAAAGCTGTATGCTGCCTAGGATATGGACATATAAATGTATCTGTGGGTGTGTGGAGGGGGGGAAAATGCTTTATGATTTCACACCGATACTTCCGAATCAAATACAGAACCATAGAGTTTTGGATCTTTTATGTATTTATCTCTGTATCTCTTATCTTTCACATCAAGAAACTTGGTTCTGAGGACACAGGGGTGAGAGAATTACAGTATCTTCATAACTCATAAAAACTCATTGCTTGATCTCATATGTAAAACATCTCAGAATACTATTATCTCCATGAATGAGTTTACTCAAAATACTTAAAACATTTTTTTTGTGTTTGTTTCTCCCATCCTCCCAGTGTAAAAAATTTGTTATAACATATCTACATTTTGAAAGCATGTAGCCATTACATGCTATACTCTCCTTTTGAACCTGCATTTAGTCTTAATTTTCTATGATATATATATTCAGTCTTCACCACCAGTCTTAATCTCTGCTCTTTAGCCATTTTGATTGTCTGAGGCTCATTCTCTAGAATTCCTCAGAAATGGCTCAAAAGACCTGTATTCCCTGAGTTCTTACATGTCGCTTATGTCCTTTATATTTGGAAATAATTTTGCTGAATATAATATCATTGGCTCATATTTTATTTCCTTGAGCATTTTCAATGTTATTCTATCTTATTTTTCAAGAGTTGTTTCTTTCAAAGTCCAATTATTACATTTTTTCCCCTTATAAGTCACTTTTTTCCCCTCAGATGCTCAGAGATTTTGTTCTTTTCTTTAAATTTAGTAATGAAAGTAGACATGGGGGTAGAAACAGAGCCAGGATATCTCAGAAAACAACCAAGATTTTTTTTTAACACTACATGAAAACAACAGAAGAGGGAGCTCTGAAATTAGAAAAGCTACATAGACCACACTTCCTCCTAAAAGTTTAGGAAAATTAATTTCACATAAATATAAGCCATAGAAAAGGATAGAGGTAACATCCCCAAAAAAGACAAAAGGTAGAAAGGAATTAGGAACAGAGTAACCTTTTTAGATAAAGCACACAAAATAAACATGCCCAGAAAACAGATTAAAACTATAATCTACTATTGTCAACATGAACTAAAATTCATTAAGAAAGTGATAAAAGATTTGAGAGAACAATTTAAATCAAAATAGAAAAATGCAAGAAATGAAATGACGGAAGTGAGGAAAGCATTGGAAATAAACAAATTTTAGAAATAGATATTAAACTAGAAGGAACAAAAGAGAAAATAGAAACAACAGATGATGCCTTAAAAGAAATAGAAGATGAAAATTAGGAATATTTTAAATAGAAATAAATTCAATTGAGGATAGGCAAAGGCAATCTAACATATAACTAATAGGAGCCGCTGAAGAAAGCTAAAGCAAGAAACAAAACTAACACCAAATCTGTAACTCAAGAAAAATTACCTGAAGGGAAAAAGATTTGAAATTCCATATTGGGAGTGCTGAGACTATCTGAGAGTAGCTGCCCACATTGGCCAACATCAAAAGTGTCCTATCTGATCACTGTTTACATCTACTATGCCTAGAACAGTGCCTGGTACGTTGGCCAAAACTATTAGCCAAATGTATTAATGTTGGGCGAATAAATAAAAGATTCTCTAAAATGCCTAGAAAATGTAATAATCTTATTTTCCTTAACCACTACTTTCTGGATATTACCCTGAATGAAGCTGGAAATATTATTATGTACTGAAGTGTCATCCTTCCGAACCCCCAATCCACAGGTCGAAACCCTAACCCCCAGCGTGACTGTATTCGGAGGTAAGGACTTTAAGGAGTTAATGAAAACCAGCTGAGGGGTTAAGGGTGGGCCTCTGACCCAACAGGACTAGTGTCAGTATATAGGAAGGGGAAGAGACACTAGGAATGTGGACACACAAGGAAGAGGCTATGTGCACGCACAGAAGGAAGGTGGCCATCTGCAGTCCGGAAAGAAAACCCTCCCTAGAAACCAACCCAGACAGCACTTTGATCTTAGACTTGCAGCCTCTAAAACTAATATAGAGAATACATTCCTACTGTTTAAGCTACCCCGTCTATGGTATTTTGTTAGTAGTTTTAAGATTCTAAAGTTTGGGTCACCCAATCAGGTGTACCATAACCAGCCAAAGGTGTGAGGGCAAAGGAATACAGAATGGGTAGTGGAAGGAGGTAGTTATAAATACCGACTATGAGCACATGAGTAGCTACAGAAATGAGGACTGGCTTTGAAATTATCATGAGTATTTCCTCCTTATTTTGTTAGGAATGTGTGAGTGCAGCAGATACCCTTGTCTCTTCCTTCCGTTATCCCTTGTCATGCAGCATGACATGCACTGACTTTATATCATGGTGCTTGACTCTCATTAGCTTTGCAGCATGGGACTTAAGTCCTGGGATATAAAAGAGAAGAGCAGACATCATCCAAGGACTTTGCATCCTCTCCTGGGGAAAGGGTTAGTGTGTTTTGGCTGTACTAGATAGTTAAGCCATGTTAGATAGAAATACAATCTGTTATTGTCTTTATTTGGAGATTAGGTATGGTTTAGGAGATGCATATGGTGCCATGTTGACAAGGGGTGGACTTGTGACAGTTAATTTTCTGGGTCAACTTGGAGGGTGTTTTTGGATAAGAGTAACATTTAAATTGGTGTTTGATTAAACAGATTGCCTTTCATAATGTGGCAGGCCCCATCCAATCAGTTGAAGGCCTGAAAAGAACATAAAGATGGGTATTCTCCAGCAGACTGTCTTTGGACTTGGTCTGTACCATTAGCTTTCCTGGATCTCTGCCGGTTGGCCCTGGGACTGGAATTGCCCTGCTGGTTTTCCTGGCTCTGCAAGCTGCCCGGCCACACTGCAGATTTGGACTCGCCGGGCTCCATAATCGTGTGAGCCAACTCCTTATAACAAATCTCTTTCTCTCTCTATGCATACCTGCTATTGGTTCTGAGCCTCTGGAGAACCCTGACTAACATCCAGGCATTCAACATTTTGTACCTTTTGAGGGCTTTGTATGACCATTCATTCTTTTGTCTTTTAGTAATATCAAAGTGGTCCACAGTAGCTACCAACAACTCTTTAAATGGTTTTTTGTTGTTTGTAAAGATCGTATTATGATGCTTTTGATACCATGGAGTCTGTGCCATGCTCAGTACTTCTCTGAAAATGCAGTGGGCAAATGCATCTGCTAGGGTTCTTCAGAGGACCTGCTTTTCCCTGAACCATTATGTGCTCTTGAAACATGATATTTCTAAAGTTTGATAGAAAGCAGCTATAATCAAGAGTTTTTCTAGCCCATGTGGTCTGTATCTCTTTTCTTACTTGGTTTTCATGACTGGTAATTTTGTTCTGATATACATATTGGGATCAGGCGGACTTGTGTTTTGTGGTCAGTGGTGAACATGTGGTTGATAAGTGACAAACATAGAACTATAAATCTGTTTTGTTTACAAAGGTGATAAGGGTGCTGCTTCTAGGAGGCTCGCAGTCTCACAGGGGGAGGCAAGAAACAAATGGGCAAGAAAATGTCAGACTCTGATTAGGAACTAGATCGGGAAATGGGCGATATGCCAGATAGCATCTGGGCAGTGACTTGGTCTGTGTGTGGGAAAGTATCATTTCATCTGCAGTGAAGGTAACGTTCCATCTGAGACCTGATGACGAGAGGGAGTGAAGATCCTAGTGGAGGACCTTCCAGGTAGAAGCACCAGCTCACAGACTGTGAGGCACCCATCCATCTTAGCCATCGAATCTCGAGGGGACAGCAGTCAGGGCTCTGGTTGGAGGTTAGGCAGGGCCGGATGAGGTAGAGAGGCAGGGAAATGTGTGCCCAGAAAGGAGTCGAGCCAGGTGTGGTACCCCCATGGCATTTATCCTGTTGCCCAGTTTTGAAGAGGGAAGTGGGGCATGGTTTTGGGGGCAGGAGGCAAGCAGAGAAAGTGGTGAGGAGGCTTCTGCACGAGATGAAAGTGAGACAGGCTCAGGTCTCGCTGCAAGAGGTGGGGGCAAGTCGAATCAGCCTCTGAAACACCATCACAGGGCATATCAGTTCCTCTGTGAGGGTCAGTGTGTTTGCATTTTGAAGTCAAGAGACGACAAGTTTATCGTATAATAACTTAATTTGAAGCCAAAGATCATTGTGGATAGAATAAAGTGGCAAATCCAGGATTCTTTGTGGGAGTATTATTACTACCACCTGCCACTGTTAGAGCCTGTGGCCCATGGCGTGGTAGTGAGTGAGAATGAGTCGAAATCTCAAATGCCAGCCTACTTTGGGTGAAAAGGAGCCTTAAGAGCCTTCCGCTCTGCACTGATGCCATCTTGTCCAGCTCTTAAGGCGATTTCAGAAATGGAGTAGCTTTATTGCCTCCCTAACCAAATGTTCGCCTTGTGTCTGCTCTGGCCCTTGAACTCTGTATCTCCTCTTGAATCTAATGAATATCATTCCTTTCAAACATAAGCATGACACTGATGTGGAGCAGACTTAGAATAAGCTGACCTGGTGCCAAGGGGCTAGTTAAATCCATAGCAAAATGACATTGCCATAAAAGGCTTCCGCCTACAAGGCAGAACGATAGTGTGGAGTGTGAGGCCCCGCTGTTTCGCTCTTCTAGCTCTCCTGTTGAACTCTTCTTGGTTCCCATATTTTTGCACAGTCTATTAGCAGCTTTTGAAATATTTTATTCATGCAGTAATCTCTCCAGAAACCCTCCTTAATTGGGATCCCAAAATACATCTACGTAAAGTGCCTGGATGCCGGTGGTTCCGATCTCTGCTTTTGAAGAGCTGCCCTTTCAGTACAATAATCTCATGTCTCAATGAATGTCCTTTATAAAGTTTTGCTAAAGGACAAGCAGAACCTTGCAGGAAAAACCTCTGCTTTCTTACAGGGTGATCTGGTGATGAGATTGTCAGAAAACTAGCCCTCGATTAGGCTGACCTTCTTGTCCTGGATTTCATGTCAAGAATTACTTGAGAATAACTTCGTTGTACTGTTAGACATAGACTTATTAGCAGATAATGCCAACCCTTCCTAAGAGAGAAATGTGATAGGGGCATGGCCTTGATGTGAGCAGGGGGTTGTCTCATTTCTGTGGTCAGTGGCACTGGGCTGGGGTCTTGGGCCTCTCTCATCCCCATTAGGTTTTATTTTTATTTTTTTCTTTTGTTTTAAAACTATGTTGGGGGCTTCTGTAAAGACTTAACTGGCTAGTGGCTATGTCACTAGGACTTGGCCAGAATTCTTTAAAATCAGACTTTTATGCCCACAGGAGTTTCTGAACACTTCACACCAGGAATGTGTTGTCTCTGTCCACTTTCTGGGGTCTGCCATGCAGGCTGCCCACCCTGGGACACAGAGCTGATTGCTCTGCTCTCTGCTCTGTTCTCACCCGGAACCAGGCACTTGCTCTTTGACCCCTGCCACGGTCCCCTGCTGCCTGTCTGTGCCCCCTGCTTATTTGTGCTGGGGTATGAGGGACGCTCCTCGTGTCCCCATCCTAGCATCCACCGACTGAGAGTCGTGGAGGTGGAGGAGTCCGGGGTCGCAGGGCGTACAGAGCCAGCGGAGGAGCAGTGCCCAAGAAAACAGGGCATCTTAGCTGCCAGGCATCATGATTCTTACCTAAGTCATTTCTTGGCCTCAGTAACCTGCCCACATTCTCTGCGACTTTGCTGGACATCCTAGGGCCACACGACTTTTTCCTTTTCTATGGCCCAGTGTTTTGGCTGGTCATTTACGATCAGCACCTGATTTAATATTCTCATGGAATCTTTCTGTGCCCATGTTGTTTACATGTAACTCTTGAACTTGGACCTTTAATATTAAGGATTCAAAACTTCCCTGAGTCAGACCAGCTCCCTCAGGCTGTTGCTCAGAGCATCTTCATGTCCGTATGACATTTAAAAATAACAACTCTGTGTGCGTAAGGTATTTTCTTTGCTCAGCTCACCGAGCTTTGTGGTGTTAACTCTTCTGCAAATAAGAGGTTGTGGGTGGGTCTTTTGATCCCTGTTACACATGTTGTGCATGTGTGTGTGTGCATGTGTGTGTATGCATGCATTCATGTGCATGCTCATGTGTTTGTGTACCTTTTGGAGGACTCTGTGGTAGCAAGGTTGGGAAGACTGCAGTTTCTCATCCAGGAATCACCATAAAATCATGCAGGGAACTTGTTTAAAATGCACTTTCTCATGTTTCTTCACTGTGAGTCATCAGGCTAGGTCTGGGCTGGGCTCAGAAAAGTCGATTTTTCCATTTTCCTATGTGGCAGTTGATGCTGGTGGTGACCACATGAGAACTGTGTGTCTGGGGGAGGGACGCATTGCCATCAGAGGACAGGTTTGGGTTTGTCAGAGACGTGGCTAGTCTCCCAGGGGTCATTCTCCACTTCCAGATAGGGAACTGGGGTTCAGTGGTGGCTCTTTGTCTCAGTCTGCTGCTTCCCTCCTACTCTTCCCTTCCCCCTTCTCGGGGCTGGCCTGCTGAGCACTGTCACAGAGCCTCTAATCAGCTCTTACTGGTGTTTGGAACAATCCAGTGTGTTTACTCTGTAGGACTGCAGTGATGCAGCCACCAAAGCAATCTGCCGGTAGCTTCTCTGGTTGCGTGACTGTGCCTGCGTGTGTTAATGGGAGAAGGCGCCTACTTGGGCAAGTTACGTCTCCTTTCAGAGCTTCAGGTCCTTGTACGGAAATGTGGAGGAGGGCAATAGGGCCTGCTGCACAGAGTTGTCCGAGCAGATGCCAAACATTAAGAACAGAGACTAGTGTGTAGCAAGTGCATGTGAGGGTTATTTGCTATTAGTGTTGTTATTACTGTTGGTGACTTATTTGAATCAAAGTATGGATCTTGTCAGAAATTCATAGGAATCAACTAGAAAGATATGGGAGAACCTGTCCACAGTAGCTTGCTTGCTCTAATGAAGTCGGTACCATTTCTGGGATGAACACAGACTTTATCTGCGATGTGGAGGCTTTATCAACAAATCAGCTGTGCAGAGCATTAATAGGACATTTTCCGTCCTCCAGTTCCAGCTTAAAGGTGCTGCCAATTGTAGATAAAAGCACTGGAGTCATCTCAGTTGACTATATAGTCTGCCTCCCTAATCTCCCATCAATGAAATTAATATTTGGTTGCTGCGTGAAAACAAACATCTGTAACTCTTCTCCTGTGGGATGGCTGTTAGGCTTCTGCTGCACACATTTTTCTCTCAAGTTAAAACTGTCTAAACCTCATTTCCCCCTTTTAAAAATGGAATCATGTTTGATTTAATGGTAATGTTTATAGTGCTAAGGAGAGTTAAGAGTCGTTCTAGTGTTAAAACCTCTGAAGCCTTTTAAATAAATATATTGTTGTTATCTTGAAGCTTTCCAAACCGAGCTCGGAATTCACTCAGGTGTCCTACGGAGCTCTGACACGGGAGAGGAGGAGAGCTAGTGGTCCTGTAAATCCCTGGTAACGGTGCAGCCCCTCTTGTAGCTTGCAAGTAACAAAACGAAATGCAGTGCGGGGACGTGCACTGGCAAATGTCCATGTGGGTGTTAGCTTGCTGTTTGAAGTAATGTCCCAATTACAGAAGATTTATTCTAGAAGAATTGGGTGTGTCATCATCACCTCTCCTCCTCACTTGGTCTCCACGCTCCTTTTCCCTTGGTAACTCCAGCCCATCTTGCACAGCAATTCTGGGTTACCTTTTCTAAATCAGTGCTCCCGTGCACTCGCACCCTTGCCCAGGGTAGCCCCCACTGCCTCTAGCAGACTGTGGTCCTCGGAGCTCTGTCCGCCAGGCTCTTGTCTGTCTGCTTCCCAGCTTCCGTGGGCTGCCTCTATCCCACACTCCTGTGCTGGACACAAGCCCGGCTGACCCCGTGCTCTCCCCTCCAGGCTTTGGGGATGTTGTCTTCTCTGCCTTAGGACCCTGCCCCACCACTGCCAGGCACTCGGGTACTGTGGGAATCCTCTGAGTCATCCCCCAGTGTCTTTTAGTAAAGTCTTTTCTAAACACTCTCCCCTCAGAAGGAATCATTTCCTCCTCCTTTGCAGGTCTGGGGAGAGAATCAAGTCCCTTACCCAGGGTCTCACATTTGAGCATTGGAGCTGGCTGGGCAACAAAATACTTAATGAAAAAAAGTGAAAATGCAAAAGCAGAGTTAGAAATTGCATGTCAGCATCAAATTTAGGAACAAAAAGTAGGCTCTGTGAGGATTCACCCTTGGACTGCCCCCTGAGAGAAGGTGTATGGGCTGAGGCCTGCAGAGGGAAGCCCCCAAGCCCCAGGTGGGCAGCGGCTTCTCCATTGGATCCGGAAACTCATCACTCGGGAGGTGTGCATTCTCTGCTGCATGAGGCGGGAGGTGCCATGCCAAGTGTTGCCAGGGCTGCAAAGTAAGTCCTCAAGATTGAAAAGCTATCCCTTCTCTGACTGTGCCGATCAAGGAACCATCTGATGAGGAAGGTGTCAGCTCCTGGGATCTTATTCCAGGAGCTGCCCTGATGCTGGCAGAGCCTGATTGCAAGTAGGCATTGGAGTGAGGGGAAAAGAAAGTAGGTCTCTTGGGCTTGCGTGCTGTTGTTGGTCTCCCTAATGTATGGCTGCTTCCCAGAGACTCTAGCTTTCCCCACATGAACTGGAAAACGGTGAACGGCTCGTCCCTGAGAATTCCCGTTAATGACTCTGTGCGTGTGCTCTGTTACTGCTGCCATCAATATTGAATGCAGAATTTTCTTCTCTTGTCAGGGACCCCTGTGAAGCTTTTACACGATAAGCTGTTTTCTTCCCAATGCACTTTCTCACCCAGAAAAATAGAAAAAAATAATGAGCTTTTCTGATTAACAGAACACAATCAAGTTATTGAGAGTAGTTTAAACCACATCATTTGTTCTCCTTTTGTGGTCCATGTTGGCACTTTGTAAACCTGGGCTTGGCCTTTCCTTCTTCCACTTGCACTGACTTTCAGGCTGTAGTAAGCAGGGTTTAGCTCTGACCACCGAAGCAGAAATGTAGCTTCAATGAGTAATTATTAAGAACTTTCCAGAATATTAGCTGTTTGAGTTGCTGCAGTGACTAGTGATGGAATAGACCATTAGACATTTCTGTTCCCAGCAACTCCTGAGAATTGATTCCAGTCTGAAGCAGCCAACCGCTTTGATCAATACCATAATTACTCTTATTGATGGATTGTTTTACAGTGGTAGCCATCAGGGCAGTCCCTCAGCCCAGGAGGCACCAGAACTGTCCCCGGCAAGCTGTAATGTACCGCCAACATTTGATTCAAATCACCTTACTGTTGAGGCCAGGATGACAAGCGTGAAATTAATTGTTCCACTCCATGTAAGACCTGCGTTCTTCTTTTGAAAGAGTAATTGGTTGCCGCATGTAGTGTGAGGGCTAGGGGAGCCTTGCTTCTCTGCTCTGCTTATGTATGGACTTCGTTTTTTGCCCCACCAGCTATTTTTTCCCTCCTCTTTTAGATGTCAGCATGTTATGCAGCTGCTGTTCCTGTGTTGTTTTTTAGTGGGTCTCGTCGCATCAGAGAGATTGGTTTCCTTCTAGAAAGGTTGATTGCAGCTAGAGCAAATTTCTTATCTGAAAAGCTTGTTTATAAAAAGAGGGGATTTACTAGGCAACACAAAAGCAACAAACCTCAAAGCGATTCCATGAAACTATATAAGTCATCAGGCACGTGGCAGTGGGTCCCATGTTCTTCCATGGCTGCGATAGGGAGATCTAAGACACATGGACATCTTGCTCAGGATCTTCCGAATACAGTTGCCTTCAGAGGCTTGGGGCTGGAGAAATGACCAGGGCCCTCCGGACAGGAAGCCAGGGACATGTGAGGAGGGTAGAAAATGGGGCGAATCCCGATGGTGACTGGTCATTCATCAACCAACTGACTATCATGTTGGATAAAATTGAGATCTTGGTAGAACAAAATTACCAGTCCATTGAGTTAAAACAGAAGTTCACCAATGGATTTATGTAGCTGCAAAATAGGGGCTTGTGCAAAGAGATGGAATTTGCAGCTGCTTACGCAAAGCACTACCTTCCAGCCACTCAGCTTTTGCAATGCTCAGGCATTTTCAGTTGTGTTTATGGGGCCAGCTGCTCTGCTAAGATTTGGTAACGTATGAGCAGAGGGGTCTTGAATACATATGCTTCCTCCATCTCCTCCTCCTTGGGAATCCAGGATCTTAGCCTCAACTTCTTCCCAGAATTGAACCCACAAGTGTTGGATGTTTGTCATGATGGCAGCAGTTCACTGAGTTATTTGAGCCATTCCTTATAGGGAATGGGCACGTGGCAAATGTGTCTGCTTTCTACTGGGAACTAGCGTATCTGTGCTGAGATGCCAGCCTCGGAACCTCTCATGTTGACCTCTTCTTGCCCTAGGGGAGCAGACCCCTAAGTCTGAGTGCCTCAAATACCTCTCTTGGTTGTCAAAGCCTCCCTGCCATTTCTCCTGCTCCCTCTCCCCAGTGTTCAGCAGGACCTCGGCTCAGGGCCTTGACCCCCTCACCTTCCCTCGGCCTTGGGCACTCTTTCCCCAGTTTTCTCGGCACATGTGGCTCATCCCTCAGACATCATCTCACATATCATCTCTGAGAAGAGCTTTCCTTGACCAGGCAACCCAGTAACTAACTCCTGCCTCATTTTCCCCAAAATAGCTTTGTCTGAAGCCTGAGCTTACTTCCTCCCCATGTTGCCTTTCTCCCCGCCGGAACAGGAGCATCCTGAAAGTGAGAGCATAGTCTGTCTTGTTCACTACCGCAGCTTTGGCACCTATGTCCTGGCACCTAGTAGATGCTCGGTTATATTTCTAGAAAGAATAAATGGCCGAGTAGTTTACCTGTTCCTCTGGGAAGTGAGCTCATTCCCATAGGGTAAGCAATTTATTTTAGCATCTCTCTCCAGTTTGTTTCCCTGATGTGGAGGGGGAGGTGGAATGCATACTCAAGGCTGAGACTCCATTTACGTAAGGATCCTATTTGATCCTTACAAAACCTTTGGAACTAGTGGTACTCAGGTCCTTCTCTCCATGTTTGGAATCTGGTTTCATTTGTCGGCACCTAGATTTCTTCCTGGCACTTGCTACCATGACGAGTAACTGAATTTGTGACAATATGTATGCTAACTTCTTCCTTGCAGGGACCCTTGAGCAGGATCCTAGGACTGCTCTGTTCCCTGCTGAGCCCTCTGAACCTTGTGGCCGGCTTGGCACCTAGTGGGTGCTTAAGGTGTTGGGGCTAATGGTGAGGGCAGAGGGAGGTTCCTGGCTAAACTCCTTACTCTGCATGGTTACTGGACACAGGATTTTGTGACCCCTGAACAAATTTGTGTTTCCTTATGGCTAGAGGAACATTAAAAAATTCCTTGCTCACCTGTTCTTCTGCAGGGATTGAAAGAAATGCAAAGCCTTTCTCTCCAGGACAGGCAGCTTAAGTTTGGAAAGATCCACAATCTTGTGTGTGACTGAGTCTCAGATTGTACCCCACACTATGGAGGGGGACAGTCGGGGGCAGATCCAAAATGTACAAATGTGCATGAAGGTCCACATTCTGGAATATTTGAAATGCCCTGCACGTCCGCATAGGAACCGCACACATACCCCCCTGGTGCTGGAATATGACCTACCCCAATGAGCCAGTTGAGGTGGATGGCTCTTTGCAGCCCCTCATGGGTTTCCTTGGGGGCTATGACCTCAGTCCAGGAGGAAACGGAGGTGGGATAAGAGAGCAGCAGTTTCAATTTTTTGCAACTACCTTCTGAGGAATTCTTCTGTATTTCACTTTAGTGTTCCCAGAACTCATGACAGCCTGTGTAATTGCTGGACCGACATAAATCTATAGCCACGATGGGTAGATTCTGCTGACGTGTTTGCTTCGGCCTGCAAGACTCGGTAGGCCATGTCTGCAGATCATATCACAGTCTCAGGCCGCGGTGGGGTGGGGGAAGGGAGGCTATTTATCGTGTTTCCAAGGTCATGATGGTGGGGGGGGTGGGGTGGAATAATGAAGGGGCACTGTTTTGACAGGGAGAGTTCCCTAATATCCGATATAAACATACTGGCTCAAATCTCAACTGATCTGAAGTCTTTCCTCGTAGTTTGAGAGTTAAATAAATGTGCTTAGGCTTTCAAAAAGATACCGAAAAATGAAAGACCTTTTTAGATTTTCTTTTTCTTAAAGGCATTGATTTGATCTACAGCTACATGCTGAGCTCTCACTGTGCACCCAGTGGTGTGGTCAGTGCTGGGGACACACAAGTAATGACAAGGCAGGTGGCTTCCTTGCCAGGCAGAGCCTGTGATCCAGCCAAGAAGAAGCTATTATCCAAGTAATTACAGTTCCGTCCTCCAGCAACCACATGGAGAGCTACTTCTCGGCACTGCCAGCAGAGAAGGTTTTTCTTTTGTTTCATTTTTGTTTTTATTTTTGGTTTGTTTTGAAATTTTAAAGGTAATTGAAGAAAATACGTCAGGAATCCACCTGCTTTATCATCAGAACATTACAGATAAAGCTTAGGTCCTTTAGACTTTCTGCACCCCAGGGAACCACTCTGGGAGATTTGACTTTGCAGAGAATTATCATTATTCCTCTACATGTGTGTGTGCATGTCCACTGAATGCTGCTGCTATGGTTCTCACACAAATGCAGCACATGCTTGCATGCATCTTTGTGCAACTTGCTTCCTTTATTCTGCAGCACATGTTTCCATTAGTGTGTGTTGATACCTGCAAATATAGTTGGCTGATTTTAATTAATGAGGTAAGTTTTGCTTCCTCCTCAGAAGCTTGTGTGTTGGCAAGTATCTACTGACCCAGAATAGTGAAAGTAATAAAAATAGGTGGCATGTGTAGAGTGTTTAATGTTTGCCAGACTATTCTGAGTTTCTCACATGGATCATGTAACTCAAAGAGCATCAATGTGCTAAGTGCTGTTTTTATCATCACTTTAAAGGTGAGGGAAGTAGAGGCCAGGAGACAAGGCAATTTGACCAAGGTCACACTACTAGGAAGTGATGCCAAGATTTGAAGCCAGGTGGTGCGACACCAGAGCCCAAGATTTCCTGGTTCTCTTAGGCACCTGTGGCTTCTGAGACTTGAGATGTTAATGCACGCAGTGGCGCAGTGTGTAACAGGACAGTACACGATTCACTGAGGCGCCATAGAGGGGCTGTGGGCTGGTGCATGTCTGTCTGCTCATCGATTCAGCAGGCACTTCTTGAGCACCTTTGGCATGCTGGGTCTGTGCCAGCAACACAGCCGAGAGGTGACACACAGCCCTGCCCCACGAAGCTTAGTCATCTAGCAGAATGCTGAGTGGCCACCCCTGCAAGGCACGCATGATGTCTCTACCTAGTAGAGCAGAAATCTTGTCCCCCCTGGGGTCACGTGGTCTGACCTGGTGTCGTGTTTTGTTTCATTTTCTTGCATGTTAGATGGCATTCATTAAACTGCAGTATTACCGTGGGTCCATTAGTATATTTAGGGACTAGCCCTTTCTGTGGTGACCTCGTTGCCTTCTGTGTTATGTTTGTACAGGCAGAAGGAAAGGACCCAGCGGCATGTCTTGGACGCCAGTGTCCCCACCGGTTGCCCAGCCACAATATGACAGATTTGCTATTCATCCAGCTCAATCATAATTAGCATAATCGGCTCTGGTGCCCACCCAGATGTGGTGGTTGGTGTCCTCAGCTGATTACAAAGAGTAGCCCAGGCGTTCCAGGAAACTGCTCTTACTTCCTGTCCTCATATCACTTTTGGGGGTTGAATTTTTCTGCTCTTGTTTTGAAAAATGAAGTAAGTCAGAGGTTCTCTTATGTTGGATGTGTCTTGTGTAATGATGAAAGATAATCACAAAGTCTGTGATTTTGTCTTTGAAAATCAGGAGAACAGTTAAGGACAGAGGAAGTGTAAGCCACTTGGCTTTGAACTCTAAGATTAAATTGTCCTGAGAGCTCAGATGAAGGGGCGTGCTCATCTTTTCTCCTTTTTTGGGACCTAGAATAACCTTTCAGTTTAGAACTGGAAAAGGTTTAATGTCTCATCCTTTCCATTTTATTGGATTTTTTTTTTTTCCAGTGAAGTGGAAGGGGAACCCACAGGTTATGTTGACCGGAGATTTTATCCAGGGTTTTAGTTTGTAATGGGCTTAGTGTGCTGGTGGCTTCATGCCAGGTGCTGTGCAAGGGACTGGCATGTACTTATTTGTTTGTTTGTTTAGGAACATTTGGGGAAATTAAATTAACCAAAGCTACCAAGCTTTCTTTCATTGCTTAAAGACCACATTCTTAAGTGCTTCATCAACCCTCTTAATAGCACCTTTCTCATTTTGGTACACGTATGAAGGGGAAAGTGAAAAAAAAAATACTTAAAAGAGGAAAGCTTAGTTTTTCTCTTGAGTTGGAACCCACTTGTACTTTGAGGAGGTTTAAATTCCAGACTGACTTAAAGCCTTTTAAGGTTCAGGTTTAGTTCAAAGAGGAGGGGGAAATTTAAAGACTTATAAAATACTCAGAAGCCTTCTTGGATATCAAATAGCTTTCAGAGAAAACCTTTGATGAATGAAGGACACAGGAATTAGAAAAATAGGGGCCAATTTTTCTTTATAATCATATTTAAAAGCAGTGGAGAAAGTGCTTATAAGGTCTAGAGAACTGGGACTTAAAATCAGTGACTCTTGGAAAATTGTGGTTGTTGCCAGACCCAGAAAGTGGTCTGGTTTGGCCTGAGCCTCACAGAAGTGAAAAGTCCTTTAGCCGTCTCTGTGATGTGTGACATGAACATGAGAGGTGCTGGACCAAGAGGTCTTAGTAATGCTTGGGACTGGAACTGATTGGCCTGCTAGCGGCTGTCAGTAACACATTCACTGATACTTTTCTGGCTGTCATTCCGGGTAACTGAAAGGGAGGACACGGTTGAGAGAGAAGAGATGAGACATCAGGGAGCCCCCTAAACTTCCCTAAGGGCTCCAATTTCCCAGACTCACATGCTTTGCATTTTGGAGTTTAGTGAGGCCTAAAGTTACACTACCTTCTTGGCTGACGGGGACGAACGGTAGTTGTGGAGAACAAAGGACTGTGTTGTTGTGTTGCTGGTTCAGAGCAGGCCTTCTGTTCAGGAACACAAACACGGAGGCCCAATAAAAAGTCTCACGCATGCGGGTCACAGGGTGTCATGTCTTGAGGGTCTCCATTCTCAACTGCAGGCCTTTCATATTAACAGTAACTTTTGCTAAAGGAGTGAGCGGGTGTCACCTAGTCCACGGATAAGAAATAGAGACCCCTTCTCATCTTAGACTCCAATTTGGGAAGGGCTGCTGCTGGCAGAAGGGCACCGGGATGACATCCAGCCTGACCAGGCCTCCTGCTGCCTCCTGCTCACCGTGGGGCTGTGCCTGGCTTACGCCACTGTCCGTTTAGTGGCCCTCAGCACCAGGTGACCCGATCAGCAGAAACTTGGGTGGATTTCAGTGGCTTATGAGAGCGGTCAGAGCAGGCCTTGTCGGGAGAGCATGGAGAGAGTCCAGGGCTGCCTTTTTTAGCCACGCTGCTCGTTCCTTTACACGTCATCTTAGCTTTGCCCAGAGCGTGGGCACAGAGGTTTACAATCGGTAGTTTTCATTTATCTTAATGTGAAATGAGGAGAAAATATAACTTGCACAACTTTGATGTCACTATTATTTGGGCTTATGGAGGACGCTACAGTAGACAGTAAGGAGATGTGAGTTTTTCAAAAAACAAATATTGCACGTGATGCTCAGACATTCCAACTGTGCTGGTACATCTCAAATAACAGAAGTTTGGAAACCCTGCCTTTGCATACTCCATGCTCAGTTGTGTATCTTTACCTTTTTTACCCCTCGCATTTTGCAAGGTGACATTTTCAGTGTGGAATATGTTCCGCCCCCTTAAATAACCCTCCATAAATAGGCTTTAATGGCGTTGACTTGTTGGATTTACAGAGGAGGCTGTGACAAACCAGAACCACCTAGTCCCATGCAAGTAGATGGTTTAGAGGGTTCATGTCTCCATTGCAGGTGTGGGGAACCCCCTCGTCCAGTCACTGAGATGAGCGCTCATCACGTTTCAGAAGTTTGGCGAACACGTAGGACAAATGCAATATTTTTAAAAACAGAATTCAGTGTATCCTTTCCAAACAATTTTGCATCTTAAGCTAATGGCACCAAAAGGTTTCCGCCTGAGAGCAAGGATATTTTGGGGGTATTTTTATAGGGTTTAGAATAGAAACCTCTCTGGTTGGTCCAAGTTAGATATGATAGACTAAAAAGAAGGCAAAGACAGGTAGTTAATGGTCTGCAAAGTATGGTTGGGATGCACTTATCTTCAGAATCAGAACGGCGTGCGGGCTTGGGGAGTCAGGAAATAGTCATAGTCTGGGTTGTGGCATGGGAATTTGGAAAAGAGATTTAAAGGAAAAGCTTGTGACAAATTTTTAATAGGAAAGAAGCTGCTGCTCCTGTACAAGAAATACTGCGTGTCTGTTTTGGGTGGGACAGCCTTTCAGGGAGTCGTTCCAGCTCTGCTGATGTCGTGGCCAACAGCTGCCGGCCACTCAGCTGAGATGTGTGCCCCATCTCACTCGGCCCTCACAGTGGCCCTGTGGATTAGTGACAGTCACTGTCACCATTTTAGAGATGAGAAAACTGAGGTTTGGAGAAGAGGAAAAAAGAACGTGTCTGAGATCTCTCGGCTTGGCAAAGCTGGCCTTGAACAGAGGCCTCTCTGGGTAGTCTCACCATTGTGTAATAGGACAGGCAAAGCTAAGCCCTTGGGAATGTAACCTGGAGGCAGGGCTCTGAAACCATTTATCTTTTGTTCCATGAATTTGATTGATATAAGACACTTAAAGCTATGTCAGATACTTAGGAGAGTGCCTGGCGCACGAGGGAAGACCTCGGTACATGATATCCATTGCGCTGTCATTGTTTAGTAATAACAATATTAGTATTGATCAGATTTTGTCCCTGGGAAATAAAAGCTTTCCTTGGCTCAGTATACCCAAACTGGAAGCAGCCAGTCTGAGTTTGTGGGCGCACATCAACTGTGGACACCATTTAATTCAGACCTTGGGACCTTGAGCTTGAATGTGTTTTTGAAATCGCCTTATTTTGTCTGCATTTGGCATTCTCCTCAGGTGTATTTTGGATTTAATTGTTAAAGCAGCCTTTAGTGAACTTACCTATGAGCTGAATTTGCAAGTAGGAAAGAGAAAAAGAATTTCTTTTCTCTCTCTTGTTTAGCTTCCACTTTGGAGAGTGCTTAGATTTTGTGGTTACCAGACAAACCTTGCTTTATTAAAGTCTAAAATATAGAAATACTGTGTAGTGAGTGTCACAGGAGTTAACTGACCTGGCCCAGCCATCACTTTGACACTTGTCTCGAGCTCACCATACAAGTCGCTTTCCTCCATGGCTACTGCTCGACAAGCTGTTGACAGCCCTCAGGGTGCCTGGGGAAGGCAGAATGAGCAGAACTGTGGACTGCCTCACTCCTCCGACGTGGCTTCGCCAACCATCCATAGGTGGCATGTTTCAGCTGTCAGCTGTATTGGCCTTTTATTCCTGCATGCCAGTTTACCAGAAGCCTGGTGGTTTGAGACAGCTCTCACTTGTTCTCTCAGAGTTCCATAGGTCAGCAGTCCAGGTGCGCTCTGTGTGTCACTGGCCGAGGCACCGTGCCATCTATGAGGCCAGGGTCTGGAGGCTCCAGGAAGGAATGCTGTCACACGCTCGCTCAGGTTGTTGGCTGGACTCAGGTCCCTGGTTCGCAGCTGGCTCTGAGTGGAGGACATTTCCTAACCCCCTGAGGCTGCCCCGAGTACTCCTCATGTAGCCGGGACCGCAGTCATGTGTCAGGACCTTCACAAGCTTCATATCTCTCTGGCTTCCCCTTCTGTCCCCGGTCAGAGAAAGTTCTGTGCTTTTAAGAGATCGTTTAGTGTTTTGTATTATTTTAATATAGAATCAGGAACAGTGAGCTACCGCGAGACACTGCAGAAGAGCAGGAGGGCTGTGTCTCATCTGCATATTGAGAAGTGATTATTTCTAAGCCACAGCTGGTGGGTACAGAACTGTAATAACTGGGACTTGAGAGATGGGGTCAAGTCCTGGCTCTGGGGCTTGATTTCACCACCTGCACAAGAAGATAGCTGTGCTCCTGCAGCCTGCTTCGTTTTCATTCTGTTTCCTTTCCCCCCCTTACTCTCTCTTTTTCATTCTGCCTTCCCCTGGCAGACCTCACTCATCGACCATCCTCCTCTTCCCCCACTGAGTCTGGATGCCTTCCTAGAATCCTTTGACGTGGCCCTCTGGGAAGTCACCAGCAGTCCGCTGGCGTTGGCCCTGGAGATGAGACCTGTGTGTCATCCCAGCACCTGGAGGTCCCGTTTCATCCTGAAATGCTACAGTTCTCTGAAATGAGAAATTACCAACTCCCTCGGCCAAATTGCAGACAGCCTGTGAAGAGCCAGTTGGCCCTCGCTTTGCTTGTCATATAGACATCCCGGGAGTGGGTTCAGTTTTCAAGCCGCAAATTGAGGTGTGCAGCAAAATTCACTTTCTTTGCCCCTAACTGAACTTCATTTCTGGTTTGATCCCCTGTTCTGCCAAGTTCTTGAAATCGAACCCTAGTCAATCCACAATCCTCCTGTGGTTTTCCTCGGGGCTGTTCCAAGCTCCGTGGACTCACGTGGAGGCCAGGCGCGGTGGGGGAGGAGCTTTGGGTGTGCAGCTGTCACCTGTCTGTTCTGTGATGGCATCTGTGGAGATGCCCTTGCTCCCAGTTCTCTTTGATTTTGTTCAGAAGAGGCTAGGCTAACAAATGAACCCCCACACTCAATAGCACATTCGTTGTTTTCTTGCTCAGGCAATGTCCTTCATGGCTTGGGCGCCGACCCAAGGCATCTTTCATCCACACAGGGACCAAGGAACTGGCTGTTTCTGCCTTGTTTCAGCACAGAGCCTCTCGTCCCTCAGGAGGAGAAGACAGAGCTGGAAGGGCATTGGCTCTGAAATGTGTTGGTCTGGGTATGACCCATGCCTTCCCATATCCATTGGCCAAGGCTGGACACACAGAGAGGCTGGAGAATGTGGGGGGGGGGAGGTCCTCACATGTCAGGCGAGCATGACCAGTAGCCACAACAGCCGTTGATTGATCTTGAGTCCCTCATCCTGCCTGTGAGCCTTGAGCGGGTGGCCAGCTCCCTGTGCTCTGCTCAAGGCTCCTCTTCCTGCACCTCCCGGGGCACGGGCAGGAGCTGGGTGTCTGTGCTCTTCATCCCACCTGTGCCACACAGGTGTGTCCTTTGCCTACTTTCTGACATCGGGTGCTCAGTACTTTACGCCAAGCTTATTTTGAGGCCCGCAGCATTCTCTGGGAGTCTGGCTATGTGGGACAAATCAGCCACTTGCTGGTGATTTTGACACCATTACATTTTGATCAAGACCCACATCAGAAGCAGCCTTCATGCAAGAGATCTGTGGTTATTTGAGCCTTTATTGCTAGGAATATGACTGGTATACCTGTAGTACTTGGCAAGGTGGTCCCTGTAGACATGATGTTAAGGATGGTCACTGCCATCAAGAGGATTTCTGGTTTATCTTGACTTATATGACTTCAGATAAAAGCTCCCAGGAACTACTGAGGAGGAGTAATAAACTTCCTGTTCTTTTTTGTTGTTGTTAAGGTGCTTGTTGTAAGAGCACTGTGAGACCTTGGCTTCCTGCAGAGGAAGGTGCAGAACTTCATTTCAGGTTCCCTAAACCCGGCTAGAGCCTCTTTTGCTCTGTCTTCCGTCTCTGACTTGGACAACACGGGGTAGTGAGGACTCAGGGCTGCTTCCTACCCTTTCTAGGGACACTCCTGGCTTCCCCAAGAGCCTTCCAGCATCTCCAGTTTGGGTAGCTGGCTCTCCAAGGGCACGGGCGAGCAGGGGGAGGGATGGCAGGGGGCAGCAGGGACCCTGCCTCTGACCCCTTCTGAGGTCTGCGCTTGAGGAAGTTCAAAGCCAAAGCTTGGACACTCTTGTTCTGAGTCCTGGCATGGGCTTTGAGGAGAGCCAGCCTCTCGTCCTGGTTAAGACATTAAAATATTATTCTGCTTCATCATATTATCCGTTCCTGTCCTCTCTTGCTCATTGTAAACACTTGAGAAGGAAAAGCATGTTTTTTGTGGCTCCAGCACAAGGACATCTTCTGGGGAGGAAACCTGTGGAATTTGGGGAGGTCTCGGGTCTGTTCTTTCCTCTCATCCAGCTGTGCTTATTGGCTTGAAAGGAGGGTTTGGATCCATGTCATTAGGCTTGTCTGCTAGACTCTTCTTCCATTCACAGCTGCTCAAGAATTGAAAAAGAGACTTCTCTCACCCTCCCTCTCTTTCTCTCTTTCTCTCTCTCTTTTTTTATTTTTAAATCTCTGCCTGCCTGTCTGTCTCTTAACCGCCTGCCCCTCCAACCCTCTGAACCCATTCTGGCTTCCCTGGTTTATTTCCCACTGCTTTTTTAACCTCCCAACCATCCAGATACATTCAACTACTTCTGGGCCTTTCATGGCCTTCTGTCCTTGTGTTATTTAGTCTACTAGAAACAACCTCCTCTTATGACATCTGAATCTAAATCTTCCCCATTCTTTAAAAAACGTCTTGTATAAAGCAATAGGTATAAACTGTAGAAAATCTGCAAAACATACAAACATATTTTTATATTTACAGAATTATTTTTGTCTATATAGAAACATGTAGGAAATATAGCTGACCCTTGAACAATGTGGAGGTTAGGGGTGCCAACTCCCTGCAGTCAAAAATCTGTATATAACTTTTGAGTCCCTAAAAGCTTAACTATTAATAGCCCTCTGTTGACCAGAAGCCTTACTGATAATGTAAGTAGTTGATTAACACATATTTTGTATGTTTTAAGTATTATATACTGTTTTCTTACGATAAAGCAAGCTAGACAAAATAAAATGTTTTTTCAAATTGTTGCATGTCTCCCAATTTTTTCCAATGTTTATTGAAAAATATTCATGTACAAGTGGACCCATGCAGTTCAAACCTGGGTTGTTTAAGGGTCAACTGTATAGAAAAGCATAAAAGATAAAAAGCAACAATCTGTAATTTTATCACCCGCCTGTCACTATTTTGATTCATTTTGTTTTGACTTCTGTTTTGCTTTTTTGAAACTCTCTGATGACTTTGGGTTATATCCTTTTTTTTTTTTTGAGGCCCATTCTAAATGCAGGTATGCTCCGGACCTTCCTATAGTCACTCCCAGCCAAAAAGGATGATGTCTCCCTCGGCATCCCTTTATGTTGGTGTTCCTGCTTAGTGCAGTGTGCTCTGGGTCATTGTAGAAGATTAGCCCAAAACATACTGGCCCAAAACAGCAAATGTTTGTTAATTTACAGTGTCTGTGGTCGGGAATCTGAACACAGCTGAAAGATTCTCTTACAAGCTGCAATCAGAACATCCTCCGGGCTGCTGTCTCATCTGAAGGCATGACTGGGAGGGTCTGTTTTCATGCTTGTTTGCACGGCTGTTGGACTGAGGGCCTCCATTCCTTGCCGGCTGTTGTCTGGAAGCTTCCCTCAGGTGTTGGCTGGGTGAGCCTGTCTGTGGCAGCTCCTAACATGGTGGCTGGCTTCCATCAGACCAAGCACGTGAGAGTGAGAGGGTGACAGAGACACAGAAACAAGAGGGGAGCCAGGGGCTGTTTCTAATCAAATTTTGGAAGAGGAATCACATTACTTTTGTCATAATCTGTTCGTTAGGAGGAGGTCCGCAGCTCTAGCCACACTCACGGGAAGGGGATGACACAAAGGTGCTCACACCAGGATTCGGGACAGGGCCACTGGGAGCCATCCCAGGAGGCAGGCTTAATTAGGAGCCTGCTGTCCCCCTGACATTGGACTGTGGCACTGTGGGCAGAGCCGTGCTGACCATCTTCGTATCACCGCTGGCCACAGCTGGGTAGACCATGCATGTTGCACCTGATGCAGGTGCTCAGAAACCTGCCTTGCTGTGCCCCTTGGTATTTCCGCATGTGCCCTCTTAGTGACCTTTACCCTACCCCACCTCTGTGCCTTTGCTAGATAGCCCTTCTCAGTCCTCCTGGTCTCAGCTCAAGTGCCTGTCTCCCAGGCACCTCTTTTAGGCCATCTGCCACTTTGGCAGTCTAACACTCTTTCTTTCAAATTCATAAAATAAAATGCATAGAATTATAAGGAAGTCCAAAATGCAGTTATCAAAATATAAGCCCCTATGTGTATGATATAGTGGTGTATGTGCTTATTTATAAACATCTTCTGTAGTAAGGTCCAGTTCCAGGTTTAATTTCAAAATAGCAATAAAAGTAAATGCTGTTTTGAGATACAGGCAACATGTAAAATGTGGTGGGAAAATGTCCGATTTCTATTGGTGATAACGTCTCAGGTTCTTCTAATATGACTGTCATATGTTTATATTCAAAATTCAAGGGAATGCTAATTTCCAGTGAGAGGTTAGTGAAAATCAAGATATGACTCTTTTTTGGGTGTTCAGGACCCTGACTCAGAACCATGCCCTTGGGAGTGGGCTAGCAGCCCCCATGCACCCCTTACCCTCTTGCTCCCCTGCCCACCACCCACTTGTCAGGTGGTCTGGCCTAGCCTCTGGCTGTAGAGTGCAATGGCCCACAGGGTTCCCGCTGGAAATACGATGACCTGAGAGAAAAGGAAGGGCAGTTGGATAAGAAAATGAGTGGGAATGCCAGGGATGAGGGAGCCCGGAATTTAGTGTCTGAAGGCAGGGGAAGGACGGGTTGGGCGTGGTGAGAGGGAGAGGAGAAAGCACGGCGCTTGTGTGAGAGAGCACAGGGCATGGGCTAGAGGGGCAGGAAGGTATTCTCCTGTGTATTTCTGTCAGACTGAGGTGAAGATGCAAATTGTGTTTTCTACCTGCTCGGTCATTGTCCTCTTTCCCGTCTGCAGGCTAGCGCTGGGCCTGTGCGGCTTTCCTGGGTTGGCTTGCTCACGCATGACCCTGTACCGTGGTTAGTTATGTAGGGCTGTGTACTATGGCCTGAGGGCCCATGGCCCACTTCCTGTTCTTGTCCGGCCCCCGTTTCCCCATTTATGGCACCATTCTTTCCCTGACGCCCTGTGTTTGGGCTGCACTCTGTGCTTGGTGGTGGTGCTTACAGAAGAAGGCCAGGAGCCTCCTTGGGAAACTTCCTGCACCCCCTGCCCTTCAGGTCCTGCCCCTGCCCATAGCCACCCTACAAGGCTGTGCCACTGCCCTGGGAAGAAAACAAATGCTCTCTTCTTACTTCTTTAAAATACACTAGTATTGACAGCCCAGCTACGGAGCTGACAGAGTCAAATTAGCATTCTTTAATGTACACGGATCCCATGAAGATATCTAATTCACTGCTCTAAATGGGCTTGTTTCTGCCTTCCCCACGGCCTCACCCTTTCCCTATGAGGCTCCAGTGATGAAGAGATTGGTTGTGTCACTTTGATGACTCACTTAATTTCCAGTTGCTTGAGTGGAATGCTGAAGTCCAAGGCCAGCAGATTCGGACCAGGGAGCTGAAGCGTCACACGTGATGGCAGGGCACCTCTCAGGCATGGCTGTGGGCAGATAGTTGTGACAAGTGTGGACCAAAGAGTCCCGCCTGTTATGCACACTCAAGTGGAGCTAAGTGATTTCCCCAGGGACAGTGAATTTATTAAATATTGGCATCCAACAAGTTCTCTCTCTCTATATATAATGCCTCTTGCCTGGAGATGACCTTGACTATACCAGGACCACACTTAGCTTGCACCTTGTGAGTGTGGCTTTCACAAAGAGGCCTTGTATGCATTTGGCAAGAGGTTTGATTTTCTAGAACTTTCCTTCTCCATCCTTCTGTCTTTGCCACCATAGAGCACTTAGTAGGGTGACCAATACCAGGCCAGCAGACATGAACATCTGAGCTGAACTGTACGTTGGTCCTAATAACTGAAACTCTTTTGAGTCGTAGTGTCTTGTGCACAAAACAGTCTCTGCCCTGAAGCCAAGGACTGAGGACCCTGGCCTGGGGGCTGTGCTCTGAGTAGCTGCCTCAACTACTCCAGGCGGCCAGGAGGCTGTGATCAGGGTATAACCCCAGTGGTTTGTTTAGTTTTTGGTTTTGGTGTGGCCTGAAGTGAAGATTCCCCAAATTACATTTTTATCTTCTGGTTTTCAGTGGTAGAGATAATCCAACGTTCCACTTGTAGAGGATTTCAACTGTGACTTATTTAAGAGAACTAGGCAAAAATGAAACCGACAAAGATGACTGTTTAGTTCATTCAACACGTGTTTCCTGAGCACCTGTGCCTCTTGGGACCCAGGCTCGGTGCTGGTGCACAGGGGGAGACACACACAGAAACTTCCCGCATTTGTGAAAGTGGAGGGGGTGCCAGCCAATGGGAAATAAAAAGTCCATGAACATTGTACATACTAAGAGAGGGAGAAGAAAGGGAAGTTGGGGTAGTCAGGGCAGGCCTCTGGGAGGGAGTGACACGGAAGCAGAGGCCTGAGTATAAGTCAGGGTCCAGGCCTTGCGTCCTTGCAGCCTGGTGCCCAGAGCTGGATGGTCACAGCCCGCCCAGCTGCTTTGTTTCTGGTGCCCTTCAGTATCCTGCCTGTCAGCCTTGCACTGCTAACCCTTCTGCGTCATTTTCTCAGTCCCTCTTGGTCTTTTCTTCCCTAACTAACACTACTCATCCGTGGGTCTCAGTTTAGACACCGTCCTCCAGACAGCCCTTTGTGACCCTAAGGTCTGGAATGGCTGTCACTCCTGGAAATTGTCAGCTCATCCCGTTCCTCCCTTGTCATGGTGTTGGGCACACCGATGTCTTGTTTTCTTCCTTTAGGAGTCTGTGAACAGCAGAGGGCGGGCGTGGTGGCTTTTGCAAAACTCCCCTAAGTGGCTGCACATGTGACAGGTGCTGGATGGGACCATGGCCCCTAGACAGGTCGGAGTCCAGAGGTGCATACGGGTGGTCCCCAGTCTCGGTTGGGTGTAGGGAAGGCAGTGTAGAGCAGATCAGCGGCAATATGAGTGCCCCTCCCCTGGGCTCCAAGCTAGGAGGAATGTGTCGTGGTTTCTGAAAAGAAAGCCAGCATGATTTCTGTGTAGATTCCCACACACTCAGTGACTGCTCATCGTTCCCACTGTGCGTCCAGGTAGCCCCAGGCTCCCGGCCACCTGACCCTGTTAGACCAGGTGAGTGATGTGCTGGGAGGCCTGTAAACCTACCCGTCTCCCTCCTGTGCTCTGAAAGCCTGTGAGGGGAGGGGGCGGCCAGGCTCTGCGGAGGGAAGGCAGACCCCAGCCCTCGGGGCTCACCCAAACACGATAGCTCTGTAATGAGGTGACTCTTCTTTCCTTGAGCTGCTGAGCCAGGACCGCACAGATGCGTGCCCGTGGCCATCACGGGGAGTCTCACGTGCCTCCGAGAACCCACAGGCCATCCATTGTGTATGGTTACGCTTTATTGAGTCTCCCTTCCTCTGCAGGTTCTTGCTGGGAATCAGTGAATTATATTTTGTTGTATAGAATTTAAGCTCCAAACGAGGAGCCTAAGCTCTGTATTTGTGCAGCATTAGGAGGGGAGGCAGACCTGAATCAGTAGAATTTCCGGGACATTAGGAATGGATGTTTGGTCCAGAGGACAGGCAGCCCGGCCGGGCGTCCGTGGGCATTTGGCAGGGCGTTCCTGCCAGGTTGCCCTGACCCGAGTCAATGCGGCTCGCCGGAGCTCAGGGCGGACGCTTGATTCCAGCTGCTGAAGGCACCTGGTCCTTGCTCTGTCACTTCCAACATTAAACAGAAGAGGTTTATTTAGCAAATCAGAGTACGACTAACAAAAGAAATGGTGACAAAAGCTTGACATAGAAAGCTTTTCATCACATAATATATAAGAAAAGAGTAAAATGGTATATATGGCACAACTCCAATTTGTTAAAATTTACATTCAACATAGAGAAGAAATGAAGGACACACACCAGTATATATATATATATTGGTGGAGGTTGGGATCATCACCAGATTTTCTATTTTGATTCCCTGTAGTTTTTTTCAGTGAATATTTATTAGTTTTACGGTAACCTAACAAGGATATAGAGGATTAGACTTTGGAACTGAGTAAATAGAAGCTCTTTATGCCACCTTATAAGACTCAGTTGACATGCTAATAGACATTCTGGATGACAGCCATCAGGTAAGTGACAAACCATTAGGGGTGAAGACGAGATGTGTCCCTGTAGAGACACAGGGGTGCTACGGGGGCCGCTCTGGGGCTCTGAAACCCTCCCCGTGAGTGTTCCTACATGCTGTGGAGCTCAGCCTTCCTGTAAATATCATGTACATTTCTAGACATCCAAAATGACCTAGGAAAAGAAGGGAACATGTCAAGGGTTGAACCACCCTGATTCTGAAGTTACCAGTCTAGGTGCTGGGTTCTGAGCACGGAGTGGTCACGTACCTTCACGAGCTTACAGTGTAACGAGGTAAAACACACCAAACAAGTATTATAAGTTGTCGTAAGTGTGATGAGACAAAACAGGCTGCAAGGTGAGAGAGTAAGAGACATCACTTTCTTTAGGAATTACCTTCTCAGATGAGCACAAACTTCCTGTTCTGGCTTTTTTGCCATTGAATACAGTCATTATTAGCGGAGTCACAGACCCTGTCATGGTACCGAGCATTGTCTGTGCTTATAGATGGAAGTCTCTTAAATGGGAGCAGTGTACATGAGAAATAGCTCTTCAGTTCTGTGGCAAATTACCTTCTGATGAAGCTTTTTTTGTGCTGAAGGATGTGGCTTTTTTTTAACCTTAAAAAAAGAGATTGATTTAGGTTTTGAGCTAGCAGGACTAAGAAATGTGATTATAATTATAGGATACAAATTGCAAAATTTCAGTGAGGAGGAATCTTGTCCAAAGAGAATTAATAGGGAAGGTGGACTCATACGGTGGAAAAGATGCCAGTCTGACTGTCTCAAGTCCTGAGTTCCAGTCCAGCCGGGAATACTAGCTGTGGACTGATATGGAACAAATCTCTCCCCTCTCTGGGTTTGAGACTGTCCTCTGAATAGGAAGAGACTTAACGGATCTTCCATCCTCTGGTAGCCTGTGATGCTAGGCAGTGTTTATAGTCCCAAAAATAAAATGTGCAGGTTGGGTTTCTTGGTTATTTTATCTGAATATTAAATATGAGAATGAAACTCAGTGGATAAATGTCTTAAGAGCAGATAAAGTTTTTTAGGAAGTGTTCATAGCAAGGGAAGGAACTTGCTTTAGTGGTTCATTGTACTTACCTGGTGTATGTGTGTGTGTCTGTGGGTGTACGGCTGTGGGCGGCGAAGTTGGGGGAACATCAAGGTCAAAGGTGAGGGGTAGGTGGTGAGAGAAGGAAAGCGAGCAAGCAGGGTCCCGCCGGCTCCGCCCCCTCCGCGCGGTCCCGGCATTACCTCATCGCGGCGCGCGCCCATTGGCTGGTTCCCCCGGAGGCCGGCCCAATGCGGCGGAGCCCGTTAACCCGTTCCGCCCCACGAGCTGCGCCCTGGCCGTGCCGCCGGTCTCCGCCGCCTCACAGGCCTACAGGTGCCCAAGGGTCCCAGAGGTCACTTGGGGGTCAGCCCGAGGCTGGAGACCTCAGTGGTTGCAGCACAAGTCGGCCAGCTAGGCTTGAGCCCGCCCCCCGCCACAGGCTGTGTGACCTTGGGCAACCAGCCTCACCTCGCTGAGCCTCCTCCGGCTATTTTCTCTGCTGTAAAAAGAAGTGAATAGAATAATGTAACTCCTGCCCCCCCCTGATTCCTTCCCTGAGTACTTGCCAAGTGCCAGGCATACGTGGGCCCCGCGTTCCACGTTGCCTCCCCACTGCAGGAGGTACAGTTATGATTACCAGTTTTTATAAGAGAAAACCTGCTCAGAGTGGCAAAGCCACTTCCCAAGGTCACCCAGCAAGAAAGTCACAGAGCTGGGATTTGACCCCAGGTCTGTGTGTTTTCTGAACCCCGACTCCTACCCAATACAAGATGCTGCTTCTGCTGGGAGGTGCTGTTTTCAGGTGGCCCTGATTCTGCAGGAGGTGCAGGACTCACATCCCCAACCAGTCTGACCGACACCCTCATGCCCCTGTGACCAAATAACACCACTGACAAGCTGAAGAGCCAGGGCCTCCAGGGACGGAAGGCTCCCTGGAGGAGGAAGGGCTGGAGTGGAACATTCAAAGGGAAAGGCAGGTGGACCCCCAAAGGCAAAGGAAGTGGGCAGAGTGCAGTGGGGGTGCATACAGAGGGCTCGGGAAGTTCTGAAGGAAGCCTGGCGGATCCCCTGGGATCAACCTCCGGGGCAAGGGTCAGCCATGGGATGCCGCTGTGGGGCTCGGGAGGCTGCTCCCATCTGGGCAGCACTGGGGTGCAGGAGTACAAGCCGAGGTCCACGTATGTTGTCTAAGTATTTACAAGTTATAAATCAAGCTAACAAACTGCTAAATAAAATATGTTCTGTCCTTCCTTGACAAATACACCTTCCTAAGGACAAACACACCTGGAAGGCTGGGTTTGTATTTCAGACTCAGACTCCTGGGGTCCATGCCAGAAATGACAGCCTCGGGAGAGGCAGCCCTAGCCTAAGGCTTCCCGTTCAGCTGCTCTTTTCTTTCTGCCCCGGGTTTTGTCCTTTCTCGTGAGGGGTTTTGCATGCTCAGGTGTGGACACTCCAGTTGCGTGCATAAACTGTCCACATGCCCAGCAAACAGCCACCTTGGCCACCCCTAGAGCTTAGGGGTGCCCAGACAAGCAGCTCAGGCCACCCTCAGGACGACGGCCCGAGGAAGTGGGCTGAGGGCCACTGAGCAGGAAATCCCAGGATCCCCAGTGCCCAGGTCATGGATCTAGCTGGGCATGTCCCCTTGGCCACAAGGATTCCTTACGCCACGAGGAAGGGCACAGTGGGAGAAAGGCTGCTCCATCTCCCATGTCGGCAGAGTAGGTGGCACTGAAGGTTCATGGATGGATGGCTCTGCACTGGACTGGAAATCAGGAGACAGAATGACAGTTAATTTCTATTGCATGTTTACATGTACCAGACCCTGCTTTTAAGCATAGTATGTATATTCAATCACTTATTTCAAACTGCCTTGGACATAGGAACTATTAGTCTCCCCATTCTGCAGAATGAAGACACCAAAGCACAGAGGGTTCGGACAGGTCCAGATCTGAACCCGAGCAGTGGAGTTGGGAAGCTCAAGTACCTCCTCCCATCAATCCCCAACTGGGCCTGTACCTTGCTGTGGGTCTCTGGGACAGTGTGTCCACCTCTCTGAGATGAAGGTTTTTATGTGGGCAACTCAGGATTGCCAGACTGGTGCTCCCTTGGACCCCTTCCAGTTCTGACATCCTAGGGTCTCATGACCCTCCCTGGTAAGTTCCCCTGATGATCTGTCCTTGGGCAGGCACGTGCTCTCAGTGACTCCCACCCCTGCCTCACCCTCTGCCCACAGGTCTCAGGCCAGGGCTCTCTAGGGAGGTCTTGTGTGTGATGCCCAGGAGTTGGGTGGATGGAAAACAGTTTGCTGTGAGTTACGCAGGTGGGCACTGGACGTCTGTTTTTCTGCAGCCAAGACAAAAGCAAGCGAGCAGCCTGGTGGGTAAGAAGTCCGGCTTTGCGTTCAGAAGAGTGCGAATTCTGGCCCCTCCATGGAGCAGCCGTGTGGCCTAGGCACAGAACTTCTCCCTCCCAGCCTCAGTTTCTGCATCTGTTATGTCTCATTTGATAGCCGGTGGGGCTATCAGAATCTCATCGTGCCTAGCTCACATTGGGTGCTGGTGGTCAGTACTTAGAAGCAGTGGTCTGTTTTCCTTTTTTAGCCAGTTATTCCCAGTAGGACCCGCTCCAGCCAAATAGACCGTGTGCTTCTAGAACTCACTCCATTGGAAACGTGCCACCTCAGAGAGGCGGGGCCCTGAGTACCCAGCTGGCTAACTAAACGGTCCCTGGCTATCTTGTCATCATGGTCGGCTAGTGCTGAGCCTCTCTCTCACAGGGACATGCCCTCCAAGGCTGGGTGACATGAATGAGCTAAGGCTAGAGGTCTAGGCGGCCTGAGCCTGCTGGTCTAGGGCCGGGGGCACTTGGAGCAGAGTTAAACCTGGGTGTTCACGTCCAGAGTTTTATATACATCATCTCAGGGATTCTTCACAACAGCCCTGTGGGACATGTACCCATTTTACAGGGGAGCACACACAACATGAAGGCTCAGAGAGGAAGAGTGACTTGCCCAGAGTCACACAGCCAGAAGGAGAGCCTGGATTTTGCTTGTAATCAATTTGTCTCCTGCTTCAGGGAAAGGTGTTCAAATCAGTGTTTTTCAAGACAAGTTCTGAAAGAAATCCTGGGATGCACACGAGTTCACTTTTGGCAGCATTTATAAATGCACATGGCTACTCCCTTCTTCCCATTCCAGCACGTCTCCTTTCCCTCCTTGTTATGCTGCCTTTATTCACTTCTTGTCACCTGTTGACTCTGCTGGACTCCAAGCTCCTGAGGACAGCCGCTGTTCCGTGCCTCCACATATAATTCTGTGCCCAGCACACGGAAGGTGCCAGTGAGTACCTGTGAAATGAAAACGTTGAGTAGCAGATGGACGTCCAAGCCCACCCCTCTGTGTGCCCTGGCCTAGTCCCCTCGCCTCCCTGCTTTGGTTTCTCCATCGCTGCATAGGGGGTGGTGTGTGCCATCAGTCCGAGCTCCTGCTGGGTGGAGGGAGGGGCCCTAAAAGGGTCAGTGAAGCCAAGGGGCAGCGGTGTGCCGTTGTAGGGCAGCTCATCCTAGTCCATCTCCTGCAAACACATCCACCTTGATGTAAGTGGATGAAAATGGCAACGCAACTCCTCTCCAGTGTCTGCACAGCAGCCCTTTCTTCTTCTGATTCTGCCCACCTACCTGGAGAGGCTCACCCTCTGCCTCTATAAGTTTCTCCCAGCAGGCCAGGCCAGTCAGCATGGTGCTCTGCCGGATGGCAGGAGGGGATTTGAGGCTCCAGCCCAGGTGCCCTGTGGAGGCCGAGTGTCTTCCTAAAAGGCTCAGCCTGAAGACATGCTGCTGACCCTGAGGGGCAGCCCTTGGAACAGACAATACCTCTACTTGTCATGAACCCAACTGAACACCACCTCCCAGGGCTCATCACACAGAGCCTCAGGGACCCAGTCTGCAGGATGGGGATGACCAGGACACTCACTTATGGAAGGGGCTCACCTAGAGGATGAGCTGATCCCCCAAAACCCAGTTCACCCACAAGTTCCACTTACCCCATGTTACAGATGAGAAAGTTGAGGCCCCAGACAGAAGTGACCTTAAGGCTCTGGCCCAGTTCAAGTTACCAAATCTTCCTGAGGCCCTGAGCTGGGCTGGGGGTGGAGGGACAGGGAGCAAATGGACATAGGTCTTCCTCTTGAGTAGTTGTGGTCTAGGTGGAATGGGGCTGTCCAAGCCTAGCAAAGCATGACTTGTGGGTGAGAAGACTGGACCCGGAGCAGCTCTATAGGGGATGAGGACAGCCCTGGCAGACATGGGGCAGGTACTCCTTTGAAAGGGCCTTGATAGAGGTGGGACTATGGCAGTGTTGGCCCCAGGAGGGGTCAGGGGCCTGGGTCTCTGCCCTCACTGGGCAGTGGAAGGGGGGGAGTCCCATGATGGAATGCGGTAGAGGAAGGGGGTGCGTGGGGGTAGGATTATGGCTGGAGGTGCCCAGAGGAGGGGCGCCAGAGCAGCTTTCATATCTGTTGTATGTCTGAGTGTGATTATGTGTGTGTTTATTGCGTGGTCAGGTTATGTAAGGGGTTTATACTGAACAGTCTGTGTGATGTGCGTGAGATGAGTGTTTCTGTGGTCTATAGCATACGGTGTGTGTACATGAGCAAGTGTGTGTGTGTGTGTGCACCTCTGTCCTTGATCTGTGTAATGGGGTATGTGCTTATGTGTGGTGTGGTCTGTGTGACGTTGGGGAGAGTGTGCTGGGGTGTGTGTGTGTGTGTGCGAGCGCACGCATGCTGTGGGGAGGTGGTAACTGGGACACTCCCCAGGGGAAGAGTTGGAGAGAAGGAGGAGGTTGTGTGAACCAGGAACAGGGGAGAGGAGAGGGAGTGAGGGAGGGAACAGCATGTGCAAAGGCCTAGAGGCAAGAAGAGGCAGCCTGGAGCTTCAGAGGACTTGAAAGAGTTGCAGTGAGGTGGGGGGAGGAGGCATGGTCTGAGAGGCCACTGTGTGCAGAGATGCCAGGCAGGCCTTTCTCTGTTAGCTTGAGGGTGTGTGGGAGGAGGGGTGGGGGAGCTGAGGGTGGCCAGCCACCAATGAGGAGCAGGTGCTGGGTAGAGGTGGGGGTGTGACCCAGAGCCCCCACCCTGTATCTGGGAGGCCAGCGGCCTGGGATCCCAGCACTGAACCTGATCCTGGCTCAGCCCCTGATAGCAGTAGCCTAATGGTTCTTAGCCTCCCATCTATGAACTGGTGCCAAGATTATGGGCCAAAGGCCCAAGAAAGAGCCCACTAATTGCAGCTGTTTTGGGCACACTTTATGCAGCTCTGGTGAAGGACTGGGCTGTTGTTTTCTAACAGATTTCTCAGGGCCCCGAGAGGCTGGAGATGCAGAGGATGGCAGGCCCACGCACAGGGTTCAGCTTTTAGTACCACTGGCCTTAGGGCATAGAAGGGGGTCTCAACAGAGGTGGGCGAGAGAGAGCCAGGATTTGAACCCAAGTGAGCTGACTCCAAAGGGCTCTCTCTCGCCCGACTTCAATAGCAACCATCGTCTCAACCCCTCTACCATAGCTGCCTCCTACTCTGCACTCTGCAATGTGTCTTCTCTCATTTGATTCTCTAGCCTGAGAGATTCCACATGGTTATTATACTAGGTTATCACCCCTGCTTCAGAGATGAGAAAACTGGCCAGAGCCCTATAGCCTGGCCAGGAGTCCAACCCAGACTCCAGAGCTCCACCCACCAGTGTACACCATGGGGCAGATTTTCTCAGCATACACCCTAAAGCGGCCCTCCCATGGGGGTAACAGCAGTGGTGCAGCAGAAAGAACTTGGAGCTCAAGGCCCAGAAACAAAGAGCTGCTGCCTACCTGCTGTGTGACCTTGGCAGAGTCCCTTTCCATCTCTGGGCCTGGGTTTACCCAGCTGCACACTTTTTGAGTCTATGAAGATTTTTTAAGCATCTGCTTAGTGGCAGATGAGGAAACTGAAGTTCAGAGAGCTCAGAGACTTGCTCAAGGTCAAGCAGTCCGCATAAGGTGACTTCACATTTGAATCTGGAACCCGAGAGGGTGCCCTTCCGGCGGACTGCCCCACAGCCCCCAGGAGGGACGTTGCACCCCCCAGAGCCCCGCGGCTCCGGGCTGGTGGGCCCCACGCGGTTCCCGGCCCTGCCAACCTGACGTCAGGCCGGGGCCAGCGGGGCCTAGCTCAGCACAAACAGACGGCGCGGCCGGGCCGGCTGCGGCGATGACTCAGGGCCCCGAGATGGGCCGGGAAGCGGAAAGTTTTGTGCAAATGACATCACCGGGCCCGAGGCGGGAAGGGGCCGGCTCCGGGAAAGGCGGTCTGGCGGGCAGCTGAGCCTGGGGCGGCGGCGGGAGCGCGGGACAGGGCGCCCAGCTCTGCAGCGCCGAAACTGCAGCCCCGCAGCTCCCGGCCTCGAATCCCCGTCCGGCGTTCGCCCTCGAGGAGCGGGATCCACCCGCCTGCGAAGACGCCGCGCTCCCTGGCGCTCCGGAGACAGAGCCGCATCCATCCTGCTGCGTCCCTGCATTTTAATTACCTCCACATTAATATTCATGAGCCGGGACTCGCGGGGGACCGCGGGCTGTCATTTCCCTCGCCCGCGCACCCCCCGCACCCCTCTTTCCCGGCTAGGTCGGGGTTTTTTTCCCTCCCGCTCCCAGCCCCACCTGCACCAACAGTTGGTACACAGCAGACGTGGGGTGTCTGTGAGTGTGTGCGTGATTGTGAGCGGGTGGGTGCCGTGGGCAGAGGCGGGGCCCTGAAGAGGGGAGGGCCGAGTGTGAGTGTGGGTTGTGCCTGTCGGGACTGTGTGTGAATGTGTATGAGTATGTGTCTACATGCCTGTATCTGTGACAGTTTGCCTGGGTGTCTGCTTGTGTGAACTGTGTGTCCGTGGGCACATGCATGTGCCCGTTTGTGTGGACACCTCTGTGTGTACGGGTCAGCATACACACAGCTGCGCTGGTGCCTGTGTGTCTCTGGGCAGTCCCAGGGCCTTTGTGCAGGGCTGGGGGAGGCAGCTGTGTGTGCATTCTGGCCTGGGCTTGAGGAAGGGTCAAGGGTCAAGACTGCCTGGGTGTGCAGGGCCTGGCTGTACAAATGGGGAAACTGAGGCCTGGAGAGAGGCTGGGCCCTGTCCAAAGTCACCTTGTTAAGTTAGTGGCACAGTGGGACCAGAGCCCAGGGCCTGGCTGTTCACCTGTCTCCGGTTCCCTGCTGTTGTTCATAACAGTGGTAGAAAGAATGTGCTGAGCTGGCACCTCTCAGGTGAACTTTCCAGCAAACCTGTGCATCAGGTGGTGCTATCAGCAGATGGGGAAACTGAGGCAACTGGTCTGGTTAGTGAGGGGTGGAGTTGGTGCCCAGAAACGTTTAAACCCAGAGTTCCTGGCACTAACAATTGCATCATGCTATGCCCTATGGAATTGTGGGAGGTCCTCACTGGGGTGACCTGGGGTACCTGAAGGTTCCTTATGGCCCCAGGCACTGCCTGTGCCCAGGCATCAGAAAGGGTGTTTCACCAAAAACATGGCTCACTGTCTACTTCCCTCCTGAGTGGCTCCACATTGCTGAGGTTTTCCCCATCCCCTTCCATTGCCTCCCCCACCCCAAAGCCTGCCCCGGCCACCCTGCACATCGGGGCTCCAGGGACAGACAAGGTGTTGCTTCACAAGGGAGCAGGCAAAGAGAATTCGAGGCTGCTGGCCCTCCTCCTCCCTGGGCTGGAGTCAATTACTCATTCATTTCTTCATCCAACAAACGCTTAAGTGCCTACTGTGTGCCAGTCACTGTTCTGGGCACTGGGGGCTCTCTGAGTTTATGAGGAGCCCATGCTGCTCTGTTCCCACCCCACCTGGGGTGGGGGCCCCTGGCTCTAAGGGCACCTGTACACAGAAGACAGCTTCCCACCCGGAGCTTTGCCACAGAGAGCCAGGAGAGGCCAGTCAGAAAAAGGCTGTGTGGTCTTTGGGCTAGTGGGCACCAGCCACTCCTTGCTAGACAGCCTGGATCTTTACTTCTCTCTCCTGGAACTTGTCCTCCTCTGGTCTCTAAGCCAAATAATCCCAGGGGCTGGATGATCCATCTTTCCCTGGGTGAGCCAAAGCCATCCTCCCTCTCACATCCACCCTGCCCCAGGCCTGTCCTTCTGAGCGCTCAGAACAAGCTGACTGTTCCTTCCTCTCTGGGCTGGAACTCATGTCCCAGTCACGTCCCCAGAGCCTTTCCTCCCCTCCCACAGTAGTTGTACGGGAGCACAGATAAGGGGAGAGGAGGTGCAGTCTGGGACGCTGGAGACAAAGTAATGGATTCACTGGGCTTCACAGGTCCAGTAGGAGTCTGCCCTGTGGGTGGGGGGAGAAGGGAAGAGAGGCATCCAGGCAGAGGGAATGGCTCAGACGGGTGACTGAAGCTCCTATTCCAGGCCAAAGGTGAGAGATTAGGGGAGACTGGAGGGACAGACTTTTCTCCCAAAGAGCCTGTGGCAGTACAGCCCAATGATGGGCTCTCAGGGGAGCTCCCTCCCGCCACTGCCCAAGGTGAGAATACCCTTCTCACTGTGAGGGCTTGGTGGAGCAAGCCACTGAACCCCCATTTCCTCATCTGTCAGATGAAGGGGAGCCACACATTTTGTTTGCTGGATTATATTCACTGCCTGAAAAGCACCTAGCACAGTGCCTGGTACCCCTATAGGGACAGTCTGTGCTCAAGGATGCAGGGAAGCCCCTGGGATAATGGTTTCCATTTAGCTCAGAGAGGATTTAAGGATCAGCCTGTGGCCCGCGGCATGGCCAGTAGGGAGGAGACTGGTGAGGACAGATTGCTGGGAGGAGTAGGGACAGGCTGAAGCCATCATCGGGCAGGGAAGGCTAAAGCTTTAGGCAAGAGGCTCAAGGCTAAGGCTTCTGGGCACCAACTCCCAAACCCCTTGCAGCCCTGCCTGCTCAGCTGGGTGCAGACCTCTGAGATGGTGGCCAGCCTCACCCATCACTCAAACAGCTGGAGGGCCAGCAGACAGGGGGGCAGTGGGGACCCACCGATACTGCTCCCTCCTGCTGCAGCCTCCCACATCTCTCTGCCTCCTGGCTCCCTGCTCCGCTCTCTTCTTTGAAAATTTACTCTCTTTCTTTCTTTTTTTTGGATAGTTATACCTGTAGGTGGCAAAAAAAAAATTCTAAAGGAAGCGCTGTAAAAGATAATGCAATGCAACCTGACCCTGTGCTTCTAGCTTTTGGTGTCTGTTTCCAGGATGTTTTGCTACCTATAGAACTGCTGGTCTTTCTAAAACTCCCATCAGATGATGTTCACCTCTACTCAAAGACCTTCCATGGCTCCCCATTTTTATAGAGCAAAGGTGGCTTTCTAAGCCTTCACAGCTCAGCCCAGCACCAGCACCACCCCTCCTGCTTCTCCCTGTGGCTCTCCACGCCCTGCAGCAGGATACATGTCCTGCTGTCATGTCTTTGCCCCCGCTGTGCTGGCCTCCAGGAACAGCCCCATGCCCTCCACTGAAGTTCCTCTTCATGGCTGAAGACCAGCCTTCTCTATTCCTTGGCCTCTGTGCTTCCTCCCCCAGTGCCCTCCCTCCCCACCCTCCACACTAAACCCCTCCTCTCTCCTGATGCCCCCAAAGCACTGGGGGAACTTGTATGTGGTACTTTTCACATCTCACTTTCTTGAGTGTCTCACTGAAGTCTTGTGTCCTCACTCAGCTTCTCAAAGGCCCAGCCAAGTGTCCTTATTTTTGTTGCCACCTACCTCAATGTCTTACACATAGCAGGGGCTTGAAATGTTTCAAAACATCCAACTTGCTTTTTTCTTTAGGGACTCAGGCTCTAAGCCAGAAGATCAGGGTTTGAATCCTGGCTCTTTCATTCCCTAGCTGTGTGTCCTTGAGAAAGTGGATCGACCTCTCTAAACCTCAGTTACTTCATCTGGAAAAAAAAGTTATTAATAAAACCTCCCTCCAAGAATAACAGTGAGATAATGCTGTATGTAAAACGCACAGCACCGTCCTGAAGCCGGGAGTAACTGACATGTTCTACTCATTAGTGTGGTGGTATTCAGTATCACTCAGACTTGTCCAAGGTTACCTGTCCAGTCTGGGGCAGTGCTGGGACTCAACATGCATCGCCTCACATTCCAGTGCTCTTGAGGATCACAGGCTGCTGTCTCTGTGTTGCAGATAGGAGAACAAGATCCAGAGAGGACAAGATGCTTACCTGGGGGTCACACAGCACTGTGAGCAGAGCAAGGGTCAGCCCATCGGCCAGCTCCCCACAGCCCCGGTGAGACTCACCATCCTCACTGGGCACCTCTGCTCCTCCTGGTGGCCAAGGGATTAGCAAAGTGGAGCCCTCAGAGGCCTGGTGGCTTCTGCAATTGGGATAGTCACTAAAGCAAACAGACCTCACTTCCTGGGTGCAAGAAGCTATGTGTGCTAAGTGCTCACAGGGACCATCTCCTTCACTCTTTCCCAGTGACCCTGTTAACCCTCTTCCAGGGGTACTCACTCAGCTGCCTGGGGCACAGGGGCTCATAAAGGAAGGATAAGGCCGAGCCCCCCACTGACTACTGAGGACAAAGAGCTTTCACAGCAGCCCCAGGGCTGGAGGCCAAGCACCCTCCAGGCTCAGGGGCACTTTCCAGGTCTCGCAGATCATCTGGGGGTCCCTCCCCAGCCCTGGCCCCACAGAGCCTGCCCAGCTGTGTCTCTGAGCCACACCCAAACTCTTCCCAGCCTTGCCCGGGAGACTGGAAATTTCTGCTCAGCAGCTTCTCTGGGATGATTTCGAAACAGCTCAGCAGGGGACCGGAGGAGGAGCCAGGCAGCTCAACAGGCTCGGCATTCTCAGGTTCTACTTAGGGGGGACAGGGAGGGGGCTTTGGTAGACCCTGGTGAGTCTCTCTGAAATAATAATAACAAACAACAGGCTCCAACAACAGGGACTGTGTACTGAGTGAGCGCTTACTGTGTGCCAGGCCCTGTGTGCTAAGACTTGCATGATGTCATAGAACCTTCCACATCCAGGCAGGGCTGGCACTTGTAACCCATTTCACAGATGAGTAGGAGAGGCTCAGGGTGGTGCCGGTGGTGCCCCAGGCCACACAGCTGGGAGCTCAGGCCAGGCCAGGCCTGTGCCACTCTCCCTAACTGGCTAGGAGCAAGCAGGGCTAGAAGGGCCAGATGGTGGCTGGGGTGGGGGAAACCCCTGGGCCCTTAAAGTCAGCCATGGGTTGACCAGAAACTCTGCAGTATAGGGAAAGGCAGGCTTGGAACTGGGGTCTCTGTCTGCCTGTGGGAGTGTCCTCCTGGGGTACTTGAGTACCCTTAGAGACCCCAAGGGGTCTGGACACTTCTTTCTACTACTGGTCCTGATAAACCAATACTTCCAGATACCCCTATCCCCAACCTGGCCCTGGGGCTGGGGTTGTCTGGCACTTTGCCTCCCAGACAAGCACACCCACTGCTTTCCTGGGGCTCCTGGCAGAGACTGAAAGTCCAGCTTTATTGAAAAGATACTTGCAAACAAATTATTAAAAGTCAAAAACTCTAGATTGGGAGGGACTCAAGATGGCAGCATGAGTAGGGCGGTGGAAATCTCCTCCCAAAACCATATATATTTTTGAAAATACAACAAATACAACTACTCCTAAGAGATGAGAAGATACAGTACAACAGCCAGGCTACATCTACATCTGCAAGAACTCAGCGTCTAACGAAAAGGGTAAGATAGAAAACCATGATCTGGCGGGACCCAAGCACTCCCCCCACCCCAGCTCACCGGCAGGAGGAAAAGAATCAGAGTGAGGAGGGAGTGGATGCACAGGACTGCTAAATAACCAGCCCTAGTAACCTGCACCAGGAACACAGACACACATTGCATGGTGTACTGGAAATTAGAGAAATGAAAAAGTAAAATCCGAGTTGAAGACTGCAAGTGGATCCCCACAGCTGGCTCCCGTGGGACAAAAGAAAAGCGGTGCCTTTTAAAAGTCTTAAAGGGACAAGGGCTTAACAGCTGGACAAAATCGTCCGGGCACACTCAGCCCAGCACGCTGGAAATCTTAAGGAACTTCAGGTGCCATAACCCCCTGCGGGGTAATGTATTTTTGAAAATACAACAAATACAACTACTCCTAAAAGAGAGATGAGAATATACAGTACAACAGCCAGGCTACATCTATATCTGCAAGAACTCAGCCCCAAAGCCCCTCACGGCAAGAAGCAGCTGGCAACTCATCCCCTCCGGTTGGCGCTGCAAGCAAACCGGCAGACCCGTGACAGCTGCAGAGCAGCTGGGGAACAACCCTGCCCACAGCAACCATACAGTGTGCAGCTGCCCAAGACAGACCCAGAGACTGCCGCCAGCATGCAGCGGCACAGCACAGACAGAGGAAGCCAGAGCAAGGTCCAGAAGGCACAAAGGGACGCCGTTCTCATAGCAGAACACACCCGAAGCATCTGCGATGACCCGCAGAGCCCTAAACTATCCTCAGGGCTGCCCCGCCCATGGCAGCTCAGGGGATTATCCCAGAGACTGCTCTCCATCTGCGGGTAAACGGCACAGGCAGCGGAAAAGGGCAAGGCAACGAGAAAGCAGGAAGGGACTTTGTTTTCCCAGCTGATGCCATGAAAAGGCAGGAGAATCTGATCCATTCAAAAATCACTCAGACAATCCCAGAGAGATGGCCTGCTGAGACAGATAGAACCAATCATTCTGAAAAAGAATTCAAAATAAAAGTCATAACCATGCTGATGGACCTACAGAGAAATATGCAAGAGCTAAGGGATGGAGTCTGTGGGAGGTAACAGAAATGAAACAATCAATAGAAGGTCTTAAGAGCAGACTGGATGAGGAGCAAGAGACTGTTAATGGAATTGAAATAAGAGAACAGGAATACAGAGAAGCTAAGGCAGAGAGAGATAAAAGGATCTCCAGGAATGAAAGAATATTAAGAGAACTATGTAACAATCCAAACATAACAATATTCACATTATAGGGGTACCAGAAGAAGAAGAAAGAGAAAAAAGGATAGAAAGTATCTTTGAAGAAATAATTGCTGAAAATTTCCCCAAGCTGGGGAAGGAAGTAGGTTTTCAGATGATGGAAGCCCACAGATCTTCCAACACAAGGGACCCAAGGAAGACAACACCAAGACATAAAATAATTAAAATGGCAAAGATCAAAGATAAGGACAGAGTATCAAAGGCAGCCAGAGAGAGAACAAAGATCTCCTACAAAGGAAAACCCATCAGACTATCATCAGACTTCTCAGAAGAAATCTTACAGGCTAGAAGAGAATGGCATAATATATTTAATGCAATGAAACAGAAGGGCCTTGAACCAAGAATACTGTATCCAGCACAACTATAATTTCAAATTTGAATGAGGTATTAAACAGTTTCCAGAGAAGCAAAAGTTGAGGTAATTTGCCTCTCACAAACCATTTCTACAGGATATGTTAAAGGGACTGCTCTAGAGGGAAGCACTCCTAAGGCTAAAAAGATGTCACCAGAGAAAATAAAATCACAGCAAAGAAAGCAAACCAACCAAATACTAACTAAAGGCAAAAAAATAAAATCAACTATCCATAAAAGCAGTCAAAGAAAACACAAAAGAGTACAGAATAAAATACCTAACATATAAAGAATGGAGGAGGAAGAATAAGAAGGGAGAGAAATAAAGAATCATCAGACTGTGTTTATAATAGCTTAATAAGACAGTTAAGTTAGATGGTTAGATAGTAAAGAAGCTACACTTGAACCTTTGGTAACCACAAATCCAAAGCCTGTAACGGCAATAACTACATATCTTTCAATAATCACCCTAAAAGTAAATGGACTGAATGCACCAATCAAAAGAAACAGAGTAATAGAATGAATAAAAAAGCAAGACCCATCTATATGCTGCTTACAGGAGACTCACCTCAAACCCAAAGGCATACACAGACTAAAAGTGAAGGGACAGAAAAATCTGTCATGCCAACAATAGGGAGAAAAAAGCAGGTGTTGGAATACTTGTATCAGACAAAATAGACTTCAAAACAAAGAAAGTAACAAGAGACAAAGAAGGACATTACATAATGATAAAGGGGACATTCCAACAAGAGGATATAACCATTATAAATGTATATGCACGCAACACAGAACCACCGACATATGTGAAACAAATACTAACAGAATAAAGGAGGAAACAGAACGCAGTGAATTCATTCTAGGAGACTTCAACACACCACTCACTCCAAAGGAAAGATCAACCAGACAGAAAATAAGTAAGGACACAGAGGCACTGAACAACACAATAGAACAGACGGACCTAACAGACATCTAAAAAACTCTACACCCAAAAGCAACAGGATACACATTCTTCTCAAGTGCACATGGAACATTTTCCAGAATAGACCACATACTAGGCCACAAAAAGAGCCTCAGTAAATTCAAAAAGACTGAAATCCTACCAACCAACTTCTCAGATCACAAAGGTATAAAACTAGAAATAAATTGTACAAAGAAAACAAAAAGGCTCACAAACACATGGAGGCTTAACAACATGCTCCTAAATAATCAATGGATCAATGACAAATTAAAACAGAGATCAAGCAATATATGGAGACAAATGACAACAGCACTAAGCCCCAACTTCTGTGGGACGCAGCGAAGACAGTTCTAAGAGGAAAATATATAGCAATCCAGGCCTATTTAAAGAAGGAAGAACAATCCCAAATGAATAGTCTAAAGTCACAATTATTGAAACTGGAAAAAGAAAAACAAATGAGGCCCAAAGACAGCTGAAGGAGGGACATAATTAAGATCAGAAAAGAAATAAATAAAATTGAGAAGAATAAAACAATAGAAAAAAATCAATGAAACCAAGAGCAGGTTCTTTGAGAAAATAAACAAAATAGGTAAACCCCTAGCCAGACTTATTAAGAGAATCTACACACATAAACAGAATCAGAAATGAGAAAGGAAAAATCATGACAGACCCCACAGAAATACCAAGAATTATTAAAGAATACTATGAAAATATATATGCTAACAAACTGGATAACCTAAAAGAAATGGACAACTTCCTAGAAAAATACAACCTTCCAAACTGACCAAGGGAGAAACAGAAAACCTAAACAGACCAATTACCAGCAATGAAATTGAATTATTAATCAAAAAACTACCCAAGAAAAAACCTGCGGGCCAGATGGATTCACCGCTGAATTTTATCCGACATATAGAGAAGACATAATACCCATTCTCCTTAAAGTTTTCCAAAAATTAGAAGAGGAGGGAATACTTCCAAACTCATTCTATGAAGCCAGAATCACTCTAATACCAAAACCAGGCAAAGACCCCCCCCAAAAGAGAAAATTACAGACCAATATCCCTGATGAATTTAGATGCAAAAATACTCAACAAAATATTACCAAACCAAATTCAAAAACAGATCAAGAGGATCATACACCATGATCAAATGGGATTCATCTCAGGGATGCAATGATGATACAACATTTGAAAATCCATCATCGACCACATAAACAAAAAGAAGGACAGAGACCACATGATCATCTTCATAGATGCTGAAAAAGCATTCCACAAAATTCAACATCCATTCATGATAGAAACTCTCAACAAAACGGGTATAGAAGGCAAGAACCTCAACATCATAAAGGCCATATATGACAAACCCACAGCCAACATCATTCTTAACAATGAGAAGCTGAAAGCTTTTCATCTAACATCGGGAACAAGACAGGGATGCCCACTTTCCCGACTGTTATTCAACATAGTACTGGAGGTCCTAGCCACACCAATCAGACAAAACAAAGAAATACAAGGCATCCATATTGTTAAAGAAGAAGTCAAATTGTCACTATTTGCAGATGACATGATATTGTACATAAAAAAACCCCAAAGACTCCACTCCAAAACTACTAGAACTAATATCTGAATTCAGCAAAGTTGCAGGATACAAAATTAACACACAGAAATCTGTTGCTTTCCTGTACACTCACGATGAACTAGCAGAAAGAGAAATCAGGAAAACAATTCCATTCAGAATTGCATCAAAAAGAATAAAACACCTAGGAATAAACCTAACCAAGGGAGTGAAAGACCTATACTCTGAAAACTACAAGACACTCTTAAGAGAAATTAAAGAGGACACTAACAAATGGAAACTCATTCCATGCTCTGGGCTAGGAAGAATTAATATTGTCAAAATGGCCATCCTACCTAAAGCAATCTACAGATCCAATGCAATCCCTATCAAAATACCAACAGCATTCTTCAGTGAACTGGAAAAATAGTTCTAAAATTGATATGGAACCACAAAAGACCCTGAATAGCCAAAGCAATCCTGAGAAGGAAGAATAAAGCAGGGGAGATCTCGCTTCCCAACTTCAAGCTCTACTACAAAGCCACAGTAATCAAGACAATTTGGTACTGGCACAAGAACAGACCCATAGAGCAGTGGAACAGAAGAGAAAGTCCAGATATTAACCCAAATATATATGGTGAATTAATATATGATAAAGGAGCCATGGATACACAATGGGGAAATGACAGCCTCTTCAACAGCTGGTTTTGGCAAAACTGGACAGCTACATGTAAGAGAATGAAACTGGATCACTGTCTAACCCCATACACAAAAGTAAATTAGAAATGGAACAAAGACCTGAATGTAAATCATGAAACCATAAAATTCTTAGAAAAAAACATAGGCAAAAATCTCTTGAGCATAAACAAGAGCAACTTCTTCATGAACATATCTCCCCGGGCAAGGGAAACAAAAGCACAAATGAACAAGTGGGACTGTATCAAACTAAAAAGCTTCTGTACAGCAAAGGACACCATCAGTAGAACAAAAAGGCATCCGACAGTATGGGAGAATATATTCATAAATGACATACCGAGTAAAGGGTTGACATCGAAAATATATAAAAGCTCACCTGCCTCAACAAACAAAAAGCAAATAACCCTATTAAAAAATGGGCAGTGGAGCTGAACAGACACTTCTCCAAAGAAGACATTCAGATGGCCAACAGGCACATGAAAAGAGAAATGCAAATTAAAACCACAATGAGATATCACCTCACACCAGTTAGGATGGCCAAATCCAAAACACAAACAACAACAAATGTTGGGAAGGATGTGGAGAAAAGAGAACCCTCCTACACTGCTTGTGGGAATGCAAATTAGTTCAACCATTGTGGAAAGCAGTATGGAGGTTCCTCAAAAAACTCAAAATAGAAATACCATTTAACGCAAGAATTCCACTCCTAGGTAACCTAAGAATGCAGCAGCCCAGTTTCAAAAAGACAGATGCACTCCTATGTTTATCGCAGCACTATTTACAATAGCCAAGAAATGGAAGCAACCTAAGTGTCTACCAGTAGATGAATGAATAAAGAAAAGGTGGTACATATACACAATGGAATATTATTCAGCCATAAAAAGAAAACAAATCCTACCATTTGCAACAACATGGATGGAACTAGAGGTTATTATGCTCAGAGAAATAAGCCAAGCCGAAAAAGTCAAGTATCAAATGATTTCACTCATATGTGGAGTGTAAGAACAGAGAAAAAAATTGAAGGAACAAATCAGCAGCAGACTCACAGAACCCAAGAATGGACTAACGGTTACCAAAGGGAAAGGGACTGGGAGGATGGGTGGTTCGGGAGGGATAAGGGGAAAAAAAGGGGCATTACAATTAGCACATATAATGTAGTGGGGGGCACGGGGAAGACAAGTAGTGATTCTATAGCATCTCATTATGCTGATGGACAGTGACTGTCATGGGGTACGTGGTGGGATTTGATGATGGGGGGAGTCTAGTAAACATAATGTTTCTCATTTAATTGTAGATTAATGATACCAAAAAAAACCTCCAAATTGGTTATTCTCAAAGTGTGGTTCCTAGACCAACAGAATCAGCATCATCAGGGAACTTACCAGAAGAGCAAATTATTAGGCCCTATATCAGACCTACTAAATCAGAAATTCTGAGGATGAGGTTCAACCACCTGTTTTAAACAACATTTTTGGATGATTTTTTAGGCACATTAAAATTTGAAAACCCCTGCTCTATATTAACATAGGCAATAAGCAGCCATGTTAGAAAAAAAATAAAACAGTAGGCAAATCATTAGTATGGATAACTTACACATCATTTATTTCTATTTGATAAGCCTTATTAATGAACCATTTTTTCAAATTATCAGTCTTAGTCAATAACTAATGAAGTCAAGAACCTTGCAAATTATGATTAGTAAGTTGATACCAAATACTTATTAAGATGAGAATATTATATGCAAATTACAATAAACAGTCTGATTTCATTTTTGGTGTTTGACTGTTAAAGCCTTTAAGTTTTACCTCTCTCTCTTCCCCTTCTGTCCCACACCTGGCCACGTGGATAAGAAAGCATACTGCTCCCTCTGGCAAAGAGTTCAAACCATAGAGTCTCTGCTAGAATATTCCCCACCCTCTCGCCCAATCCGCCATCCTTACCCATCATGAAAACCCCAAATCAGTCAGTCTCGTTCCTCTGCTCTATCAAGCCATTTTGGACCTGCTTAGAAGTCACCCTGTCCTCCCAAGAAAGCTCATTATGTGAGGAATAAACTTTTTCATACCTTTTTGGTGTGTGTGTGGCATCAGGATTGACATCTGAACCAAACTGTAGGTGGTACGGATTCTATCCTATTTTTACCAAGTAACTAAAATACAAGTTCAAACCATTATACCGCTCCACTGAAAATATATTGACAGTTAACAACTTAAAAATTTGGGTCAGAAATTGAAAGCCTTCTCTGTTGTAGCTTTTAGGCAAGATATTATATGCATAAAATTAATGCTTTTATTTTAGGAGCCTGATCAGATGCTGTTTTCCCAGCGATGAAATTCTAACACTCAAGACCATTTTATTAAATATCTGTGCCACAGGGACTGAAATATGGCTACATCTACACTAGGAAAAGAAAGTGATGACTCTTATAATCATGGCACTCAGAAACAACTAGGAGAATAGTAGCTTTAGGGACAATATTCAGAGTTAATTGTTCAACTCTCCAGTTTACATTGCTTGTAGATACTGAGTCTAGTTATGCGGTAAATCAAAGTGCATAAAGCTCAGCTGATACCAGCCATGTTTTTCTTTAGGGTTGCTTCCTGAAAAAAAAATACAACTAGAATAATACAAAACCCACAAAATGTGAGGGAAAACATGAGATACCAAAATGGAAACTACACACAGTAAAAATCATCTCCAAGTACTTCATGTTTTGGGATGTTTTAGATGCATTTTCAACTGTTAATTAAAATTGACCTTAAACTCCAAAGCCTCAGTAGGAAACAGAGTATAGAAACTGATCTACTAATGAGAGTTACACCTAAGTAATTTCAGTTCTTAAATATAATAAAAATAATATTTTTTTCTTACTGCCTCCATATTTTTTATGTAGTAAGGTTTTTTCTATGTAATTACTGACTTTAGATTAAATTCAAGATAAAGCAATTTCATTCTTTTTAATGAACAAGCCACTCAAGTTTTGCCATAAACACCAAATTCTGATTACTAAACCCCAGGGTACTTGAGTGCTATAAAACTGGTACCAGAAAAAGAAGCTCAGACTCTCCAGGTAGTAAAACTGGATGCAAGGAATTATTGAACAGAGGGTTGAGGAAGTAAAGTTAGAGAAGTCTGCCTGTCAAAAGTAGAGAGGACTTCTAGGAAGTAAGCTGATTAACAATCAAAAGAAAACAGAAGAGAAGCTGCTTCAGAAGGCTCAGAGCATTGTTTAGAAAAATACTGGAGTTTTGCTTTACAAGGAACCTCTTTGTAGAATTAAATAAGACTCTTCACAATTATTTGATGCCTAGACATACAAGAAAGTATATAACAGATCTAATTCAATAAAAATGAAAGAGAAGTAATTTACTTCTCATTTACCTGAAAAGTAAACAAAATAGTACATTATTTGAGCATTGCTGTCATAGCAGTTGAGACAACTGTGGTTAGAGGAGACCAAAGGATTATTCTATTTCTTAATTTTTTATAATATTCTGTATACAAATAAGTATATGAATTATAATTTAATTTTGATGTTTTATTCTACACTGTTTCTGCTAAAATCATTTGTGTTTCCAACTTGTTTATTAGTATCTGTCTTTTGTGCTAGAGGTTCCCCTAAAAATTTCAAGTTTTCCTTGGCTTTTGATTCATTTTTAAGAAACTGAGGTACTTAGGAAATTATTGGAAGCTTTTTGTACAGAGGCCTTCTCTGAGGATAACTGGGCAAGTAACCTATGATTGCACTGGTGAATCTCTAAAGGTTTTTGTACCCTTTTCTTGTGATTGTAAATTAATTAAGAGAAATCATCCACTTTTCTTCACGCCAGCAGTCTGGGAACAACACTGGGGAAGATGGTGGAGAAGATCACAGTTCAGTCCAGCTTTTGATATAATCCCTTTATTAACTAAGTGGTTGTTCGCATTACCTACTGTCTGGCATCCATGAACATGGTGTACCTCTGTGTCAGTTGTTCCAGTGTGCAAACTTCCAGGATCCATCCATCTGGGATATGGGACAGCAGAAGCTTGATGGCATGGGCTTTCTGAGGATATCTAAGGCATTTTACTACTTCTGGTACAGAATTAAATCAATTCTGTAGTGTTAAATACCTCCCCTCAAGACGCCTGTTGTCTCCAATTCTCTCTATAACATGTGTCAGCTTGTTTCTTATTGTCTCCAAGAGCAAGCACACAGATTTTAGTTTTACCCACTCTATCCATTCAGATTTTTATTTATCCATCTTCCAAAAGTTCTTGATTGCTTTCTTCTCCCATTTTCTTTGTATATCTTTTTAATTTATCTAATTTCAATTTAGTGAGCTTTAAGAGAATAGCGGTAAAGACATGTCAGGTAGCTAGGCAGACATGAGCATGTTCTGCCCTGTCCTGGACAAGGTTCTCCCCCTCCCCACCTACCCCTTGACATCAGGTGGTAAAACACACTCAAAACCCCTCCTGTTTATAGTTCAGTTCCCTGCTTTATCACAGCCAAACAAGATGTAAAATGCCCAATAGGGCTTCCAGACCACTAACACCAGTTGGTGCAGGTGCACCAAGACCCGGAGATGACCCAGGGTTACCTCAGGGGTCATCATACCATAATTATAATAAATTTACATTGTGTCCCCACCCCGATCCCCTGTTTCCACTTGGGTACTTACGGGTAAGTGACTGAGTGCTAGGACAAAGATTATATGATCTGAAACTGTCGATCAAAATGTCAATTAAATGACATAAGACTCAGGGTAGAACTTTCCACTGTTTTAAAAACCAACCCTAAACCTAATAGCAGGGCTGCTTCTGATTTCCATACAGCCCGCTCCCCTCCTCTCTTGAGAGTGTACGTTCACTCTGTTTAATAAACTCCTGATGCTTAAAACTATTCTGAGTCTCTTGATTGAATTATTTCCTTTGAAGAGACGAAGAACGAAGGTCTAGATGAACTAGTAACAAACATGTTAACTTTCCAAGTTACTAGTCCAATGTGCATTTTTTCCCCATGCCAACATACAATTAACTAAATTCTGATGCTATCTATCTGGAGGTAGTGTTGGATCCCACAGGGTAAGGGGTCAGTCCTGCCCCCTACTCTGTCCAAACTTCAGAAGCCAATTGCAAGTTCAGGTGTCACCTATGCTCTGACTGATCAGCTATAAATCAGAGGTTCCCAAGATTCCCCTCCTTGAGTCTGATTCATTTGCTAGAGCTTTAGACAGAACTCAGGAAAACAGTTTACTTACTAGATTATCAGTTTATTATAAAAGGATGTATTTCAGGAACAGCCAGATGAAATCTCTGAAGCCTGTCCTTTTAGGCTTTTATGGAGGTTTTATTACTTAGGCATGATTCCGTTGGCCAGTGGTGACTGATTCAGTCTCCACCTTTCCCTCCCTGGAGGTCAGTGACATGGGACTGAATGTTGTAATGATCCTATCAATGGGTTGGTTCCCCTGGTAACTGACCCTCTACTTAGGTGCCTTTCAAAAGTCACCTCATTAACATAAACTCAGGTGTAGCTGAAAGCAGTTCATTATGAGTATCAAGACATCTTCACCAGTGAGGGGTATAAGTACTACCAATGGTTTGGAAACAGACATTCATAAAAAAGGAAACAGGAAGCTGCTAATGATGATGATGATGTATATGACGCCTTGGAAAACTTTGGTTATGTTTCCAAGAGGATGGCTGTGTTGACAGAGGGTGACTGGAAGCCAGAAACAATCCAGGAATTCCAGACCATGCAGCCACAGGAATACACTACCAGTGGGCCAGTCAAGAGCAGGTATGAGAGACAACGCGCACTGGACAATGTTCAGTACACCTCTGGCTATTTCAATTGCTCATTCCAGCTAATATTTTTCTGTTAGGGAGTTTCTTCCTTACATTGTGATGAAGTCAAAGAGGATGGGCTCAAGGAGTCTAGTTCCAGGTCAGCTGACACAGTCTAATTCTCAGGTGATGAAGGCATGGGCTAGGTAATAACTCTAAATGAAAGCAGAAGATGCCCTGTCGAGTGTGAAGACACTTCCACTGTTAGAAAAGGAAGTATTAATTAAGAGACAAGATGGGATAATCTCTTGCACTTATATACTATTTAAAAGAAAACTTAGCTTCTTGCTCTCATTTCTATTACCTAATATATTTGATGTCCAAATTAAATGCTATGATTTATATGTGAAATATCATCACATTCAGGATATTAGGAAACTACACATACTTGTCTTCATCTTCATATGTCTTATTAAGTATACTGTTTAATTTTTTCTGTAACAGACCATGTCTTACAAATGGGTGGTTATCTATCCCATGTCAAGCAGCTATGTAGGCTCTGAGTAAATGTTGTTTCTTGGAATACTAGCAGCTCAGATCTTTTTCTCTTCTGAAGGCTTTACCTTTTGTTTCTCTGAAAATGGCCTGGAAGATGTGATGCATTTCAATCTGATTGTTACTCTAAATGTCTAAGTGTAGGTCTTTTGAGAACACAGGCTTTGATAAGAGAATATGTTGAAAGAAAGGAAACAGAAATGGCTGGAGGCGTGGGAAATTGACAAAGTCACCCTCAGAAGAGAGGAAATAAGTATACAAAATGGAAGGACAGCGACATTATTGCCAAAGACTAACTTTCTCCAATTTAAAATTCCATATAGGTCTAGTCAGAGGTGAATTACAAACTATTAAAAAAAAAAAAAGACACAGGCCCAATATGGAGTCCCTTCTGCTAGGCAGACTGGGGCTTAAAACCTCACCTGACTGCAGTTTCAACCTCCCCTAGAAATGTAGTCAGCCAGGAATTTTCCCATCAGCATCAATAAAATAATGTCACCTGTGCTCTCTCCACCCCCTAAAGGAAGTCACCTAATAAGACCCTTTTGTCCCTAGATGAAGATGACCTCACCCAAAATAATCCTTCCTTCTGTTTACAATTTCATTGTTCTACTTTTAAAAACCTTTCCCTTTCTGTTGCCCTTCAGAACACATCTCTACTTGCTGGGGGAGAATGCTACCTGATTCATGAAGAGCTTAATAAAGCCAGTTAGATCTTCAAATAGGCTTGGACAAATTTTGTTTTTTGTTTTAACTTTTTTTTTTATTAAGGTATCATTGATATACAATCTTATGCTCAGATTCCCAGGAAAATATTGTGGTTACTACATTCCCCCTATTATCAAGTCCCCACCATACACCCCATTACAGTCACTGCCCATCAGCATAGTAAGCTTCTCTGTGCTATACTTCCTTCCCTGTCAAATTTTGTTTTTTAATTAGAACCCAGATATTAATACAGAACAATAGTAGTGTTTTTCTAAGTACATCTTCTTGAAACAGAGGATCCACAAGCTAATATTCTCACTTGTTTCCTTTCCTGTCACCCTTGATTTCAATTTGATAATTGTCACGTAAGCCTTCTAGGGCTATCAGACTAAAGGACCTGTTGATATCACCCCCTGTCTCAGGGATCCCTGGTCTAAGAGGATTCATCATGTTAAGAATAAGACATCAGGTCAATTCCAAAATTCAAGTAAAGAATCTCACCTCTAAATCTATTTCAGAGGACACTTTTGAAACTTGGAGTGAAATGTGTCCTATGACAGGCTGCTCTTAATGGTCACCCTCCGCCTTTATCTCTATTCCCTTTATCTGCCTTTATCTCCATCAGTTAAGAAGTCACAATGGAAATGAGGATTATTGGGTTGGAGGTCATGATGAAGTGAACCTTTATTGCATCTTTGGTTTGGAATTATGTTTCTCTAAATATTGTTAGGGGAAATCAATGGGTATAAATAGAAAATGCTCAAGTATGAGAAAAACAGACTTTGAGGTGGGGTGTTTGAAATATAAGGCTCATAAAAACATCCAAAAGGCATATCTTTCTGTTTCTGGGGACTGGAAAAGATGAGCCATAAAGTGTAATTGTTTTATATTAACAATTTCCATCTTCTCACATTCCTAATTGCTTTAGCTAATGCAAAAGTTAAGATCTTAATATGATTAGACATTTGTTTGGGTGAATCACAAAGTTATATAAAAAAATGATAACACAAGGATTCAAGAAGTGTACTACCTTAGAAAAGGCAGCAAGAGTTATATATTCTAGCAGCGCTGGGTCCCATGGTTCTTAATTTACATATGAATAATTAATATGCATACCCCATTAATGCCAGCTTCTGAACACTACATTCAGTATGAATTATGCATAAAAACTTCAAAAACTTCAAAAATGTCTTTAATAGGCAAGGGAATTACCACCCTCTAAGGTATATAGAAAATAAAAATCATTTGTTTGAAAAATGAAAAAAAAAGAGATCTGATAAACATTCAGGACAGGAAGGTTTCTATCAACTTTTTTTTTTTAATGTGTGCTTTTGCTTCTAGGACTTGTACTAGCATTCAGCAGTATGAAAGTGCATGTGAGTTCCTGGAAAAAAACACTGTGAAATTACAGAATAAATAGTAAGTAGTAGGAGGTAAACCCTGTGATTATCTCCATGGAAGAGACACTTGAATTGAAGAGAAGTTAAATAAGTACATCAAGAGGATATCCATGTTTGGGGTGTCTGTAAATTTGTACATGAAAGAATAGGGACAGTGAATCATGTGTGTTGGAAGATGTCAAATAAGAGGATTTATGTGGGCTACATGTATGATCATAAAAATGTCAGCATTTAACCCGATTAGGGCTATTTCATGTTTAGGCCAACATTTGATGAGTTTCCCCTTTCCAGTGAGGCAGGAATGATTGCCCCTGATCATCATCAACTTGGCCTAGAACTGGGAGAGAGGCTTGAGTGTACGAATCAAGGTTCAAAGAAATCATTTAATTTGAGGAGTTTGATGGGACAATGTGAATGGAGCTCATGAATTGCTAATTGCTCTGAAGTTTTGGAGAGATGAAACTCCTTGAATTCATTTTTGTTCTTTTATATTTTTGTACTTTGATGGGTGGCATTTTATGAAAAACAGACCTCTTGGTCTGCAAGAAAATATGGGGACATTGTTAATTACACAACAATATATGTTCCTGCTATGCCAAAATTGTTAGCTGTGTTGAGCTCCAGGGAATTTAGAAATTTAGTAGTAGAGCATAGTGGTTGATTTTGGAGCCTCTAGAACCAGATTGCCTAGATCTAAATTCTGAAACCACAGCTTATTAAGTGTCTGACTTTGGGCAAGTTACTTAAGCTGTCTTTATCTTAGTTCCCTCATCTATAAAATGTAATAATAATACCACGTATTTCCATAGAGTTATTGTAAGGATTCAATGAGTAAATACATGTAAATCAATTAGAATAAAATCAGCACATAATAACAGCTCTATAAAAAAACATTTTTATCTAATGCCTACAATCTCGTCCCAGCCATGCAGACTTCAAACTCTTCAGAAGTCCCAGAAAAGTGGCAAAGTGTTTTTGATGTTTGGTAGTGAGCTGTACTTATTTTTGGCATGAAGAACTAAATTTTTACAGCTTAAAAAATGTCCATCCTGAAGCTTTGTCTGGCATGACCATACAATGGGAAAATAGATTTGTATTGGTGAAGTAAATATGTACATGAAGAGATGCCTTAGGAAAAAGAGTTATTCTACTTACAATAGCTATGTGTTTGTTTTGATGAGAGCAAATATCTAAACATGGCACTTGACAGAATGATGAAGTATTATCTTCTTTCTATTGCATTAGGGATTGGAGCTTAGTTGATCCATAATACTTATGCCTGGATATAACCTGTCAGAAATAGATCAATTTCAACATACAGAGACAAAATCAAATCACAAATGTGTTCATCTGAATTTTATGCAGTTAATTAATGGTAGTGGATGAGGTGCCGGTAAATGCGTCAGACCAACAAGATCGATCCACTATGCTCTCATCTGCAAAAAGTTGCATTAAAGTTAAGAAAAGATTCAATACAAAAAGGGCAGGTTAAAGATATGGTATAAGATTCTGTGTTTTGATGTAACCTAAACTTCCCTTCTGTATATCTTCACTGTCTTCCTAGATTATATAATACTGTTATTCCCAAATAATAATAGCTGCAGGACTCACTATCTAATCACTGATTAATTAATGGAAGTTGTTGACTAGTCATGGAATCACTTGGATCTGAAATTGATCAGTATTTGTAGATATATTGATACTAAGATCACCTTTGTACCCATTACTAGTTTTGGCTGTCACACAGCATTGTCACAGCCATAATGTCAACTCAGCATCTTTCATTTGATTATGATTTTGGAGGAAATTCTGATGCTATCCTAACTGAACTAGCTCGGCGTGCCCTTTCCAGTATCATGTGTTTGTGAAGTTGACCTCCAGGTACCCTGTTAGAATATGATTTGCTTTCTAAATAGACTTTTTAAAAAACTGACCCTAAAGCCTCATTTATATCTCAGTTATCTATATATGGCTTTTATTAATAACAATTGGTAATTCTTATTCCTTATAACACTCCAACTCATATTAAATGTCAGAGGAAGAAGGATATTTTTACCAGTCAATCTACATTTTTATTTCCTCTTTCCTCCTCATTTCTTCTTTGCTATTGACAAATCGGTGGGGGTGGGGGGGGGGCAACCTTCCTTTCCTTGCTTTTTGCTGATTAGACTGAGAGGAAAAAACTTTAAAACACTAGATGGAAGATATATGAATATCATGAGGGATCTACCTTATTCTCTACTTTTATTCAAGTAATTCGGGGGTTTCAGTCTTACAGAATTCACCAGGATAAGGCACGCCAATAACAGATTTTTCAAAATAAAGCCTCAGGTAATCAGTATATTCAAATGGTTACTTTCCTTGTTCTTCTGACTTGCCCCCCATCTTCAAGAATATTGATATTCAAAAGTCTTATCATTGGTTTCTCCCCTACCTATTCCTGATTTCAGCCTGAATTCAGAATATACTTTAAAAATAAATTCTATTGTTTATGTTGGCAAGAAATAACAATCTTTACATTACATTTAAACTGAAGTTACAGAGAAAATTCTTCTCTAGAGATAAGGTACTATTTCAAGAACCTGGATGCCTAAGGACAATTGCAACTATATATTGTCCTAATTTATGGATTCATATGTCAGAATTATTTTCTAGCAAATCAGATTCTATAGGAGAAATACTCTGAATGTCAAGGTATTGATTTTAAAAGGCTGTGTATTAGTTACAATAGTCAAGTGCAGATCTCTTTCTCTCTCCTAATCTTTCTCTTCCTTAACCACACACACATTTCAATGAGCAGGGTTTGAAAACTTGATTATGAGAACTTGAGCTCTTGACACCTCATTTAACCAACATCATCAAGAAATGAAATAAAGCTTAAAAGTCCAGAATAAGATTGGAAGGTTCTCAAAAAAGGAACCACACTAAGAGAAATATGGTCCTCCCACATCATATTTTTACTGGCCTCTTAGGCTCTTGGAAGATGCAGAACTATCAGAGCACATTCAGACATTATTTGATTAACCTTTTCCCATGGAGCTTAGATACCTATACAGACTTCAACTGTCTGTGCAGATAAGAAGAGCAAATATTTATTCTTTTCAGAGCCATCATTTCCTCATTTGTGAAATCAGGAAAATAACATCTACCTTGTTGATGGATTTAATGAGACAATATATGTTAAGTACCTGTCCTATTGGAGGGGCCAAAAAAGGGTAGCTTTCATTATTCACATAGCAATACAAACTAAAAGATTTTGTAATCATTTACAATGGAAACATTTTTAAAAGTTGAATACTTTATTACCTTATTTTGCCAAATACATTGGACAAAACAGAACTTTCTTGGTGACTTGAGATCAAGTATTGCAGGTTCTAAGAGTGATGCCACCAAGATGTTTGAAGATCCTGTAGGATGCCTTGCCTGACATCTTGGTCCATAGCTCTGTCTAGAAGTTTGAAGTTGTTAGACATCTAAGCCCCATACTGAATAACCATGAATTGCCTTCTTAATGCTGATGCTACCTTTAAAAATTGGAAAGGGAAGGTATTTCCATTCAAAGGCCTAAATAGCAAAATATATTTTATTTGGTAACTCCGGTACAAGGTAAAAAGTGACCTATACTGGGAATACAGACACAATCATGTAGAAATAATTACAATCCAAAAAACAGTTCTCAAATCCTGACTTTTAATAAAAATGTGGATCAACCTGGGAAATAAGAGATAGCCAGGAGCAATGATATTGTTCAGCATATGAAGTTAACTGAGAAAAAATAGAGGTCATAGACAAAGCATCTGAGTTAATGGCAGATGATTTCAATCCTCCAGAAAATCTCTCAGACAAGAAATTCATAGCTAGAGGGACAAGCTATCAGAGGAATTTAAAGCTCATCTTAGACTCAAAGGCTAAAACCCTCCAAAATATGTATTTTGAAAGGCTTGGAAACTGGAAATTTATTAGTTTGGGGAAGAAATTGAAGACAGGTGTCCCAGACAACATCAGAATCAAATAAATATATCACAACAGATAAAACAAATTGACCTGTACTCAGGTTTCATATTCCTGGTGGGGGTGGGAATGGGGGTGCTCTTACTGCCTAATGCCAGGATGATAGAGCCATGGAGAAAGGGGAGCGTGGAGTTCACATTTCAGTAGGAGGCAAGAGATAAAAACATTACAATGAGTTTGTGTTTTCTGTTAGAGAGGAGGCCAGCTGGACGCAGGACAAGTTAAAGCGAGGACCAATCTCTGTAGATTGCTGCAATAGGTTAATGCTGTCTGATTACCTATCAAGAAGAATGTGTTTGCTTTTGGAAGCTGGTGGAAAAATAACTGATGCAATTATAAATAATGGGATATGCCGTGGAAATCCGAGAGCTTTGTAGCAAAAACAATGTGTACCAAAGCAAGTTCATATTTAAACAATTTGAAAAAAATCATTAAAAATAAGCACAATTAGCATATATGTTACAGTGGGTGCTTGGAGGAGGATGTAGACAACAGCAGCAAGCAAATGCTTGATTGGATTTCATGCTGGAGGAATTTAGAGAAAAAATGGAAATATTGAATAGTCTGAATGTTCAGGCTATGATTTATAATAATTGGAGCAAAGGCAAGCTTTTGGTGCTTAAAGTATTTTCACCTCTAATCTGTAAAGTGTTGTTCAGATAGAATAACTAAATTTTTACTGATAAACTCTTTTATATTATTCAGGGAAGATTGTTATCAAGCATCAGTTATTTCTAAAACATTGTTTATGTGCCTAGTGCCAAGATAAATACTATGAAAGGTAAAAGTGAACTGTGAGATACTAACAATTGCCTTTGAGTAGCTAATAGTAGCTTTAGTGTGTAACAAAAAATGAGAAGGAAGTATAAACAAGGAGTACTCAGAGAAGATAAGAGTAGACAGGTCAGGTGGGCTGACTTGGTGTAATCAGAAGTGTTTTAGGAGAAGTTGGCTGGGTATACCATGTGGAGAGAGGTGACATGTTAAGAAGCTTACATGCAAGATAGGAATGTTAGGAAAACTGCACACTGTATTATTCTAACAGTATGGCATTTTGGGAAAGGCAAACCTTTGGAAACAATAAAAGGATCAGTAGTTTTGGGAAAGTAGGTGGAGAGATTAATAGATGGAGCACAGAGGAATTTTAGGACACTGATAATACTCTGATATGATAATGATAGATATATGTCATTATACATTTGCCCAAATCCATAGAATGTACACCACTAAGAGTGAGCACTCAGGTCAATTACAGACCTTGGGTGATTATGACATGTTAATGTAGGATCATCCTTTGTTTAAAAAAAAAAGTACCCTTCTAGTGAGTGTATCGATAATGGGAAAGGCTATGCATGTGTGTGGGTAGGGGACATCTGGGAATCTCTGTATCTTCCTTTCAATTTTTTTTTTTGTAAAACTAAAAGTGCCCTAAAATTTTTAAATATTTTAAATGGAATATATTGGAAAATGGTTCCCAGTCTGCTACAGAAATCTTTAGGGGGGAAAAAATGCACTCTTAAAGTCAAATATCAACCTGTTGACAAAATACATTTGTTGATAAAATACATTTAATAATATGTCCAAAGAAGATGTTCTCCAAAATATCAATTTCATCTTCCCTGTCATGCTAGTTTTCTTAAATGGGGAGAGAGATTTTTTCTAATACTGAGTATCACAATGGAGGCTTTTTCCAAAAATTTCTCATTGAGCCTTACGGGGTAGATTTCTGGACCACTGCCTTTTGCAGATTTATAGGTTGAGTTTATTTGTGAACTGACAGATTCTATTTCATTCTTCGCTTAGTCCAACGCCCTCTAGATCTCCCTCTTTGTTGTCTTTCAGATTGTCAGTCTGTTCTCTTTGTCTTCTGCCTTCTCCTGGTATCAGCTGACTATAGCTCACTTACTTTATCTAAGACATTGGTTCATATTTTAACAGTTCTGGTACATTGTCCTTTCCACAGAGGGCCAGCCTTATTCTCCCATAATATCATTGGGAGAAGGCACTGGACTGGAAGTTGACCATTCTCAAATCCTTTCAGTGAGGCATTTTGATGTGCACCGAGGCTGTTGTCCCACCTAAAGACACCTGTGAAGTCTGTCTTGTTTGTCCAGGTAGGGTGAGCACTACTGGACGAAGAGAAAGAGAAACAGAGAGAGGAATTTCAATTGCCTAACTGTGCTAATCGATTTCAGAAAGTGTGTAGGGGCCAGACTAACTGTTTAGGAAGCCAGATGCTTTATGACCATCTGGTATATTAGAAAGACCACAGAGCTGCACAAGTCCTCATTTACAGCTTTACCACTTGGGATCAGGCATATATAAAAATACTCACTTTTTGAAGGTATCCAATAAACAATACTTTTTTAAGTTAGAATATTTACACAATATTTAATTATTTGTAGAGCGAATATGTATAAATCCACAAGATTTGCATATATGGAAAAATGGATTTCCATTAACAGAAAAATGGTTCAGGAAGCAATTGCAAAAATATAATTTGTGGACTACATCCACACAGCACTGAATTTCTTCTGAAAAAAATATTTCCACATGTCCTGTGGGATAGGAAGGAATTTTTAGGAATTTCTAAAATTATGCAAAAGATCAGTGTTCTTTGGCTTGGGAGCTCTACCTTATTGGTATGGACTTAACTTCAGAAAAAAACATTATTTCTCATCCTCTCTTACCAGCCCTATATATTCAGCTAAGCTCTACCAAGTTAGGGTCTCCCTTTCTCAAACTGATGAGTTTTTTTTCCACAAATGTTTATGGATCAGTTATTTACGCAGCATCAGAATCATGATTTTATATTATTGGGGATGTTTTACATATGACATGAAATTTGATGTGTCTAGGTCCAGGTAAATTCCTGGCATAGTGGGTCTCAACACTGTAGGTTTTATTCCCAGCTCTGTCACAGAATAACATGTAATGTTGGCCAAATTACTTAACTTCTTAGAGTCTATTTCCATGGTAACATGTGTACCTATAAAAATTATGACAGTAGGAAAAATTGGGTGCAAAAAATTTTTTTTAATGAAATTGATATTTCTACTCAAGAAAATTAACATCTCAAAATTGCACCATTTTGGAGGGAAGTGCTAAGTTCAGCTGTGAATGCACAGTTAAAAAATCCATCCACTGAAAAAACAAAACAAAATTATACAATGTGCTAAATACTTATGTCCTTATAAGAGGAAAGAAACATTAAAACTTTCTTCTAAAATGGCAATACCTATGCAAGTTCGCTATGGATTCAGTGTGACCAAAGAAATTGACAGCAAAATGTTCTTGGGGTGAAAGGGTTATACCCAACTTTATTTCCAGGTGGCAGGTCAGTCACTAAAATCCTGTTCACTCAGAGCCAGCCTGCTGGTCTCTGCCTCTGGGCCCCTCTGTCTGCACAGCCTTCCTCTGGGCCTCTCTGCCTGCACAGTTGTCCCACACAGCCGTCCTCTGGGCCTCTGTCCTTGGCGCTGCCACCACTCCAGCCTTGCAGCTGTGCCACCGTGTCACGCCCAGAGCACTGGGCGGAGCTCTTTATATAGAGTCAACAGCCATGTATTGCCCACAGGTGTGCAATGAGCTAGTCAGCCAGGGCCAGGTGAGAATCCTGGCCACAGGAACTCTCATTTTATCCACAAAAGGTTACTGGATACTGTATTATAAACTAATGGGCTTCCATGACTATGATTAACAAGCTGTTCCATACCACTGAGTCCCAGTGGGGGTGAGGAGTGCGAGTGGGGTAATACATTGTTACATTGTTTCAATCTCAAGCACCCAAGCACCTTGTGATTCCTTTATATTCTAGAAGCCTTAATAGAAACTTTGTTTCCTTGACTTTCTTATCTGGCTTCCTACCAAACCCAGAGAAGGGAGGGATTTGAGAACTTTCTGTATATTTCCTCAGCAAAATAATTAAATACAACCTTTCAGGGGCTATTTTACCTCTCTCAGACCAAGATTAACAAGTTTGCTGCTTTGAGACCTCCCATAAGGATGAGGATGGGGGGTAGGGATGGGGTGACTACACTTTTAGCCTTTGACTCTTAACAGAGTCCAGGATCTACACTGTATTCCTTCCTTGAGGATTCACCAGCTTAAATTCATTTGCTTTCATGTGTTTGAAGCAACACATTAGTGGCATCGCGATGATTTTTTTCCATGGGGTTTAACACACTGTTAGTTCCATCTCAGATGCTTTCAACTAAATGCATCTGCAAATAATTGTTTTAAAGGATAGCCAATTGTTTTGACAACTATAGGGCAAGGTTTTCAATAGATAAGGCAGCATTAAAATGTGGGGTTTGTAAAGCTACCAGAGTTAGGCTTTGAAAGTTCATACAATATTCAAGTCCACCACTGATATGCTCTCTTGTTAAGTGGCTTATTATTTCAACAACTGCAGACACAGGAATCACATCACCTCTCATCTCTTGCTTCACACCTTCATTATAATGGCATCATCTAGCAGTACCATGACCATCTAGCAGTACCATGACCAATTTCCTAGGCTTCTCTCTTTCTGGTGATTGTGGAATGTCTGTGAAAAATGCCATTTCTTTTGGAAAATACGGCAGTTATGAATATATTCATCTTTAGATTCTTGTGTAAATTTCTTTCATGGAAATAGACAAGAATCAACTAAAGAAAAAAACATCTCACTCTGAGTTTATGGCGCTTCCCAGGACAGCTGTGCTAACATGACCACCAGAACAATTCCTGTATTAATGAAGAGGATATCTTCTAAAAAGGCCTTCTGATAAATATGCTCTTACTTGATCTAGCTGATGGAAGTCTAGTGATGGCATCCACAAAGATTATCACTCCTATTCTCCATGCAGGAGGGGCAAGACACCTCCGTCCCCACTGCGCTGCTGTCCTATAAAGGGCTTTGCTCCACCTCACCTGAGCAACTGAGGCACCATGCTGTGGAGCAGTCTTTTCTTCAGTTGGGCCAGTGTCTCAGCAAGTCTAGGGTTGTGCATGTTTAAGACAGGGCTAATGTTACTTCCTTTTTAGTAGCTGTCTGCTCAAGCTGAGGAGCGGGGAGGTTCTTGACTCTTACTAGGTTTGTAATTTGTTGGGAAATAATAACAGCAGCAGTAAGGTTTCCGAGAGGAGGTCTTCCATTTCTAGTAGAGATACGCCAATTGATACTTGAGGCCTTTCTCCCCAGGTCTCACTCATTCCTCCTCAAGAGAAGAGAATTGTCTTATCCGAATGGAGAGTTTGGGAAAAGAAGCCAAGTAGGTATGACTGGGAACCATTTTTCAGAGACTACCTATTCACAGATCAAATACATGCTGGTTCCCTCTCTGCTATGTGGGAAGAGACTGCCTCTTTCAGGAGCCCTTTATTGTCCAAGTTCCAAGTAGGAAATCAAATTGATTCAAGAATAAAATATCATTGCACTTACTTAGCTGCAGCTCTAAAGCCACATTTTCCAATAAGTGTATCAGTAATATTCAGGTCTCCATCTGACTGTTATGCTTACCTTTTAATTGATTCTGAACTCAGGAAAGGAACAAGGGTTTTATTTATGAGCCTCTAAACATTTATCAGCTAACATTTATGGGCCATTCACTACATTGTGGATACCATACTGAATACTCTTTATAACATAGTGGCTGTGTTAGGCAGAAAAATAGATATGAGCGGGTGGAGGGAGAAAAAGGCTGTAAAGTCCACTACAAGGGACAAAGAGTTAACACGATAAAACCAGAGAGCCAGAAAAGACTCACAGAGTTAATGAGTTAATTTGATGAATTCCAAAGGCCAGAGTGACTTAGAATGTCTGGATATTTCCCAGATAAAGAAAAGTATTTGAGCTCAGCCCACATCTTCATTGTACCAATTAGAACATGCCATTTTAAAATCTACTTAGTCTGCCAAAAGGCCCAGCTTATTCTATAACTTAACCTGTATGCTGTTTTTCCCTCTTCTTCCAGCCCCTTAGGTAACTGTAACCAAGGGAGGAGACAGACCTCAGAACTGTAAATAAATCTATATGGACAAAGAATGCTGAAGTCTAAACCAACACAGCCACCTAAATAACCCTGTTCTTTAAACAAAATTTCAAAGGAATTAGATATCACCTGTATACATTATGACTTATGCTGACTCTTACCCAAAAAGCCGTACAAAATCCCAGACTCCAAATCTTTAAGCATGCCTCCTCTCTGAGGTTGCCCACACTCGCCTTTCTTCGAGTGTGTCACTCTCTGTTCTACTCCAGATAGGGAGGAAGGGGCCCCTGAGAGCCCTGCTCTGGGGCTTGCCAGTTCCAGTTGCCTGGGCGACCCGGACAGACTGCAGCTGCACGATCATGCTTCTCAGCAGCCTGCCTGAAAGTCTCCTTTTCTTGCCTTTGGGAAGTTCTCGGAACATAATCTCACTCCATCCAGTGCTCTGTGTCTACCCCAAATCCTGCGGTGATAGAGACTCAGTTCCTCACACTGTGCAGATTCAAGTAGACACTAGACACCCGGTGACACTGGCCTTAGGAGTTGGTGAGGGATTATGTCCAATGTCAATGAGCTTCCCTTTCCTCCCTCTGTTTCCCCTTCCTCTCTGCTTTATTCAAGTAAACCTGCCTTTGTCTACCTTGATTCTGGCCCATTCCCACCTTGGAGTATATTCAAATAAAACCTTAACTCTGCTTCACTACTGTATCTCTGCCCTTCAGTTCTTTGTCACAGCAGGGACAATAGCTGAGGAGAATAAACTCAACCCCCAACAGCTGATGCCTCAGACTCTAGAAACAGGAAGCCTGGGTTCAAATGTCATATATCAGGTATTCTATAATTTGGGGGATATTACATAACTTTTTGTCCCTCATTTTTCCCATTTGAAAAACAGGAATTATACTAGTTCCTACCTCACAAGATTATTGTGAAAATTCAATAAGTTATATGTAAAATTCTTAGAAAAACACCCAGCACATAGTACATCACATTCCTTACTGTATAACCTAGTAAAAAGTAAGTACTTCTCCGTATTTTGTTCCTAGAAGGAATGCTTATTAAGACAGAACTCTAATGAGTGAAAAGAAAAGGGGGAGGGGAAGTTAAGATCCCTTCATCTATCTTATTTTTCCATAGAATTAATAAATGTCCTCTCCTGTAGCAATCTTCCTTGCATACCCTTTAAACAATATTGCCCTTTCTTAGCATCTGTATATCATCAAACATCCACAACCATGTTTAAGAATTGCTCACTTTAAAATTGTCACTAAAGTTACATCTAAACTATCACTCAGATATTTGTAAAAAGTTTCCAGTTTTAAAATGAAAGTCCTCATTCCTCCCGTCTCTCACCAATATAAGAAAAAACATATTTAAAGGCATTTGTAATTGGAAAATTTCAAATATGGCATTGCTATTTTTAACAAAACAAAATCTGTTAAGTAACTTAAAATAAGTCTTAAAATAAATCTTATATAACTTAAAATAAGGTGAGCTCATTTATTGAATTAACTTTGTAAACTCAAAGCCCCCAGCTGGATTAGATTCCTCAGCAATCAGAGTATTTTTCTATCCAGCTTTATTTTTTGGTGAAGCAGTGTTTCGAGTTTAGTGGTATGTTTTAAGGCCAAAAATAGTCTGTAATGAAGGGAAATGGCATAGAATTATGGAAAATAGTCTTACCACAGAGTTATGAATTGTCTCACTACATACTGTGTCCACTGCTAATTCACAATGCAGTGGCCTAATTTACTCAACCGATTGGACTATAGAGGAAATAAATAGAATTATGGAAGGTAGAATAATGGTCAGCAGCAATTTTGCCATCCAGCAGTCAGGAAAAAAAAAAAATCTAGGCTACCTTGAAAGAAAACATAGGTCTACTTGAATCTGAAGAAGACTCTAAGAGACCATGTGTAGACAATAGTCAACTCAGTTAAAAAAAAAGTTGAGATATTCATAAGCAACCCAGCTATGCCATCTAGTTGCTTGACATATTTCTGAGGGAACTTTGACAAATTGTGCATGATTTGCTCTAGATCTAGTGTGATTTTTCTTTTTGCCAACATATATACCAGTGCACATAAGGAGCTGTACTTCCCCTATGACATATCCAATAGTTTCTATGTAGTCCTCTCCAATGCACAGAGCAGTGGGGCTAACAAAGTTGCTTAGCTAAGGAAGAGTTTGACAGAGAGCAGCAGCTCTCCCAATTCTTGACACCAGCCTACACACATATGAACACTTGAACCTGTGACTCTGAAGCTGAAAGTAAAAGGTTATCACCAAAAATAGACAGGTGGGTTGTCCAAGCTTATTAAATATGTCTGTATTTGACAGTAATTGTTTCTATTATTTATCCTTACCTGAAAGATAAGGACTTCCTAATTAGGGATGAGGAAGTAAGTGAGGATTTAATTGACAGAAACAGTGTGCATGGTTTTCCTATAATGAAGTCAGTCATGTAATGAAGCATAAGCCATTTTATTACTCTACCCAAACTCAAACTACTAAATTGCTATATTAGAAACTCTCCGAATTTCACCTATCACCATGATAAACAACGAGGGACATCAGCAGGCATACTATACATGAAATTTCCTTGACACATCCTTAAGTTCAGCTTGTGCACTTGAGACAGAGCAGGGACATGGGAGAAGCATCATGATCAATTTTTGCTATGATGAAAAATGCCATGATATAAATAGTATAGTGAGAAGAGTAGGGAATCCATCTTAAGGGTAAAATTCCATTTTAACACCAGGTTGTTCAGAGGTATGATTTCTAAGATATTTTACAGTGATTAGCCAATACAACCCTTATGTTAAGGCAGAGCAAGCAGTTCTAAAAGATGTCTTCACTGCTTGAGGGTAACCACTACCCTGGAGAAGAACAGGACTAATAAATTCATTGTATAAAGTTTATATTAAAAAACATAGAGAGGGACTCCAGGGAAGATGGCAGCATGCAAAGGGCGGCAGAAATCTCCTCCCAAAACTGTATGTATTTATGAAAATACAACAAATACAACTACTCCTAACAGAGAGACCACAAGATACAGGACAACACCCAGCCGGCATCTACATCTTAGAGGACTCAGCACCTAGGGAAGTGGAGCTACAAAGGGCCCTGTGAAGCGGTGCAGCCGTGGCTGCAGAACAGTGGAGCAAAGCGCAACCTACAGCACCCTCACAGAATCTAATCCCAGCGGACTTTTTTTCTGTTTTTTTTTGGGCGGGGGGTTGTTGTTTTTTTCTTTTCTTTTCGTACGTTCTCTTTCTTTTCTTTCTTCTTTTTTTCTCTTTTCTTTCCTTTTTTCTTATTTTTCTTTCTTTTTTCTTTTTTTTCTTTTTACAAGTCTTAAAGAGACCAGCTGACATATGTAGCACCTACCAGCAACCACTTCAATCGCCATGAAAAGAGAGAGGAATATGGTACAAACAAAGCTTACCCAGACTGAGAAAACACCAGAAAGGGAGCTTGATGGGATGGAAATGCAAAATCTTCCAGAAAAAGAATTCACAATAAGAGTCATAACCATACTGATGGATCTACACAGAAATATGCAAGAGGAGAGGGAGGAAGTAAGGGAATTGAGGAAAGACAAGCAGAAATGAGACAAGCAATTGACGGGCTTAGCAGCAGACTGGACGAGATGCAAGAGACTGCTAATGGAATAGAAATCAGAGAACAGGAATACAGAGAAGCTGAGGAAGAGAGAGATAAAAGGATCTCTAGAAATGAAAGAATATTAAGAGAACTGTGTGAACAATCCAAACGGAAAAATATTCGCATTATAGGAGTACCAGAGGAAGAAGAGAGAGAAAAAGGGATAGAAACTGTCTTTGAAAAAATAACTGCTGAAAACTTCCCCATGCTTGGGAAGGAAATAGTCTCTCAGTCCACGGAAGCCCACAGATCTCCCAACACAAGGGACCCAAGGAAGACAACACCAAGAGACATAAAAATTAAAATGGCAAAGATCAAAGATAAGGACAGAGTACTAAAGGCAGCTAGAGAGAGAAAAAAGATCACCTACAAAGGAAAACACATCAGATTATCATCAGATTTCTCAACAGAAACCTTACAGGCCAGAAAAGAATGGCATGATATATTTAACGTAATGAAACAGAAGGGCCTCGAACCAAGAATATTGTATCCAGCACGATTATCATTTAAATATGACAGAAGGATTAAACAATTTCCAGGCAAGTGAAAGCTGAGAGAGTTTGCCTCCCATAAACCACCTCTACAGGATATCTGAAAGGGACTGCTCTAGATGGAAGCACTCCTAAGGCTAAAAAGCTGTCACCAGAGAAAATAAAATCATAGCAAAGAAAGCAGACCATCCAAATACTAACTAAAGGCAAAGAATTAAACACCTAGTATATAAAGAATGAGGAGGAAGAATAAGAAGGGAGAGAAATAAAGAAACATCAGATGGTGTTTACAATAACTTAACAAGAAGGCTAAGTTAGATTGTTAGATAGTAAGAAGCAACCCTTGAACCTTTGGTAACCACGAATCTAAGCCAGCAATGGCAATAAATACATATCTATCGATAATCACCCTAATTGTAAATGGACTGAATGCACCAATCAAAAGACACAGAGTAATAGAATGGATAAAAAAGCAAGACCCATCTATATGCTGCTTACAAGAGACTCACCTCAAACCCAAAGATATGCACAGTCTAAAAGTGAAGGGATGGAAAAAGATATTTCATGCAAACAACAAGGAGAAAAAAGCAGGTGCTGAGGTACTTGTATCAGACAAAATAGACTTCAAACTAAGAAAGTAGCAAGAGATAAAGACAGACATTATATAATGATAAATGGGTCAGTCCAACAAAAAATATATAACCATTATATTTTATATGCACCCAACACAGGAGCACCACATATGTGAAACAAATACTAACAGAATTAAAGGAGGAAATAGACATCAATGCATTCACTTTAGGAGACTTCAACACACCACTCACTCCAAAGGACAGATCAACCAGACAGAGAATAAGTAAAGACACAGAGGCACTGAAAAACACACTAGAACAGATGGACCTAACAGACATCTACAGAACTCTGCACCCAAAAGCAACAGTATACACATTCTTCTCAAGTGCACGTGGAACATTTTCCAGAATAGACCACATACTAGGCCACAAAAAGAACCTCAGTAAATTCAAAAATATTGAAATTCCACCAACCAACTCCTCAGATCACAAAGGTATAAAACTAGAAATAAATTAGAAAGAAAACAAAAAAGGCTCATAAATACATGAAGACTTAACAACATTCTCCTAGATAATCAATGGGTCAACGACCAAATTAAATCAGAGATCAAAGAATAACTGGAGACCAATGATAACAATAACACAAAGCCACAAATTCTGGGGGACACAGCAAAGGCAGCTTGAGAGGAAAGTATATTGCAATCCAGGCCTATTTAAAGAAGGAAGAACAATCCCAAAAGAAAAGTCTAAAGACTCAGTTACTGAAATTGGAAAAAGAAGAACAAATGAGGCCCAAAGTCACCAGAAGGAGTGACATAATAAAGCTCAGAGAAGAAATAAATAAAATTGAGAAGAATAAAACAATAGAAAAAAATCAATGAAACCAAGAGTTGGTTCTTTGAAAAAATAAACAAAATAGATAAACCCCTAGCCAGACTTATTAAGAGAAAAAGAGAATCTACACACATAAACCGAATCAGAAATAAGAAAGGAAAAATCACAATGCACCCCACAGAAATAAAAAGAATTATAAGAGAATACTATGAGAATCTATATGTTAACAAGCTGGAAAATCTAGGAGAAATGGACAACTTCTTAGACAAATATAACCTTCCAAACTGGCCAAGCAAGAAACAGAAAAACTAAACAGACCAATCACCAGCAACAAAATTGAATCGATAATCAAAAAACTACCGAGGAAAAAAACCCCCAGGCCAGATGGATTCACCTCTGAATTCTAACAGACATATACAGAAGAAATAACACCCATTCTCCTTAAAGTTTTCCAAAAAATAGAAGCGGAGGGAATACTTCCAAACTCATTCTATGAAGCCAGCATCACTCTAATAACAAAACCTGGCAAAGACCCCACCAAAAAAGAAAATTACAGACCAATATCCCTGATGAACGTAGATGCAAAAATACTCAACAAAATATTAGCAAATCGAATTCAAAAATACATCAAGAGGATCATTCACCATGATGAAGTGGGATTCATCCCAGGGATGCAAGGATGGTACAACATTCGAAAATCCATCAACATCATCCACCACATCAACAAAAAGAAGAACAAACACCACATGATCATCTCCATACATGCTGAAAAAGCATTTGACAAAATTCAACACTAATTCATGATAAAAACACTCAACAAAATGGGTATAAACGGCAAGTACCTCAACATCATAAAGGCCATATATGACAAACCCACAGCTAACATCATACTTAACAGCGAGAAGCTGAAAGCTTTTCATCTAAGATCAGGAAAAAGACAGGGATGCCCACTCTCTCCACAGTTATTCAACATAGTAATGAAGGTCCTAACCCCGGCAATCAGACAAAACAAAGACATACAAGGCATCCAGATTGGTAAAGAAAAAGTCAAATTGTCACTATTTGCAGATGACATGATATTGTACATAAAAAACCCTAAAGACTGCACTCCAAAACTACTAGAACTAATATCTGAATTCAGCAAAGTAGCAGGATACAAAATTAACACACAGAAATCTGTTGCTTTCCTATACACTAAAGATGAGCTAGCAGAAAGAGAAATCAGAAAAACAATTCCATTCACAATTGCATCAAAAAGAATAAAATACCTAGGAATAAACCTAACGAAGGAAGTGAAAGACCTATACCCTGAAAACTACAAAACAGTCCTAAGAGAAATTAAAGAGGACACTAACAAATGTAAATTCATCCCATGCTCTTGGCTAGGAAGAATAAATATTGCCAAAATGGCTATACTACCTAAAGCAATCTGCAGGTTCAATGCAATCCCTCTGAAAATACCAACAGCTTTCTTCAATGAACTGGAAAAAGTAATTCTAAAATTCATATGGAACCACAAAAGATCCCAAATAGCCAAAGCAATCCTGAGAAGAAGGAATAAAACAGGGGGAATTACGCTCCCTGACTTCAGGTCTACTACAAAGCCACAGTAATCAAGACAATTTGGTACTGGCACAAAAACAGACCCACAGACCAGTGAAAAAGAATAGAAAATCCAAACATTAACCCAAACATATACAGTCAATTAATATTTGATAAAGGAGCCTTGGATATACAATGGGGAGATGACAGCCTCTTCAGCAGCTGGTGTTGGAAAAACTGGACAGGTACATGTAAGAGAATGAAACTGGACTATTGTCTAGCCCCATACACAAAGGTAAACTCAAGGTGGATCAAAGACCTGAATGTAAGTCATGAAACCATAAAACTCTTAGAAAAAAACATGGCAAAAATCTCTTGGACATAAACATGAGCGACTTCTTCATGAACATATCTCCCCGGGCAAGGGAAACAAAAGCAAAAATGAACAAGTGGGACCATATCAAGCTGTAAAGCTTCTGTACAGCAAAGGACACCATCAGTAGAACAAAAAGACATCCTACAGTATGGGAGAATATATTCATAAATGACGTATCTGATAAGGGGTTGACATCCAAAATATATAAAGAACTCACACACCTCAACAAACAAAAAGCAAATAATCCAATTAAGAAATGGGCAGAGGACATGAATAGACACTTCTCCAAAGAAGAAATTCAGATGGCCAACAGGCACATGAAAAGATGCTCCACATCGCTAATCATCAGAGAAATGCAGATTAAAACCACAATGAGATATCACCTCACACCAGTGAGGATGGCCAACATCCAAAACACAAACAACAACAAATGTTGGCGAGGATGTGGAGAAAAGGGAACCCTCCTACACTGCTGGTGGGACTGCAAATTAGTTCAACCATTGTGGATAGCAGTATGGAGGTTCCTCAAAAACTCAAAATAGAAATACCATTTGATCCAGGATTCCCACTCCTAGGAATTTACCCTAAGAATGCAGCAGCCCAGTTTCAAAAAGACAGATGCACCCCTATGTTTATCACAGCACCATTTACAATAGCCAAGAAATGGAAGCAACCTAAGTGCCCATCAGTAGATGAATGGATAAAGGAGAGTGGTACATATACACAATGGAATATTATTCAGCCATAAGAAGAAAACAAATCCTACCATTTGCAACAACATGGATGGAGCTAGAGGGTATTATGCTCAGTGAAATAAGCCAAGCCAAAAAAGACAAGTGTCCAATGATTTCACTCATATGTGGAGTATAAGAACAATGAAAAAGCTGAAGGAACAAAACAGCAGCAGACTCAGAGAACCCAGGAACCGACTAATAGTTACCAAGGGGAAAGGAACTGAGGAGGATGGGTGGGAAGGGAGGGACAAGGGGGGAAAAGGGCCATTACGACTAGCAAATGTAATGTTTTGGGGGGCACGGGGAGGGCTGTACAACTCAGAGAAGACAAGTAGTGATTCTATAGCATGTCAGTACGCTGTAATGGGGTTGGTGGGGGGGGACCTGATGAAGGGAGTAGTTTAATAACCATAATATTGCACATGTAATTGTAGATTAAGGATACCAAAATAAAAAAAATAATTAAAAAAAACATTGAGAGGCGTGATCATGGATGGTGATGTAATGTCTCTACCACAGGAGACAGACATCATGAGACCACATGTCAGCATAATTCCCCTGACCCCTTACCCCATTCTTAATATCCTTAAAAAACCCAAATCCTAAACCTTTAAGTGCACCTCTCTTCTGAGGCTGCCTGCACTCCCCCTTCTTCAAGTGTGTACTTTGCTTTAAGTAAATCTTGCTGGTCAGCTTATTGCATTCTGTTTCTGCCCTCTTCCAAGTGTGTCAGGAGGTTAGTAAGAGACCGCTTTCATCACTGGAGTAAGTGTCTTGGTTTCTTTGCTATTTAATTCAACTTCCTGGTCTTAAGCAGAAGTCCTGTCTCTCCCTGTTTTACTTCAGACAAGTAGGGAAGTGGTTACTGAGATCTCTGATTTGGGACTTGCAAGTTCGTGGCATCTGAGTGACCTCGACAGGACTGCAGCTGTATGATCATGTTCTTTAGCAGCCTTCCCCTAAAGCAACTTTTCTTTACTTTGGGAAGTTCTTAGAACATAATCTCACTGCATCCAGTGCTCAAGGCTCCCCCAATTTTGGACTGGTAGGGGCTTAGTTCCCACACTGTGTGGAGTCACGCAGACACTGGACACCAGGTGACCATGGCTTTAGGAGTTGGCAAGGGATCTGCCCTGTGCTGAGCAGGAGTGCAGTGAACTTCCCTTTCCTCCTTTGTTATCCCTTGCTCTCTACTGTCTGCATGGCTGTACAAATAAAGGAACCTCTCTTCCTGGCACCATGCAACTCTGACATTCACTACTACTCTTGGTTTAATGAATTTATTCCTTACCTATACTCCTCCAAACTGTTTGTGAATTCTTTCCTGATCAGAGTCAAGAGCCCTCCCCAGTCTAGTTTTAGGTTTCACCTAGCCAGCAGGAGACCTCCCCAGAAGAGATTACGCAGCAACACATTCTTTTCATAAAGTTTTCTATAAGGATAACACTGAAAAACCTCAATGAAAAATAAGTTGTCATTCCTGCCTCTAAAAGGATTATTATTCTTAAGGAAATGCAGCATGCAAGACAGAAAAAAAAAAGAAGCCATTGCAAAGAGAGAGATATTTAAAGAAAAGACTAACATTGAGGGTATTTTTTTCCATTCTATGAAGCTTTCCTTCCCCCATCTCCTTGATAGAAGGCAAGTTATCTCTGATAGGTTCTTACAAGCTCTAGTTCCATCACCCTCAGGTCTCCGAGAGTTACAATAGGGATAACAAACATAAACAATACCCACTTATTTCTTTTTCATGAGTTACTCTAAGGCTTCATGGACATCTGCCCTTGAGCATACCAGTATATGTTTCTTTCTTTTCCATTATTTATTACAATAACCTCATATGGTACCCTATTCTCTCATCTATATAATAATATAGAATTTCATTTTAAACTACATTATTTCATGAATGGTTCCTTGTTGTTATGGCAATATGACTTCTATCCAAATTTATTATTAATTCTTTGTAGGGACATTCATTTTATATATTTTTTGTACTGCCAAATAGAGGGCAAACAGGGCAATGCTGAGTCCATAAAAAGCCCACTGAAAAAGTGTACATTGATTATGTATGTGTAGCTGGGCAACAGTCTAGAGCTAAGAGATCACACCTTGTCTGCTTTATAGAGGGTTGATATTTCTCTTATTCTAAGTGCTGCTGATTTGAAGAACAAAATATTTGATTCACATGAATCTAAATATATCCACATACTTTTCTTAATATGATAGTTTTCAGAATTTTAGATCTAGAAGGTGCCTTACCATTTGTTTAGACTAGTTAGCCCAGTCTTCTTTTTCGTAAGAAGTCTGAAAAGCATATAGATTTAGTGACTTCATCAAGATTGAAGATTATTAGTTGAAGATCCAGAATTAGTACCTCAAACTTCTTAAATTTGTGGCTAATGTGGAACTCTGTCTTCTTATTCTAATAATATTTCTCTCATATTATAAAAGTTACTATGTTTTTAAAATTTAGAGATTTAAATATACTTTTAAAAATAAAATGTAAGTTGGTGATAATCATCTTACAGATATAAACATTTTTCAGATATATTTCTTCAGTATTTCCCTTATAAAAATATATAAACATTACATATTTATAGTTTGGTGTTTTGTCAGGCTGATTTTTTTTCTTCATAACTGCATGGTGTTGATTGTCTTGACTGTGACAAAGTTGAATATAAGAGGGAAATCGGCTTATTTTGAAGGACCTAAAATTACTTTTTACAGACATACTATTTAAGAATATGCCAATAATACTAAGCCATGTAACTTTTTCTTATGCAGAAGTCCAAGATATTTCACAGATTCAAGAACTGCACTAATCTGAGCAGGAATGGGAAGGCTTGACCTTCACTTATTGTCCCTTCTCATACTGGGCTTCAGAAACATCTAGCATGACTCTAGTGCTGTGGGAAGTTGGTTTAAAAGCCATTGTAACAGGGGCTTTCTAGCTGATGCATGTTAAAGATGCTTTCAGCCCCATTCTGACCCCTTCTATATAAGCTCCACTCTTTCTCTTGCATGGAAAGGTGATGCTAAAACTGTTGAGCTTGTAGCCACAGGCAGCATTCTGTTTCCACACCACTGAGGCAGTTTCTCCCAGTGTGTGTGAAGAGACAAAAATATATGCTGTAGAAGCAAGTCATTCTTACATATAGCTGCCAAATTCCATAATTGTATCTGAAATATTTTTCCATGATATTCCAATTATACTAATGACACAAAATGACACATTTCACAGTCACTTCTGCCTCACCTTGAAAAGATAAGGCCCTAAAAAAATCCTGTGACAAATTTTTTAATTATATCATTGATTCATTTTATCTTAAACCATCTACTTTCAGTGGGTGGAATCTGACTTCCTTGGGGCTATTTAGAAATGTTTGCAGGAACTAATAGACAGCTATTTTAAACGACAGTTAAAACTTGCTCTCTTGCTCCCATGTTTAATTCTTACTTCATCTTTCCCATGAACTATTAATACCTGACAAATATCATTGAATCCACATGTAATTAGGAAGGAAACAATGTAATAAGTCTAGACCACCACATTCCTTCATTAATTAATTAAAAACTAATGAGACTGATAATGTAATATATAAAACTTAAAAGCAATTTACAACTCTACTAGGAATATATATTCTATGGATTTGAGAGGTAAGTAGAATTTTGTAACCAAGAAACCAATCAATAAGCTGAGGTCAGAGTACCTATATCTTAGGATAAAGCATGCATTTTTACACATCATCTAAACATTTTGAATTCAGAGAAAATTTAGTAAAAAGCAGTTGGCTCAAAAGATCCATGAAAACTTACTTCTGTTTCTAATAACATTTCTTTCATATTACAAAATTATTATTTTGGAAAATTTGAAAAAATTTTTAAAATGTAAAAAAAAATAAGTTACTGATAATCATGCCCAACAGAATGACTAGGATCAAAATAACATAATTACAAGTGTTAGCAAGAATGTGGATAAATTTGAAATCTCATATACTGCAGAGGTATGATGCAGCTACTTCGGAAAACAGTTTGTATTCCTCTAAATATAAAACAATTACCAAAAAATCCATCACTAGATATATATACAAGAGAAATAAAAATATATGTCTATACAAAGTCTTTTACACAAATGTTCATAGCATCCTTATTTATAATGCCAAAGAAGTTGAACCAACCCAATTATCCATCAATGAAGGTAGTGTGTCTAATCAATAGAATATTATTCAGCCATAAAAATGGATGAAATACTGATATATGTTACAATAATGATGAACATTTAAAACACTATGCTAAGTGAAAGAATTCAGTCACAAAAGACCACATATGTGATTGCATTTATATGAAATGCCCAGAATAGGTAATTCTATACAGACAGAAACTAGATTTGTGGTTGCCTTGACCTGGAGGGTATAAAGGGAAATAGGAATTAAATGCTAATAGGTGTGGGGTTTCTACTGAAAGTGATAAAAATATTCTAAGTTAATTGTAATGATGATTGCACAACTACGTGCACCATGCAATTGCACATTTTAAATGGGTGAATTTTATGGTGCATAAATTACATCCCAATAAAGCTGTTTTTTAAAAAAGTAGTTTATGTTATCAAAGTAAATACCAATTTTTTCCACAAATTTTAATCTTGCTGGGAAAACAACAAACTTAGAAGTGATTAACTACATCACAGAAATTGGCAAAGTTACATTTTCTTCTCAGTATCTACAGTTAATTCCAAAACATTTATTAAAAATAAGTATGTTAGTCAACTATACAGATTGTCCCAGAAAATAAAATGTTTAACATCATGTAGACAGAACGGAGGATAAAACTGAAAGATTGCATGGGTTGTTCAGTATATTCCAGTGATTAGGTCTCGGTTACCATAGAGAATTAACATGACCTTTTGGTTCCAGCCTAACATCAGAATGCAAAATTGTTTGCATCTCATATGATGATTTGGAGATTTTTTTTCCTATCAAAGTTCCTTAAAGGAAAACCAGTAAGAAGAACAGAGTCCTTTTTTTTTTTTAGTTGCCTAGTTGATTTATTTCGTCATAACCTTTAGACCATCTCTGAGGCTACAAAATTGCCACATAAAATCCAAGTGCTATTTGTGAACAGATACCAAGTTTCCATCCAGGGATAACAGTGACTGACATATCTACAGTTAATACCAGTTTAGTTTAAATAAGTAGAATAATAGAATTCATTAGGCTTTTTCCAGGGACCCTTTCAGAAAATATATGTTTATAAGGTGAAACAACAATAATTATATTGCAGGTTGTTTTCTGAATATTTCACATTTAAAAGTACCCTTGTTCAGCCTGAA